>BSBK01003073.1:607500-1055115 GCA_027943335.1 Chamaecyparis obtusa | reverse complement strand
GCATTCCTTTTTAGTTCAATTTTTCTCCCATGAGAATTGACATAGTTAAAAAGTAGTAAATAATGAAAAAATTATATTTTATGTACAATGAGATTAAAAAATTTCATCATCATATAGGATTTCATTGTTGTCTTTGATCTGTTGTATACAATTGCCCAAGATGACCTAAGAGAAAATATCTCTCTATCTCTCTCTTCTCATCTCTCGATTTACCTATTTCTATTTTTCTCTCTTTCCCTTTCATTTTATATCCCTTTAAATCCATCTTATCCTTTTTACTTGCTATACATCTCTCTTTGTCTCTTTGTTTTTGTCTATCTTTGTCTCTGTCTCTACTAATTTCTCTCCTCTCTATTTATGTCCCTCCCTCTAACTCCCTCTACCCATACCTATTTCTTGTCACCTCCTTTCCATCTCACCCTTTCCCCCTCTATCTCTATCTCCCTATAGATATATCTTCATCTCTATCTCTATCTCATTATCTCCAGATATCTCTTATTTTCTAGATTTCTCCCTTCACCTACCATAATAAATTAATTAGTTAGAGGGGGGAAAGAGATGGGATAGTGGGGGGAGGAGGTGGGATGGTGATATGGTAGAGAGAGAGAGAGAGAGAGGTGATGGTGGGGGAAGGTATGGTATGGTGAGATGAGGAAGGGGAGAGACTAAGATATAAGGCATAATTAGGGGGGAGAGATGAGATGGAGATGGTCCTAGTATGTCTTAAGTTGTTCTTGGTGCCTTAAGTGGTTCTAAGGGGTCATCATATATATTAATGGGTCATGTGATATATTAATGGATCTTAGGATACATTAATAGGTCCTAGGGGATCTTAAAATATATTAATGGGTGTGAATGAGTCCTAAGACATATTGATGGTTCAAAAAGAATCCTAGGATACATTAAGGGGTCCTAGGATTTCTTAAGGGGTCCTAGGTGTCCTAAGGGGTCCTAAAGGGTCATAATGGGTCATAAGGGGTCTTAGGAATACTAATGTGTCCTAGGACTCCTTATAATCTCTTACGACACCTTAGGACCCCTTAGAATACACTAATATATGCTAAGGGTTTCTAATGGGTCCTAGGACACATTAATGTGTCCTAAGACCCCATTAGACCCCTCACCATACACTAATATTTGGTAAGAGGTCCTAAGTGGTCCCAAGGGGTCTTAAGGAGTACTAGGACACATTAATGTGTCCTAGGACCCCTTAACAATATTTATAATCCCTAATATGTATGGTAAGGGTTCCTAAATGGTCTTGAGGGGTCGTAGGACACATTAATATGTCATAAGACCCCTTAAGAACCCTTACGACCCTTAAGATGTAGGGTAAGGGTGTTAGGCCCAAAAGGAGGAAAGAACAACTGAGAGGGGGGGTGAATCAGTTGTGTACACCTAATAGATTTTAATTCCATTTTAGTCACTTAGATCTAAAACATAAACATTAATACAAAATCCATAACACATAAAACAAAACACCAATATTTTTTCTCGAGGAAACCCTATTAAGGGAAAACCTCAGTGGGAGTCAAACCCATTAGATGAATGTAATCTGGTAAAAGTATTTCTTAATTAGGAGAAAAAAGAGAACAAAGTATACACTTTCAACCATCGGCTTACAACCCAATCTGCAAGCCCACTTCCTAGAGCACACTACTCACAATACAATCTCAGATCTGGCCCTTAGTTGGGTTCACCTATCTATCTTTAATTACAACAAGGTGGACATATAATCCATTACAATCAAACCAACAAATAGCATCTCCTATGCCAAAAAATTTCCAATGAAGTACAAACTTTGTCTTAAGTGCATAATAGACATGCATACTCTCTTCTCACTCTCTACACAATTACAAAGTGATTTCTCATTTATACTGATTACAAAGAATAATCAACCACTAGGTCGGCTAAGGCCTATTACAATAAAATATATAAACATTATGTTCAATCTCCAATTTGATCCAAATCAAGTTGATTAAGACTTAGATAGGACCCAAATCTTCAACCATGTATAAAATTGCAAGTCTCCAAGACAACAACAAGAATCACAACATGTTACTCCATCAAGTTGGATAGGATCTAAATGAAAAAATGCCAACACACTATTCAAGAAAAAAATTCGATCACCTCAATCAATGCAGACCAGTAGCATGGTCATCACATGATCCAAGAAAACCAACAAGAATCATGAATAACATCTAGAACCTTCACATCATCTTCAATATTAAATGTAAACTCATCTTTATCTTTGATAATCAAAAGCACTAAAATACCAAACTGTGTAATAATAAAAGTTAGATTGTTGTACTCTGAGTCATGAAAACACCTCACAATCACAACTCAAGATCTTTAATATATCACTTGATCAATTGAAGTCCTCTTAATCGAACATACTAAACACACTATTTGAAACACCAATTATCATGTTGACATCAATAACTTAACATTAATGTTAGCACACCCAAGTACCAAACTCTGGCATGCTTAACAATCTTCCAACAAAGGAGTCATAAGGGGTCCTAGGACACATTAATATTTCCTAGGACCCCTTAAGACCCCTTACAAATCATTATTGTATATTAAGGGGTCACAAGTGTTCATAAGGGGTCCTATGACACATTAATGTGTCCTAAGAACCTTTATGGCCCCTTAAGACCCTTTCAAACCCCTTACCATACATTTTAGGGATTGTCAAGGATCTTAAGGGGTCCTAGGACATATTAGTATATCCTAGGACCCCTTAAGACCTCTTACCATACACTAATGTATCCTAATGGGTCTTAAGGGGTCCTATAACACATTAGTATATAGAAAGGGGTCCTAAGGGGTCTTAATGGGTCCTAGTACACATTAATGTGTCCTAGAACCCCTTAAGACCCCTTACGACCTCTTTAGGACCTCTTACCATACATTAGTGTATGGTAAGGAGTCCTAATGGGTAGTAAGGGGTTCCAAGATACATTAATGTGACCTAGGATCTCTTAACAACCCTTACGACCCTAAGATGTATGGTAAGAGGTCCTAAAGGGTCATAAGAGGTCCTAAAGCACATTAATGTGTCCTAAGGCCCCTTATTATATCTTGTAACCACTTAGGACCCCTTACCATACACTAATGTATGATAAGGGGTCCTAAGGGGGCTTAAGGGGTTCTAGGACACATTAATGTGTCCTAGGACCTCTTATGACCTCTTACAACCCCTTAGGACCCCTTATCATACACTAATTCATGTTAAGTGGTCCTAAGGGGTTGTAAGAGGTCTTAATGGGTCCTCAGACACATTAATGTGTCCTAGGACCCCTTAAGACTCTTTACAACTCCCTAGGACCCCTTACCATCCACTAATGCATGGTAAGGGGTCCTAGGACATATTCATGTGCCCTAGAAACCCTTAAATCCCCTTAGGACCCCTTACCATACATTAGTGTACGGTAAGGGGTCGTAAGTAGTTGTAAGAGATCAAAAGGGGTCCTAGGACACATTAATGTGTCATAGGACCCCCTTATGATCTCTTACAACCACTTACGACCCCTTACTGCACACTAATGTATGTTAAGAGGTACTAAAAGGTCTTAAGGGGTCCTAGGACATATTAATGTGTCCTACAACCCCTTTAGACCCCTTAGGATCCCTTAACATACATTAGATTTATCTATTGGTGAGGTGACTAGAGCTATTACAGTGGTCAATCTACTATAGTCTCAACCTCCCTCCTCATATGATCAAGATTGAGAGAATGATGATCTATTGGTGGAGGATCTTTGAGGCAATTCCTGCTTCTATCTCTACAAATTAGAGTGTGCCTATTTATGTTCCTCCATGCTTATCTTTAAATGTTGTGCCCCTCTATAGGACCCTTGTACTCTATTGGTACTTGGTGACAGAGTATGATATATCATGAACTTCCTCTATTTTTTTTATGTTGTTCTTTTTGTTGTGTATTGAATTTTGATATTAAGGGATGATGCAAAGTGTTGGGGGAATTTAGGCCTTCTTCCATGTTGACCCAAAAAAAATTTCTTCATGTGCTCTACTTCAAATTTGAACACCTCATCCCTAATGAAATATATATATATATATATATATATATATATATATATATAGACACACACACACACACACACACACACACTCTTATGGGTTATGACACCAAATAATTAGATTCTCCTATCTCTTCTTGCTTATCAAAAATTTATGGATATCACGTGTCACCTATTATTGTGTGACATTCTTTGGAAACATCTCATTATTTTGACATGTCATAATGTCTCTTTTTCCCTGAAAATGTCTTATGTTCCCCTCTGAGCAACTCAATCCTTTTTTTCTAGGGCGGGGAGCTATTATGTCTTATTATCTTATTGCCTCTATATCATTTTTTTTTCTAAAAATTTAATTTTTTTAATCTAATTGTGTGTCTTTATGGGGGTCAATCCACCTATCAAATCTTTTTCATTATTGTATGACCATATAGCTTTTCTATATATATTGGTATATATTTCTCCCTATAATATGACTATTAAGCTCTGATATTTATATCAATTTTTTTTCAAAATATCTCACCCAATTGTACAACCATCTAGCCATTAGTACTCATACTAGCATGATCAAAGTCACCCTATCTAACATAACAAGATTTTCAACCCATACTAGAAATTCCATTGGTGGTCACTATCTTATCATTGTATTTCATTCATCTAGCATGCTTGTATACAACTTGCATGCTATATGTAATCTTGTAACACTTTAGGGCTTTTCCCTTGGGGAAACTCCATGAGGAAAAAGACCCCAAGGTAAGTTTTCTCTACTTTATCTTGCATCTTCAATTATGATATGCTTGCTAAAGTGGAGGAAAAATATAGTGTCATAAATTTTACCCCATGTAATTCATCATTACATAATGCCTCTACCTTAGCTAAAAAAATAAAATTTCACATAAGCTTCCATATCCCTCCATCTTCCTTGTCATTTTTCCATCCAAATTCTTGACCACATAATTTTTTTGGCTCAAGATGTGTGCACACCACAAAGACATATATGCAATGCACATTTGTCCCATGAATCTACAAATTTGTAGATTACCTTTGAAATGTTACAACTTCTACCTCTGCAATATAAGGCCTCTTGCCACCACCCACCGACATCAAAATCATTAAACCTACTTAAAACTCCATTCTTTTGCCCAATTTGGTCTTTTTCTAGACAAATCAAGATTTTGGGATGCTTCTTCATTGTCGCTTGGAATTTTTGGAAACTCTCTTCATCATCTTGGATATCTCTCACAATTTTGTGGCACCCACACATTGCAGGTTCATCACCATATTTCCTTCATCCCATTGAGCTTCAACTTTGTGGCTTCAAAGGGGATTTTACTTGTCTCATTCCATTTCATTTTTTTCAAGCATATCATACTATCTTGATCACATTATTTTTATTTATCTATCATCTCTTGATTATCTATCACCAAATTATCTATCTAGCTAGCTAGATTACAGAGGCAAAAATACAAAAACAAGGACTTGACTAAGGTAGGTCTCCAAATAGCCCCAACATTTTCCCTTTCTTGTTTGTGTGTAGGTTTTAGAAGGAGTGTCATCTCTTGGTATTCTTCTACCTCCTTCCCTATGAGCTTTATCTTTCCTTTTTTCCCATTATTAAATCATTTTTATAGCACAATCATACTCTTGATTTCCTATTATTAGACTAGTTCCATTCTTTATTTAGATAGTTTAGTATCTTGTACTATTTCATGCCAGTCTTTGTACGCTACATGTATATTACATACACACATTATTGTGGTCATGTATCTACACTCTAGTCCTAGACTTACATTGGTGTCTAGAACAGTGAGCTCATAGAGCTAGGTAGCTAGTCTTGACGATTTCCTTTCTAGTTTGTAATAATCAGAATATTTATATTTATTATTATGGTTTATTTAATTTAATTTCTTTATTTTGTATTGTATTCTGTTAAGCCTTACTTATATTTTTCTAACTAGTTTTCTTAATCATCCTAGCTTATCATAGTGCTAGTAGAAGTGAGGTGGTGTTGGGTTGATTCATCCCTTGAGACTCCATCAAACTTGAGGGTGATGAATTCCCTTCTTCACAATCACAAGAGACAACTTTTTTATTGAAGTGTTATGCCAAACAATTTATACAGCTTCAATAAGCTCTTATTGCATCACACGCATGAGATGAAGTTGCAAAATGTTATAAACATGACATTACAACTACCACTCACATTCAAACTTGAAAATAAATTTTAACTAGAAATCATTTTTTGTAAACATTGTAATTGGTGAACATAAGATTTCTTTGAAATCTTTCCACTAATATTTCGCGTGTTTTGGATGTGCTTCCACATTTTGCATTATATATTTATGTGTGTGTGTGTGTGTGTGTGTGTGTACATATAACACACACACATATACCTATACATATACATACATACATATATATATGTGTGTGTGTGTGTGTGTGTGTGTATAAACACACACACACACACACACACACATATATGTATTATATATATATATATATATATATATATATATATATATATATATATATATATATATATATATATATATATATATATATATATATATATATATATATATATATATATATATATATATATATATATATATATATATATATATATAGACACACACACACACACACACACATACATATATGTATGTATGTGTGTGTGTGTGTATGAAGGTCAACTATCAATACTTCATAAGAAAATCTTGTAATATTATGATATGTTTGAAAATGTTTTTAATTAAAAACCTTGAGATTTCAGGGGAAAATCTATTTTGTGTGCATTTTGCAAACATTTAATTTCATAGTTGTATCTAACATCTCTTCAAGGCATTTTTGTTGAGCTTGATCTTCCACCACATGTGTTTTTTCTTTATCCTATTTAGGCAATAGAAGAGACAACCTAGTACTTAAAGGCCCTTCAAGATTGGATTTAGGACACATCTATTGCAAATGTCTATATACATGACAAATTTGACAATGGAATGGAAGAGTTTCATAATCAATATGTTGGATCTAAGACATATCTCCATAAAATCTAGTAAAGGCTTGTTTAAATCTAATTCAATACAAACATGGGCATAAGTGATTAATTTTTTGTCCATATTTTCTTGTGATAAGCCTTTTGTTTACCAAGTAGCAACACAATCAAGTGGAAAATGTCATGTCTCTAAAATTCCAATGAAAACCATGGAAACCCCAGTAAAACTAGAACTCTTGAAGGAAGCTCCTTCATAGTATTGAACCCAAAGTGTCATGAATTAAAGAAAAGTCCCACTTAATTGTAAAAATATGCCCCCTTCAAAGGCTTTATTTCTATCATAAAATGAATGTAAAAACCACAAGAAAGTAGTTGTTAGTAGTTAAAATCACCTCCATTTCATCGTTTAGGTTCCATGTGCAATGAGCTCATGACGCTAAAAAGGCTAGAGAGACCCATATACCCATGAACATGAAAATGAAGGAATGAAAAATCAAGTAATTGATAATATCCTTAGTTTATGGTTAAATCACAAGCACATGATTGTATTCACTCTTAGCTAGACACCCATTCACCATTGAAGGAAGAAAAATACCATTATGAGAAGTAGTTTCCCTAAGAATGATGTTATTCATTCCAAGACCATAATTTTTATCCAAGAAGGGAGAGGATAACCACTTACACATCCTTTTTAAATGGTAGATTCTACTTTGATTTAGAATCTCCATGTAGAGCCATGTAAGCCTTATAGAGAAAGCAAAACATCAAGTACCTAATGAACCAATTTTTCTTAAAATCAACAATTAGGACAAAATCCTTGAAACCCACATACAACTTGAAAAATGCTCCAACCAAACCAGGAACAACACCCAATACTCCTTGAACTAGGGAAAGGAACAAAGTAACCCCAAATAACCTCCAAAAAATAACCCTTAAACCTCAAAACTCCCCCCACACCTCCGCATACAATATATAACATGCAATGAAATAACTTACATAATAGAAGACATACTATAAAATATGCTACAAATACTTGATAGTAATATGCCACTTTGAGGGGACAACCTCCTAATACACTTCAAGGGGGATACCTCCAATAATCTTTAATAAAATTTCAATACCCCATATGATGAAATAAGACTCAATACCTCCTATGTACACCTTATTTACGCTTAATATATAACCAATTCTAACTTAAATGTGATTATATAGGCCTAAGGTCGACCTAAATAACTAAATAACATTGTAATAATGATAATATAACTCATTTAGGGATTAAGATAGTCACAAGACAGCTACTCATAACCATTTGCATACTATAGGGTTAGGGGCATATAACATTGCCCTCCTCTTTAAAGGAATTATCCTCAATGCCTAACTTTTTATTTTTCTTCTTCATCTCCTTCTCTCTCTCTCTTTCTCTCTCTAGGAAAAAAATTGTTTATACCTATGAGATACTTGCTTGACAAAAAAATAGGATAAAACCCCTAATTTTGTAACAAATCTCTCAATTATGCTTTAAAAATGAAAAGTAAAATCCATCCAATTTGAGAGATATGCAATTCCAAAAATGACCTCCAAAATTGATGAAAAAGCCTTACCTTTTCAATGCCAAGATCACTTGTAATGAAATAACTTGCACAATAAAAGATATAATATGAAATATATTGCAAATACTTGATAATACTATGCCAATTTGAGTGGGCAACATTTGAGTCCACTTCGAGGGGGATACCTCCAATAATTTTCAATAAGAACTCAAAGCTCCATATGTTGAAATGAGACTCAGTGCCTCCTATGTATACCATATTTATGCATAGTATATCACCAAGGCCAACCTAAATATGACTATATAGGTCTAAGGTCAACCCAACTAACTGAATAACTATCTAATTATAATAATATGACTCAACTAGGGGTTAAGGTAGCCACAATATGACTACTCATAACCATATGCATACTATAGGGTCAGAGGCATAACACAACACTCCCACACAAACCCCTTAAGAGATGAAGCACATAGAAAGAAAAGGTTGAATGACCCATGCTCAAGCAAAAACTCATAAATACAACCCTAAATAATCCCATTTCTCCATCGTAAAGCTTAGATATTATAGATGTTAGGAGAATGTCTTGCATTATCAACAATAAGTCATTACAATAAAATATTTTTGAACTCCTCTTCAGTATTCAATCCAGTAGCATAACCCCTAAAAAGAAAAACTTGAACAAACTTGACGAACTTCAATTGTAAGCACCTAATTAAATATAAGAAAATCACACAACCACAAAGGATGATGTCCAATATTTAAAACCTAATGTCATCCACCTTGTAATTATCTATTTGTAGCTCATATTGATCTCTTACAAATGCTCTTACAACTATCACAAGATATCTTTCATGCATGGGCACTTAGGGACCAAAATAGAAAAAATTCTATCATAGTTGCTATAAAATCTTATGACAAGTGACATAGTTGTCATAGATGGTCTTACTACTTATGCCAAATGTCACAACACCTCAAAATAGTATATTTCCAAGGTGAACACCCATGTTATTCAACTTTACCATTTTATTATTGTTGTGATGCCAGTGAATGTAAATCATTAACTCCTTGTCGGTAAATAGATAATTATTGAAGCTAATAAACACTTATTTACCATACCAATAAAACATTAATTACCAATGTGGGTGAAGCCCTCCATCCCTTATGAGTGAATTAAAAATAATATTAGAAATAATTAATTACATGGATTTACGAGGTCGATTACACTTGAATCCCAATATAAAAAAAGACTCATGAAGATTTGCATTAACATTGTATTGTACAAAATCATATACTTTACAAGTGTACACATTTTAGACAAATATCAAAATATCAAGTATTGATGACTCTATTAGATTCACACCACACATGCAACAATTAGCCGATAGGAGATTTGATTATCCATGGAGTAAAATTAGCTTGAACAACGCAATGCTATACATAAAAAATATGAAATTAAAAATAATAAAAAATATAAATAACAAAAAAAATAATAAACATAAATTAGATTAAAGATAGCTAGATCTCATTATATAATAATTAGAAAGTGGTAATAGTTCATTTGATTATTTTTTTTCATAAAAATAGAATGAAAGATTCTTTTTTGCCATTATAAAGTTGGAAAATGAAATTAAAAATAGAATGAAAGATTATTTTCTGCCATTATAAAATTAGAAATGAAATCAGTGTAGTTTATTCTATACTTTCATATGTAATTCTATAAATAAATCAAAGGAAAACTAACAAAACATTAAAAATTATGAAAGTACATCTTTATAGATAAATAAGATAAATTTTAAACTTTTAAAAAAATTTATGTATAGATGGTTCAATGCTACAATTATCAATACTTAACTATAGAATGACATAATATTCATTATTTTCTCCATCTTATTTTCTCCATACCTAAATATTATCTATTTGAATTCTTAGTTAGATCAATAAGTAATATTACTCTTGATATTCACAAATTTTGGATTTGATAAAATGATTGGGATAAAATAATATTTCATTCTATTTTTATGAAAAAAAACATATTGTAAATGAACTATTACCACTTTTATAATTGTTTTATAAAATTAATTAACAGAAAATTTTATAAAATAAAAAAATCTCCTATTATGAATATTCTCACTATCTCAAATATATTAAAAGAAACTTTCCTTTTTAATTTTATAAAAGGAAAGTTACATTCTATTATAAAATTTTTTTTTATTATAAATCACATTTTATTAATCAAATATCAAATATATTAAAATATTTTTAAAAAAAAATTATAACACAAAATTACATTCTATTACAAAAATAATTCTATTATCTTTTTTCAAATTGTAAGAAGATTCCAAGAAGATTATTGCTAATCACATTGTATTATTTGTTTCCTTAATATTCACTATAACATTCTAAGTAATGAAATATTTGAACAAATGTAAATGTGTTGCAATTCTGTTGCATCATATTAACTCCTGCACTCTACAAAGAAAATGCATGGTAAACTAAGTGTATGAATTATTTAATGAAATACATCAAATAAATTTGATTTTAAGGATTCAATTAAGATTGATCTAATGTGCACATAATGACTTTATTGTGAAGGCTTTAGTACAGGCTTTGGTACACATGGTGAAGGGATGCCCAATGTTAGAATAACTGAGAGGGGGGTGAATCAGTTAGATCAGTTATCCTACAGTCCCAAATACAAAGATGTAACACTCAAAATAATTCCAATAAATTCTACAGCTCGGTAACATAAACTATTAAACTATTTGTGCCTTTTACTGATTACCACTTAGTTAACTCACTGTGATTACCGACCAAATCAAATATGCAGTATGTAAAGTATGACAATAAAACAATCATCACAGAAACACATAACACAATGATTTAACGTGGAAACTCTGCTAAGGGAAAAACCACCTGGGACCAGTAACCCAAAATAATTTTCACTCTTCTGAAGTGAGCTTGATGAAGAGCCAACCCTGTTAAAGGTTACAAACACACTGTTAGGTGTGACCTTGTTGGAGGATTTAAGACTAACAGTTAACTTTCGACCAACATTCACTATGGGGTCAATAAGATAACAATGTACATTCCTTGAATAACATAGGGGCATAACATAAGATGGTTAAGTCCACTCGGTTAGGAGATTTTTCTGTATCAATGGTTAAACTGAAACAATTGTTGATCTGATTACAATACAACTTAATTTGTAGATGTTCAGAACTATTCTAAGCCCATACAAATCCTCTAATCAATATTTCAATTCACTTCCTCAACTTACTTTCACTCGGTAATAGTTCTCTAACGTTCAGTATTGTTCTGCAGTTTGGTTCTCCTTCAACCAGTTTGATCAGGCATGCATGAAACCGTGTTCATGCGAAATCTCTACAGTCTTCTTTCTTCCACCATAGTTTCAATAATGAAACTCATATCTCTTATATAGACAGTTAAACCATTTTCATATCAACCATCAAATTTTTCCACTTATTCTTCTTCATTGATTTTGCCTCTTAAACCTTCCTTGGCAGTTGTGTCCATAACACATTTCAATTCCATCCTTTAGATCTTCTTCAAATTTTGTCAGTCGTGGATCTCATAACAAACTTTATCCTCAATCTCGAAATCATAACAATTTCCAGCTCATCATTTTCTGTCGGCTAAACTAAGCATTTAATACTTTCATCCATACTCGGTTAACAAAGAAATGCGTCGCTGAACACAAGCTCGGTTAATATTGTCACTCGGTATACACTACACTAGCTCGGTGTATACTGAAGTGCTTCATTTACCGACCACATTGCCTTGTGAAATTTTGCTTCCTTCTTCATAAAAGATTAATGCAACATAATCAAGTCAACAATATGAGATCATAGACTCATCAATTAGTTACCCAAAGTATTCCTTGTCCTCATTTGTCATATCCATCTTTATCCATGTAGAGTCTCAATTCTTCATCTTTTCTCTCTCTTTTTTTATAGATGTTTAGATGTTTGTTACTAACATGATAAGTACTCTCAAAACTAGTTGACATCAATGACAACATAATGACTGATTTAATTATCTTACATATCATTTTAGTAACTTGGTGATCTCTAATCACTAATCTTCAAGTCATTCTCGGGTATTCAATCAGTTGTAGTTCATCAGTCTCTCCCTTTGGCATGGATGGCAACACAAGCAATATAAAATATGCCATGCACATACCAAACATGTATTCTATAACTATGTAAGTAAATGTCGTATCTCGGTAAGCTCTCCCTAGCTTGATTTTTAATATGTTTAATCACTACGTTACATAACAACATTTCAAGTGCAAACTCTCCTCTACGGATTTGAACTTTTCAGCTCTCATATTCCTTATGTTCTCAGCAAAAAATCTTCAAATCTCTCCCTGAGTTTCCAGATTATCTCTCCCTTAGATAGATATTTCATATTCGAGCCTTCTCTCCCTTTGATAACAATGCCAAAGAAAAACATAAAACATACATCTTTGCAATAGCCAAGTAACTCTCTGTTGTTCGGTGTAGACAATGTATCTCTGTATACTTATATGTAAATCTCTGTTCTAGCTCCTCAAATATTTCACAACCTTAGACATGATCCAAAGTGTGAACTATGTTGCATCGACATGAATGATGTACTGATAAGATTAGGTTGATGCAACCTCCAGATCACATTAGTGACCAGTAGACAAGGGACGGACCCCAAGTCTAGTCCTCAAGTATTCAAAAGTGTCCTTCGGTAGAGGCTTGGTAAAAATATCAACAAGTTGCTCCTTTGATGTAACGTATTCTAGTTTGACTTCCTTCTCCTATACTTGTTCTCTTAAGTAGTGATACTTAATTGAAATATGATTTATCTTTGAATGCATTACAAGATTCTTAGAAATATTTATTGCACTAGTGTTATCACAATATATAATCGCCGACTGAGTGATTACCTCATTTATCCTTTCCAACACTTGTTTGATATAAGAAATGTTTGAATAGTTTGTAGCAGCAGCGACATAATTTGCTTCAGCAGTAGACTGAGAAATACAAGGTTGTTTCTTACTTGTACAAGTTACAAGTCTTTCATCAAAGAAAAATGCTTCTCTGTTTGTGCTCTTTCTGTCATCTATATTTCCAGCCAAATTTGCGTTGGTGTAAACTCTTAGTTCAAATTTGCCTTCCTTGGGATACCATAAACCATAATCCTCTATTTTCTTCAAATATCTCAAAATTATTTTCACTACAACCACATGTGAATCCTTTGGATTGGCAGAAAATCTAGCCATAATCCCCACTGCATGTGTAATATTAGGCCTACTATGTACAACATACATCATTTTACCAATCATAGATCGGTACAATGTCTTATTTACCTTTGTAGATTCATCATCTTTTGTTAATTTGCAGCCTGTAACCATCAATGTTCCTACTGATTTAGCATCTCCCATGCCAAATATTCTCAATACTTCCTTAATGTACTTTGATTGTGTGATGAAAATTACATCATTCTGCTGAATAACCTACAAGCCTAGAAAGAATTTAATCTCTCCAAACATTGACATTTCAAATTCCTTTTTCATCTCATCAACAAATGATTTACAAATATGATCTTGTCCTGCAAAGATTATATCATCCACAAACATTTCAGCAATCAAAATAGTATCATCAGATCCTCCTTTCATGTACAAATTGTTATTTTCACTAGTTCTTACAAAACCAATACTTAAAAGATAAGTATGTAACCTTTCATACCATGCTCTCAGCACTTGCTTTAATCCATATAAGGCTTTGTGCAGTCTACATACCATGTCTTTCTGATTCGGATCAACAAACCCTTTTGGTTGTTCTATGTAGACCTCCTCCTCTAGTATTACATTTAAATAAGCTGACTTAACATCCATTTGATAGACCTTAAATTTCTTATGTGCAGCATATGCAAGTAACATGCGGACTCCTTCCAGTCTAGAAATAGGTACAAAAGTTTCACCATAATCAATGCCTTCTTCTTGTGCATATCCCTTGCAAACAAGTCTAGCTTTGTTCCTTGTGACTTCTCCATTTGCATTCAGCTTATTTCTGAAAATCCATTTAGTACCGATAACATTTTTATCTTTCAGTCTAGGTACTAAAGTCCATGTCTTATTTTTCTCAATTTGTTCTATCTCTTCAGTCATAGCATTGATCCATTCATCATTCTCAAGTGCAACCTTAACATTCTTCGGTTCAAACTCACAAACTAAGCATGTGTTTCATCTTAACTTACTTCTTGTCAGCATGCCAGCTTGCTTGTCTCTAATGATTTGGTTCTCAGGATGATGTCTTCTGACAAATCTTGCTAGCACTTGATCTCTTCTTTGTTCTTCATTTTGTTTAGGTTCATTTCTTTGCTCGACAGCTTCTTCCTGATCCTCGGTTTCCCTTTGTTGTTCCTCGGTGTTGTTTTCCTGATGCTTTGTCGACTCAGCTTGTGGCTTCAGTAAATACTTTGGATCCTCAACATAAGCAAATCTACCATATTCTTTTGGCTCCTTAGTGCCTTCTTCATCATTTTTATCAGCAAATTCATCAACTCTAACATTAGCACTTTCAATCATCTTATTAGTAACTTTGTTCAAACACTTGTAAGCTTTAATTTTACTAGAATATCCAAGAAATATTCCCTCATCCCCTTTAGAGTCGAATTTCCCATTCCTATCATCTTTCAGAATAAAACATTTGCTACTAAAAATTCTGAAGTAACTTACACTCAGTGTGTATCCAAACCATAACTCATAGGGTGTCTTGTTTGTGTCTTTCTTTAGTTGAACTTGGTTCAGTACATATACAGTTGTGCTAACTGCTTCTCTCCAATACATATGTGCAACATTTTTTTCTATCATAAGTGTTCTTATACAATCAACAATAGATTTGTTTCTCCTTTCAGCAATTCCGTTCTGATGCGGTGTTCTAGGTGCAAAAACATGTCTTTTGATGCCATGCCCATTACAATAGTTAGTGAATTCATCAAAAATAAACTCACCTTCTCTATCAGACCTCAAGCATTTCTATTCTTTTCTGGCTTCTTTTTCTACTTTAGCTTTGTACCATTTAAACATCTTAAATGCCTCAAATTTCTCTTTTAAAAACATGATAGTCATCAATCTAGTGTAATCATCAACAAACAGAATAAAGTATCTATCACAATAGTAGCTTTGAGTTCTCACGGGACCACATAAGTCAGTGTGAACTAACTCCAAGATTCTTTTTTGTTGAATAGTCTTTACTTTTAAAACTAGATTTTTGTCATCTTCCCTTTCTGACATTGATGACACATAACATGATTAGATTTAGTTAGGCTAGGAAGTCCTCTAACTTTTCTCTTTCTACCGATCTTAATCATGTTATCAAAATTTACATGACATAACCTTTTATGCCATAACCATGCATCTTCATTTTTCACTAGTAAACAAGAAGTCTCAACATTGTCAAGATAAAATAAATTACCTTTTGATTGTCCTCTTGTTTCGACAAGCTTTCCACTTTCATCATAGATCTTTACCTTCTTGCTTTCAAATGCCACTCGGTGACCTCAGTTGTTAAGTTGTGCCACACTTAGCAAATTGCAATTCAGTCCTTTTACCCAATAAGCATTATCACATTTGATTTTATCATTTATCAATAAAGATCTTTTTCCTTTAACCATGCAAGGTGTATCATTACCCATTTTTACTGATCCTCCATTATAATACTCAAGATGATCAAACTTATCTTCATCACCAATCATGTGATGTGTACAACCACTATCAATGATCCAAGTATAATTTTTACTAACTTTAGAAATGAGTGTTGTTTCTACATACCTTTCCTCTTCTTTAGAATCATCTTTCATCGCAACAAATACTACCTCAACATCATCATTGGTGTCGGTGTCGGTGTCCTCATCTTCAACTAAATAACATGCCTTTTTTCTTTTATCTTTGTGATCTTAGTTATTTCTATTGTAGTGTCAGTAACCTCTGTTGTTTCTTCTTCCATAGCTTCCATCACCAGATCGGTCTTGGTCTTTATCTTCCTCTTTCCTGTTGGGATATCTAGTAGCAATATGACCAGCTTCTTTATAATTAAAACAAGCTAAGGTAACTTTCCTTTATATCTACCTTTACCTTTAGGCAGTCTCTAAGCCATAAGAGCTTCAAGTTCATCAAGCTCATCATCAATATTACTATCACTATTGTTCTTTATATTATGTCTACTACTAGATTTACCGATCTTCAAAGAAGACATAAAAGCAGACTCAACAAATGGTACAACACTATTATCAAAATTGTTTAGCTCAAAAGTTGTTAATTTACCGATCAGACTATCAAGAGTAAGAGTGCTACCAGGTGTACACCTTATTTCATGTATAGCAGATATTTTGATTGCATATGCAAGCAACAAAGTTCTTATAATTTTACTTACCACTGTATCTTCATTAATGACACCAACATATCCTTAGATATCATTGACTACCTCTTTGATTCGATTTGAATATCGTGTAATGTTTTCTCCTTCCTTCATTTTCATATCATCAAATCTGCCTCTTAAGCTTTCAGCTCTGGCTCTCTTCACATTCGCATCACCACCATAGACTTGAGCAAGTTTATCCCACATTTCCTTTGCAGTAGTGCAAGTCTTGACATCTTTAAATTCAACATCAGATAGAGCAACATCAATCTCTATCATAGTAATGTTGTGTTCGTGTTGGTTTCTCAGCTGATCAAGAGTTAAAGGTCTAGTCGACGGTACTATGTAGCCATTTTCCAGTAAGGTTATAACAGAATCACCAATTCTAGATATGTGTGTATACACCCTAAAATGGTCATCTAGACTTTGGGCCCATTCTTGCAATTTATCAAATCCCTGAATCAATATTTTCAATCAAATCAATTTCTTTGATCAAATCCTAATTCTATCATTTATTCAATTATATTCTATGGGCTAACAATTTTATCCTAAGTCTTTATTTAATTAAAAGGAATTCCCTCCCCTTTTATTAAATAAAAAGCCCCCACATTCCTCTTATCCTAACTTGCACAAATAAAACATTATTCTTATTTTATAAAAAGGAGAAAATGCCTTTTTGTCTCACATGGGGCACAAAAGTCAACACTTCTTTCTCATTGGAGGAAACTTGTGCACATGGATTGCTCCTCTTTCAAACCCCACCCTTGATCAACTCTTTTGCCTCTTAATCTCCATCGTCTATTGATTCTCATTTTCTATAAAAGAAGAGCTCTCTTCTCATTCTAGGATACTAATTCTTTCATATTAATCTTATGTTGCAGGATTTCTTGGTGACTTTGGAGCTTTGGAGATCTTCTTGCATTCTAGCTTTCATTCTTGCATCATAGCTTCATGTTTATGTTTTCTTAGCTTAGATTTCCTTTCATGCTCTAGCTTAGCTCACATAGCTTAATTAGCAAGGACTTGTAATACCTTCTTTCAATAGCTTAGTTTGCATTGTTCATTCTAGCATAGTTGCATTGCATCTTCATTCTTGATTCTTGAAGATATTGGCATTTTTTCCCTTGTCTCATTGAATCTCCCATTGTGTAGTTTACTAGCAAGGTTATTGGCTTAATAGCTCTAGCTGAGAGCATTCTTAATATCCTTGTGACTCCTTGCATAGGGAGCTCTAGGTTGTTTTCTCAAGGTTTCCCATCCATGGATTCTCTTGGAAGTAATGACTTAGAGAAGTGCACATCTTAGTGTGTACATTTTTGGCGCCCACCGTGGGGCAGAACACTCTTGTTTTGTCCTTCTTTTCATGCATTTTCATCAATTTTTCATCATCATCTTGCTTGTTGTTTCGGCTCTATTTTTTTGTTTTTCTGACAGATTATCATGTAATAGTCTTCCAATATCGTGCGATATTTTATTATATACCCATGCGATACTTTTCCAGTAAAAGTATCATTCGGCCATACAGGTTTCTATCACGCCGCCATACAAAACTTCATCGCATGGACACAGTACGATCTGTTGCACAGAAAGAAAGCATCGCACTCCTGTACTACGAAGTATCATGCGATCTTTCTCTGATAGTAGACTATCACCCAGACCTATAGGTGACTATTTTGGTTCTTTTTGTTTGCAAGATTCAAATTTTTCTGTTGTCTGGTTTAGTTTGTTGTAGCTAGACATAGTTTCATTTGCAGATTATATTAGTTTTGATGTGCTAACCATTGTGGGGCTAACAAGTTGTGCTTGTAGGTGCTCTCATTGCTTGAAATATTTTCCAAAAGAATGCATGACAAAGCTTCAAATGCACAAGGGCTACTAACCTTTCTTGTAGGGCTACCCAAAGCATAAAAACAATCAAGTGCTTGTTCATTGCTTTCATTTTTAAGTGTGGCATATACTAGTTGATTCTTTTCTTAGGCACTTAATATCTTGTTGTAGGAGTCTTTTGGTGGTAGGAGAGTATGCTCTTCACCCTTGTGGTGAACCATAAATCTTGACCCACTTCTAGATTTTGAAAGCAAGAGGCTAATTGAACTTTTCTTGGTGTGTTTGGGAGATATTTTTTAGATAGGAGAGTATGCTCTTCACCTTTGAGGTGAACCAGAAATCTTGACCCTCAAAGATTAATTCACTTTTTGTTTAGTTTTAGAATCCTTTAGCAAGCCTGATCTTGAGCAATCAAGAGGAACGACCCAAGTGGGGACAAGCTAATACCGAGCTATTCTGACCCACTATAAAATCAAGGCTATCAAGGACACAAAACCTTGGTAGACGTAGTACTTGTCTTCGCTTGATGTGAGTACTTGTGGGATTGTGACCATGAGGAAAATGTTGAGCAAGAATGCTTAAGGTACTCTTGTGGCCGCGAGGTCCGTTACTTGCTGTGAGGTAAGGAGTCCCTTTGGGGAGTAAGAGGGGTATTACGAATGGAAGCCCTTACTACAAACCATAGATAGAAGCTACCCAATTTTTCTGCTTAGCATCTTGGCACAAGGATTGATCCTAGTGAACTAATCTGAATCACCCTAAGATTACTCACCATTTGTGTTCCTTTGGTTGTGTCATTGGCACTTCCACGACAAAGCCAACATCTATTATGGGCAACCACTTTGTGTGAGGCAATGGGACATCAAGTGTGGGCCAAGTTGTTAATTATTGAGCCTTTGTCTTTTTAGGCTAGTAAGTGCTTGAAGTGTTCTAGCTATGATCTACCCATGCAAACATTCTCAAACATCAAACATTATAGTAGCATTCATAGGATTTTTCGTTTTGATATCACAATTGCTTGTCTTGACAAGGTTTCCTGTGTCCTTGATTCAAGTGTTTTATGACATGTTTGATCACTTACTGCTTGCAAACCTATCTGTTCTCTGCTATTATTGTGTTTGGAGTCAAGAAATTAAACCATCAAACTGAGACTTTAGACAAATTGCCTTCAAAAACTAAAATTTTTACATTCACTGGTCAAAAAAATGTACAATATTGAACAATCATCGCACATTGGTCTGAGTTTTATCGTGCAATTCTTCGTTACTAAACAACTGTTGCACAACTTGCTTGGAAAATATCACACGTACTACCTGGAAACTATCGCATGACCTTAGTACGAAATATCACCTGGACATATTGTGTCGTACCAATACCCTGCGAACTGTCGCACAGAGTCATCTTGTTGTCTTACTGATTTGTGTCATTTTCCAATCTTCCTTGGTTAGTCCAAGTTAGATCTTAGGTGTTATGACATATTGCTCAACATCCAAATAAACTTAAATGGTATCAAGTTGCACAAAATGACTCTTGGTCTTCTTTCTTCCACATTTCCCATGTTTTTCTAGTCTTCCATTCCCATGGGAAACTCTTCATGTCTTCTTGATTCTTTTCCTCTTATTATCTAGTCTACCTTCTTCTATTCATCTCTTCTATCACTTCCATGCTTGATTCCTCTTTTTCTAGAACCATGAATTTAAACTATCTTGTTATGGAACCTCTCTTGAAAATAGATGATCTTGAACTCATTGCTCAATTCCAAGAGTTTTATTCCTCTGATAGTCCTTCTAGATATTGCATGGGTGATAAACTTAAGACAAAAATAAAAGAAAATTTGAATGAATTAGATGCCTTTGCTAGGATCATAGACATGATCATGTCACGACCTCCTTCTTCCAAACATTCTTCATCTTCTAAGTCTTCCTCATCTTCTAAGTCTTGACATGACTCTGCTAGACATTATTCACATTTCTCATCATCCAAGTCTTCTTCCTCCACTAGGTCTTCACTTTCCTCTTCTTCACGATCTCGTTCCTCTTCTACTTCTCCCAAGAGTCTTACTTCTCTTCTCAAGACATACCATGATGAGCAATATGATATCCCTTGTGGTACCTCTTCCATGAAGAGTGGCATGCCTTTCTTTGATGACTATGATGACTATGATGATGGACAATGTAGTGATACCTATAACACCTCTATTCCTAAGAATCCTCCTAGTCGTGTGCTCATGCTTACTAGAAATGGGTCATCACATTGGATAGATCGTGATGGTGATCCATATGATTTTGATTTTGAAAGAGACTTTGATGATTTCTGTGAACAATACCTAGATGATACATCTACTTCACTTAAGGAAGAGAAAGCTTACCGCGCTGATTATAAATGTAAATACTATAAGAATATTTCCTTTAAGAACTCTCACGTTGAAAATAAATATTACACTCTCAAACAAGATTATGTTAATGTTGAACCTTTGTCTTGTGATGGTTCCCTTCCATCCCCTACTTCCTCCAATACACATACATTTCCTAAAGCTTCCAATTCTTTCAAATATTTTACAAATTCTTCATCCAACAAAAGTCCTAATACTTTTCATGCGGTTCCCTATAGTTATCCTCAAGGGCTACCTCTTAAAGAAACTCAAGCTAACCTTCACTTGGCTGCAAATACTTTCAATAATGCTAAAGATCCTGAGCCTTTATATGCTATAATGCCTACTTCAGCTAGTCCTTCACCATCTCTTCCAAAGTCTTCCATACAATTCCAACATGCTTCTTTGTCCTCAGGAGGGGCTCCATGTCAAGAGGACTCTAAAAATGATAAAGAAAAGAACATAAAAAAAGATCAAGATCAAGAACCCTCCATGTCATCCAATTCTTTTCATCATGTCTCTTATACGTTTCATGGTTCTTTTGATCCTGCACGCCCTTTCTCATTCATTCCACCATGTCTTAAGTCTTCTCCTAAGCAAGATCAAGCTACTACTTACATCGTTGAGCTTATTGACAAACAAAATAACCTTACTATACTTGCACTTTCCATTAAGGTTATTAAAAAAAGTGTTGAGCCTATTGAAAATCAAGAGAAAAATTATATGCTTATGCTATCCAAAGCTCCTTGTCAAGATCAAAGTTTTCCATCTTTTTGTTCTACCACTCCATGTTCGCTTCCACTTTCTACTCTTCCTAAGTCTTTTCAAGCTCTGAACAATCCTATCAAAGAAATTGTTCCTATTCAAGATGTTCATGATCCTATTGCAAATCCTATTGCTCACTCTAAAGATGTTGATGTCCTTGGTTGTCATATAGATGTTGATGAACTTATTGATTATCCTTTAGTATCTTCCACATCCATCCTTGGACCTCCTCCACCAATACTAAGGACTTCATGTCTTCCTTCCATCTTGGGCCCTTATGTCCCTTCACTTTCCCCTCCTACCTATCCTAATTTGTCATCCATCTTGGGTCCTTACGTCCCTCCATCTCCTATCTTTCCTCAAGATCAACATAGATGCATACCCTTGAATACTTTTCATCCACTCACCCATCTAAACCAGTCATATCCTCCTTCTTCTTCCACAAGTCCCAAGTCTTTTGGAAGTAACTTGAATGTTCAATACAAGAAAAGGAAGAAATACAAGAATCCATTAAAAAAAGAAGATCACCATGTCTCCTCTAATCGACATGGAGGCATAAAGTCAAAAGAGATATCTAAGAAGAAAACTACAAGACAAGTATGGGTTCCAAAATCCATCATTGAAGATATTCTCTCTAAATCATCAAAAAGAAATGAAAAGCCTACGGCTATATGGATTCCAAAGTCTCTCTTGAAAGATTATGATGTCGAGCAACAAGTGAAGTTGACATTCAATCTTCTAAAGGCTTCCACTTCATCTTCTTTCAAAAACATTCTTCCATTCCATGTGCCTAAACCGCAACCTCTGCTATCCATTCACCATATTCCTTCACGTATTCCTTCATTCATGTTTCCTCCATCCTCTTGCCACCCTTCAAGGTGTGTGTTGATGTTGATCTTGCCTTCCTTTCCATCTACCCTTTCACAATCCTTCCATTCATTATCCTTCTACCTTCTATCATTTTTCCTCATTTGCCTATTCTTCTTATCTTCCAACTTCACTCGCTTTACATAAAACCTTATCTTCTATTTTTCTCTTCCATCTTCCTTTCCCTATCGGCATCTTTGAGCATATCATTTTGAATCTTTGGTATATCATGGTTTATCCTTCCAAGGAGCATTATCTAAAAAGCTTGCCTTCTTCTAAAAAAGAATTTTTTTAAAAAAAAATAGAAAAATATTAAAAAATAAAAATAAAAATTGAAAATGTGCCTTGGTGGAAACCTGGAAACAGGCACCTTGGTAGCAAAATTAAAGAGAAATAAATTTGTCCTATGGTGAAAACCACTCCCTTGTGGCGCCTTGGATAAGTACCGTGATGAAAACCTGGCAATCAGGCATCATGTGTAGTTCTTCTACATATTTCATCCATTATGTCTTCTCTCTTTAATCTTGACAATGCTGACCTATACACGAACATTTGGCTATCTTGTGAGCTATCTTACGATAATCTTGCTTTCATTCCTTTCATGTTTATCCTTCATATTTTTTTTCCTCCATTCATTCTAGCCTTTCGCTATCCTTTTCCCCTTTGGTCTTGATCTAATAAAAAAGAGTAAAACACGATGCTATGAAGCCTCTTGACATGTCTACTCCTTTAGACTGCATCTTTTCCTTCTTTTGCATTATGCTTTTGTGATTTATCTTATGTTGGCCTTTCATTGCTTGTCCAAATGTGCTTTACATGACAATTTTTCCCTAGCTTGGGTACTCTTGAGGAGTTTTCCCTTGAGGATTTCTTCCCTTCATTCTCCTTAATTCCCTTGTCTTCCATTTCTTCCACCAGCTTGCTAATCCCTCTTATCCTCCACCTTGCTAGACATTGGGACTACACGATGTGATCTTGCTTGGGAGTTTGATGTCTGTTCTGTTTGGGGGCATCCTTTGTACATATTTATTGATCCTGAAAAAATTTCAAAAAAATAAATTCATATATGATGTTGAAAAAATCCTTAAAAGCATATAAAGTCCTAAAAAAAAAATACTAAAAAAAATAAAATTAAAAAAAAATTAAAAAAATAGAAAAAGTGCCTTGGTGAAAACCTAGAAACAGGTACCTTGGTAGCAAAAATACAAAACAAATTGAAAAAATAAAAAAATTTGTCAAGTGGTGAAAACTTGGAAATAGACACTACTTGAGGCCTTTGCACCCTTGTTTCTTAGCATATGTCCTCGACACTTAGCCTTTCTCCATCATGCCTTGTCCTTGTTGCCTTGGTTTGGAATTGGTCTTTGTCTTTGTTTAGGGGGCATAACTATGTTAGCTTTGGTCTCTTGGATGCGTTGGTCTTTAGGACATCTTGCAAACGGTGTTTTTCAACACCACCCCAAAACTATGTTTTTCAACACTACCCTAGCGTCAAGTGTTTCTCAACACTTATCAGATATTCTACCCACAGTCTACCATGATATGATATTTTCCACTGGTAGATGCGATATTCAAAGTTTGATTCTATGACCTACACACACGCACTTAAACACTTGACTCGCTGAGACTTGTTTGACTTTATTTCTTTATGTGCTGTCTATGATGATTTCTTTGATGAGTGTTCTCTCCCTAATAGTTTTCGATGATGCCGAGCTAGAAGACTGGGAGCACGAGGACATGTTTTATTTTTTTTTTGCTTGTGGGTATATTTTGTTGATCTTAACTGTCATGAGCATTTATGCTTGTTCCGCTTAACACTAGGATCTACAATGTATTATCCTTGACTATTTTTTGCAAGTGCATACTTGTAGCCATCTTGACTTTCTTGTGTCTTGATGTGAGTATAATCTTGCCATACTAAACTTAGGGAACCTCATTGCACTAGCCATCTTGACCTATATGTCTTTGATGCCTAGGTGAGATTCCCACATACCTATCTGATATAGATCATATTCAGATTCACATAGTTATACTAGTGTGTATTGTATGATCTTACGATGCTACCAATAACGCTCGATGATGATTATTAGAGACTAATGGTTTTGTAACCTTAGAAGTAAACCACTTTTCATGGTAGCTTGCATTCTTAGGTTCATGTTAGTTTAGTTTTACATCTTGCATATGGAGAGAGCTCTCCTTTCATCTTTCATGGACTTATCGGTCAACTGCGCTCACCTTTCGCTTCTTCTCAATCGTGTCATTCGCTCCTTGTCTTTCACACCACATCATTTTCCTATCATCACAAGGGGTTAATATTATCATCATATCTATATCAACATATAGATCATTTTTAGAAACATGAGTCTATATCATACATATGAGAACTAAACATACATCCATGAGAGAGATTATACATGAGCATATATCATACATTTTGAGCAATATAACAAGACAATAAAACTAAAACATCCATCACAAGTGGGACAAATACACAAGATACATCACAAATCCAGTAAATCTCATATATATGTATATGTATATGTATGTATATATATATATGTGTGTGTGTGTGTGTGTGCGTGTGTCATGATACTGAGTACAATGTGGGATCCAAAATTGATGTCCCAAAATATGACTCTATACATCTAAACCTGGACCTAAGTCTAACTCTCCCCATCACATGGTGGTGGTGGTGGTGGAGGTGGTGCCACCGCTCTATTTGGTACCACATCGAATCTACCTGCCCTCTTGGAGTAGAGTGGCACTCTCTGTGCCATAGAGATGACTACTATATATAATCCATGATAATAGGCTGCTCGTACCGCCTCTCTCTAGATCTTTGCTGCATTGACCTGTGCTGCCCTCTCCCGCCAATCTATCTCAGCTTGTGCATCTGCTAACTATTGATCTCACACGACAATGGTAATCTTGAGTTGCTGGATCTCAGTCTCCAAAACTTGGATCCTAGCTCTAAGATCCTCCCCTCCCCTCTTTGCAGGCTGGTCATGTTCCGCGTCCACCCGTCGGTGAACTAGTCTCATCGCATCCTCCTCCTCCTCATCATCAGAAACCTATCTCCATGACCATCTCTGGCCACCTGATCTCGATCCTTGTCCTCTCTCTCTCACCCTCCCTCCCCCGTCTCCCCCATCCCCATCACTCCCATCACCACCCTATGTCGGTGGTTGTGCATCTGGAATAGTAAAATGTGGGGATGGTTGTCTCCGTCGCTCTGCCTTGTAGGCTGCATCTGCCATATCGAGAAGGTAATCCCATGGCTCCCTGCATATACCTATAGTCTCCTGTGCTGCCTACTAGTAGTCCAGCATCAGTAGCCATCCTTGTCCCTCCTCATCCCTGGCCTGGGCATAAGTGGTAGTCTCCGTAGGTACCCTCTATTGTCATCCAAACTACCTCCAGACTCGAGTGATCACAAATCTCTCAACTATCTCAGAGTGGCAGCCTAATAGTGGTCGGATACACAACATGTACCTAAGCTCCCACTCTCAATCAATCCACTGCTCACAGGCCCTATATGGTCTCCACTCAAAAGCTATGAGCTCATCTAGGAGCCTCCTATAGTATGTAAAGTCTCCGCTATGGGGCTCGCTGATGAATCTCATATATTTGTATATGTAGGGGCATCTCTGCTCCCTAGGCTACACATGTGGGCGCACAACGACGATGTGCTCCCATGCCCATACTTGTGCTAGAACAACACCACATGCCCATGTCCTGCTATCCCTATAGACTATCTCATGGAGCTCGTGATACATATCAGCTAGGATAGTTGGGCCCCATGCCATCTGTTGAGGGTGTGCTATCAAGTCGGCAACCAATCTACCCCAGCCCAATGTGAACCCTCTCTGGCTCCTGTCAATAATAAGGGCTTGTGCTACTATCGAGCACACTATGCATGGAATAGGGTAATCGTGACCGTACTCATCCATCAGCCGGTCCCAACTGAGGTGTCTATCAATGATGGTCACATCCTGGAACATGTCCTAGATGGCCTGTCGCCCCTCAGTCGGATCCTAATCATAATATACCTATGTTAATAGAAGATCATGTCAGTTTTCATCATATGGCAACATTACATTTATGAACATTTAGAAACATGATTATACTCACTGGATCACCATGACTAGGTATTCGAAGGATCCGATAGATGTCCTCCAATGAGATCATCGCCTCTCCAGTAGGCAGATGAAAGGTGTTGTGCTCACTATGTCATCTCTCAGCCAATGTTGTCAGCAGCCTGTGATCTACCTGAATATGGGGCATATCTAGCAGAAACCTAAATCCCATGCTAATCAGGTCATCTCTCCCAGGGATATCTAGATCTCTGACATAGTGTAGTCTGGTCACTCTCAGAGCTTTGATAATCAGTGTTGGAAAAGCCTCTTGCAAGCCATAACCCCAAAACTAGATGTCAGAACATATCATGATGGATGATTAAAATCAGTACAAGAAATCTTAAATGCCAAAATTGTCTAGACCCATGTTATATTGTTCAAATTCAACACATGCAATATTTCTTAATATACTGTTGCGATACTATTTTTGGATATTGTATCATATGATACTTTCCTCAATGGTAGTGCAAAATTCTTTTCGTATATGATAGTTCACACAAGATCGCATGATGTTTCGTCTAGTATCGTGTGATACTAGATTGAACACCTGTGCGATACTAGATTGAACACCTGTGCGATACTTTGTAGACCCATGAACTATCACACGATAAAAAGTATTGAGGTGTGTGATACTTTCAAAATGTCGTACGAACTTTCGCATGCATATAATTTGAAATATTAAAAAACATGTTTTAAAAGCCATAAATAGCTCATAAATGAATCAAAAGGCGAGTTTTTCTGAAAACTTACCAAGGCACCATACTGAGGAGGCCGATTTTGCAACCGACCGTGCTCAAATTGATGTGTGTGGACTGGAATCGCTACTTGCTGGGCCATAATCTCTCTCTGAGCTCTCAAAGTTCTCAATATCACAAAAGACAAATGAATTTGAAAATGACCTTTTTACCCCTTATATAGCATTTTGACTTTTTGACCTAAATTTTGAAATATCTCAGAATTTCACAAAAATTGCACCCCTGGCTAATTTCGACGTCCTGGATCCATTTTCAAGATCAAAATCAAAATCAAAGTTCATCTTGATAGTCAAAATTGCATTTTAAAATTTCTCTTTCTTCTGCGCAGTTGGCTGACCGTTTGAGGCCTGATCCTTCGATCTTTGCTGGGGCATCTTCATTTCTTCATCCCCATCTCTTTCAACCTTCTACTCTTTCATTCATTTTTCTTTTGCTTCATCTCTTTGTGGTTTGACTTCATCTTTATCCTATATCTTTATCAGTCAAACCTAGTCAAACTGGGGCATATCTTCACTGCTTGATGGTTATTCTATCATCCTTCATCTTCAATTATTATTTCTAGTGATTTGACCAAATTTATCAAATTTCTATTTCTCCTCTACCTAATTTTGATTTCGATTCCAAGGGGGCAGTACCTATCAAACTTCAATCCTTGATTCAGCTTATCAATCGAACCTTGCTTGAGACTTGACAATTACCTATTTATAGGGGTGTTGGCCTTGTCTTTTTCAATCAGCGTACCTTTGTCCTGATATGTTCCCATCCATTGAACACATGTCTAGATTGTTTTGTGATCCCAAATTGATCTCACACCTCAACTTCATTCTTTGACTGCATGTGATCCCAAATCGATCTCACATTAGTCAAAGAGGGGCAAATGTATGCACCCTAAAATGGTCGCCTAAACTTTGGACCCCATTCTTGCAATTTATCAAATCCCTGAATCAATATTTTCAAAAATCAATATTTTCAATCAAATCAATTTCTTTGATCAAATCCTAATTCTATCATTTATTCGATTATATTCTATAGGCTAACAATTTTATCCTAAGTCTTTATTTAATTAAAAGGAATTCCCTCCCCTTTATTAAATAAAAAGCCCCCACATTCCTCTTATCCTAACTTGCACAAATAAATAATTATTCTTATTTTATAAAAAGGAGAAAATGCCTTTTTGTCTCACATGGGGCACAAAAGTCAACACTTCTTTCTCATTGGAGGAAACTTGTCCACATGGATTGCTCCTCTTTCAAACCCCACCCTTGATCAACTCTTTTGCCTCTTAATCTCCATCGTCCGTTGATTCTCATTTTCTATAAAAGAAGAGCTCTCTTCTCATTCTAGGATACCATTTCTTTCATATTAATCTTATGCTGCAGGATTTCTTGGTGACTTTGAAGCTTTGGAGATCTTCTTGCATTCTAGCTTTCATTCTTGCATCATAGCTTCATGTTTATGCTTTCTTAGCTTAGATTTCCTTTCATGCTCTAGCTTAGCTCACATAGCTTAATTAGCAAGGACTTGTAATACTTTCTTTCAATAGCTTAGTTTGCATTGTTCATTCTAGCATAGTTGCATTGCATCTTCATTCTTGATTCTTGAAGATATTGGCATTCTTGACCTTGTCTCATTGAATCTTCCATTGTGTGGTTTACTAGCAAGGTTATTGGCTTAATAGCTCTAGCTGAGAGCATTCTTAATATCCTTGTGACTCCATGCCTAGGGAGCTCTAGGTCGCTTTCTCAAGGTTTCTCATCCATGGATTTTCTTGGAAGTAATGACTTAGAGAAGTGCACATTTTGAGTGTACAATGTGAAGTTTCATCCAGCTTTTCCATATAGTAAAGTTGTCCTTATTCAGCTTCGACACTTCCCTCTTATACATCTTGTAATTTTTCTGCTGAAGTCCTTAAAACTTTGTTCCAAGCAACCAACGCTTTGATACCAATTGTTAGAATAATTGAGAGGGGGTGAATCAGTTAAATCAGTTATCCTACAGTCCCAAATACAAAGATGTAACACTCAAAATAATTCTAATAAATTCTGCAGCTTGGTAACATAAACTATTAAACTATCTGTGCCTTTTACCGATTGCTAGTTAATTAACTCACTGTGATTACCGACCAAATCAAATATGTAGTATGTAAAGTATGACAATAAAATAATCATCACAGAAACACATAGCACAATGATTTAATGTGGAAACCTTGCTAAGGGAAAAACCACCTGGGACCGGTAACCCAAAATAATTTTCACTCTTCCGAAGTGAGCTCGGTGAAGAGCCAACCCAATTAAAGGTTACAAACACACTGTTAGGTGTGACCTTGTTAGAGGATTTAAGACTAACAGTTAATTTTTGACCAACATACACTATGGGATCAATAAGATAACAATGTACATTCCTTGAATGACATAGGGGTATAACATAAGACGGTTAAGTCCACTTAGTTAGGAGATTTTTTTGTATCAATGGTTAAAATGAAATAGTTGTTGATCTGATTACAATACAACTTAATTTGTAGATGTTCAGATCTATTCTAAGCCCATACAAATCCTCTAATCAATATTTCAATTCACTTCCTCAACTTACTTTCACTCGGTAATAGCTCTTTGACACTCGGTACTATTCTATAGTTCGGTTCTCCTTCAACCAGTTTGATCAGGCATGCATGAAATTATGTTCACGTGAAATCTCTGCAGTCTTCTTTCATCCAGCATAGTTTCAATAATGAAACTCATATCTCTTATATAGACACATAAACTATTTTCATATCAACCATCAGATTTTGCCGCTTATTCTTCTTTGTTGATTTTTCCTCTTAAACCTTCCTTGGTAGTTGTGTCCATAACACATTTCAATTCTATCCTTTAGATCTTCTCCAAATTTTGTTAGTCGTGGATCTCGTAACAAACTTTATCTTCAATCTCAAAATCATAACAATTTCCAACTCATCATTTTCTGTCGACTAAACTAAGCATTTAATACTTTCATCCATACCTAGTTAACAAAGAAATGCGTCGGCGAACATAAGCTCAGTTAATACTATCGCTCGGTATACACTACATTGGCTCAGTGTATACTGAAGTGCTTCATTTACTGACCACATTGCCTTGTGCAATTTTGCTTCATTCTTCATAAAAGATTAATGCAACATAATCAAGTCAACAATATGAGATCATAGACTCATCAATTAGTTACCCAAAGTATTCCTTGTCCTCATCTGTCATATCCATCTTTCTCCATGTAGATGTCTCAATTCTTCATCTTTTATCTCTTTTTACAAATGTGTAGATGTTTGTAACTAACATGATAAGTACTGTCAAAACTAGTTGACATTAATGACAACATAATGACTGATTTAATGATCTTACATATCATTTCAATAACTCGGTGATATCTAATCACTGATCTTCAAGTCATTCAGGTATTCAATCAGTTGTAGTTCATCAGCCTGGGTGTGTGCAAAATGGATATGTTGAGATCTGTTGACGGAATGCTCAGAGCATAAATCAAAATTTATAAACATTAAAAGAATAGAGCTACCAAGACATAGATAAATAATATTTAACATGAAAATAATTATCACATTTATTGCATGAACTCCAAAATAAACGCTTTTTCATTTATTTTCCATTCCCCATGTAAAATATGCATTACAATTGAATTGTCCATTCCATTAACAAAAAATCATCCCAACACTCCTGCTCAATATGTAACTCATTCATATATTAATGAGAACAATTTTATGAATGAAAACACATGAGAATTTTCAGGCATTTTAAATAAGAGACATTAAATAACTATCCAAATTTTAAAAAAATTGACCCTGATAGGCATGAAATTCATACTTATGCTTATTAGGACCACATAACTCAAACCTTGGCTGCATAAAAAATCCTCCAATAGGCATTACTTTGGTCTCGAAGCCTACATGATCATGACCAGGGGATTGCATGAACATGAATTGTGACGCTGCCCAAGGACTATGAAGGTTGCAACCACCTATCATGCCCCTATGCCGAGATGAAAAGGATGGTCAGAGCATGCAACTGAGAGGTGAAGAGTGAAAGCCAAGAACAAGTGATTCCACATGAAATTAGAGAGCCCTCACTCCTAATAAAAGAGGCAAGTTAAATCCATGTAGCTCCAAAAAAATAGGGATAAGAAGAGGGAAAAGACAAGGTAACTTGCTATTTGTGTTTTTAGAAAATATCTGCAAAAAATATGTACATAATATGAAAAAAAAAATAGGCTGAAGGGCTGATAATTTTCTGACATAAACTTTATTTTTCACGGAGCAAAGCTCCCACAAATAGTCTATCAGCTAAACAATCATGCACAATTGTATCTTAATACATAGGAAAAACATAAATAAATGTATATCAAATTTCATAACAAAAGATTTATTCTAAAATTTAAAGCTAAAATATTAAACATTATAATATCACATCTTCCATATTAATGATTCACCATTCACGAATAAAGAAATAAACAATTTGAACCTTTTTAATTTCAAGTTGATTTATAAAAGTAGCTCAACATTTATTTAAATTTGATACAACAATTGTTATTAAGCTGATAGGCTTACTCCTAGCGTAATGCCCATCAGTTTTTTCGAATTTCCCGATAGTCTTAAATCTCAATCATCATTTTATTACTTTCTGTAGATTGATGTCTTAAATCTCGTCCACTCCGCATAGATTTATGAATTATAAAGATACATTTATTAAAAATAAAACTCGTATGAAACTTGATTATAAAACTAATACAATCTATAATCCTAAATTATTTGCTTTAAACTATCAACTTATTCCCTTATTAGAGATCAAACAAAACCTGAAATTCATGTGTTTTTTTTTAAATCAAACGTTTTGCACTCGATCTCTTCACACTATCATAGTTTATTAGAAAACCCTAACAACCAGAGATTTCAACATCTTTGAACTTGGGTTGATAATTGTGTTGCTTGGGCTATCCTTCGCCTCATAGATGTTTCTTTAAGAAATAAAATGACCATACAAATATTATGGTAAATCTTTTCATGTCAGCACCACACTATCATCATTTTATATATTTTACTATTGGTAGGTAACCATTGGTTTCTATATGTAGTAAACATATTCTTACTTGCTTCTCACAACTTACCAAAGACATATTAGCCTTGGCTCCGATTCTCCCATCACTTCCGGTCACAACTATTTGTCTCCTACACCTCAAAAGGTAATTTTATTGTCTACCTGTTCGGTAACTTCGATTCATATTATTCATATTATGTAGGATTACATTTGAATGAATTCTACAATTGATCTTCTTAATTTTCTAGGATTACATTTGAATGAATTCTATAATTTATGCAGAGGTCGAGATCATTGCAGAGTAGTTGAACATAACATTATTCTATTTTGAAATGAAATACTTATGGTTTATACGTAGGTTTGAATAAAGTGAAACCATACCCATATATTTTCTATCTTCATCCCAGCCCAATACTAAAGTAAATAAATTTTACTCATCGAAATAGTGTTATTCTTTATATTGCAATGAAGCTCTACAGATAGATGACGATTCAACTAGAAAACTTTGTCAATACAAATTTTATTGTTTATATGTTAGAGAAGCCTTTTACCAGAACCATCTCTTCCTCAGCCCGAAATGCCCACCAAAGAAGAAGACAACCAATCTCAATTAAGTGCCTTGCTGGATGAAGTAGAAAATGAGGAGAGCCAAGTAGAAATTAGGGCTCAGAGGAATGTATTGCAGATAAGAATGGAGCAAATGCTACCCGATGGAAACTGTTTCTTTAGAGCCCTAGAAGATCATCTTGAAGGTGACCAAGACCAACACTAAAAGTATTGTGGTATGGTGGTGGACTACATTATGGAGTATCGTTCAAATTTTGAGCCTTTCTTTTCTCAAAAAGATGAAATGACTTTTGAAAAATACTAAAAAAAAAATGGAAGAAGATGGAACATGGACAAACCATTGTGAGATTTATGCAACCTCATGGTGAGTCACACTAATAGGGTGTATTCCACAGGTACCAAGGAAGAAAAAACAATAAAGATGAAATTATCCTACCAGTATTTTACCGTGCACATAAAATATTATAAGCAAACTTTCAATATCAGCACTACAATAACATCATTTAATATATATAACACTAAAATGTTATGAGCAAACTTTCAATATGAGCACTACAATAATATCATTTAATATATATAACACTATCCACATAACCCTTGCACCCTTCAAAGATGCGAGTGCTAGAGATTACTTTTGCAGGGACCTTAGAGTTTAATATAAATTCAAAGAAACAATCATAATGACCGCGTGTTTATATATGTATATATTCGTCATATGGTTTCTCTCCAAAAGCTTCAATTTTGAAGAAATTTTCATGGCTGCTCGATTTCACGTTTCAGAGATTGGTCATCGAAAAATATTTCTTCTGTGCTTGTGTTTATGCGTTTTTGCTGTAAATTGTGATAGTAAATCTCAATCTCGATATGTGATGACCTACAACGACGTCACAAAAATTCCTGCCACACAGGTTCCTCCAAAATGTTCCAGTACTCTCCAACAAAGCCAGCAGCAACATAAGAGGAGTTGTAGAAAGATTTCGAAGGATGAGTGGAAGGAAAAGAAATTAATGGGAAATTGCCAAGTTGCACAGCTTCAGGGCAGAAGAACCCACCAGGAAGACAGAATTTTCTGTGCCCAGAATATTCACATCCCATGGTCATGTTCAGGTCAGCTCCAATTTCCTCTCAACTGTTCCCTCCTATCTACGTTTTCTAAAGGAGATTCTCTGTCAGATTACCTCCCACCGTGTTTGGATTAAATTTTCCCTTTACCCTTACGCCTTGTTTTTCACTGACGCAAGAGGATTCCAACCTATTAGTTCTCATTAATATGGGAGCTACTAACTGAATTACCATCTCCTTGTTGGTCTAGATTGTAAATTGTTCTTCAACAGTTTGGGTTGTGTGGAGCAAGCTTGCATCACATACACCATTTTAAACTTGGACAGATAAGCAATTTACTGGCTTATTTACAGTGCAACCTCGTCATACTTCAGTTGGGTTTTGAAACTGGGCAATGTTCTTACAAATGTTCAAGAAGTAAGTACAACCTTGTCATGCAGCAGTTGGGTTTTGGAACAGGGTCATATTCTTACAAGTGTTCCATTTATCTTTAAGGCTATTTTTGTGGGAGCCCCTATTTTAGAATTGACAAGCTTGATAAATGAAAACTATTTTGTTTTTGACAAATGCTCAAACACTAAATTAGATTGTACCTTATAATTGCTCTCGACATCTGTAATCGTATTTCAACAATATGACAGCTCAAAAAGCATATAGCCCTGGTTAAACATGCTTCAATAGTGCCAAAACAGTGATATTAAAATTTAATATGTATCTAAGTCTTTTTCTGATGGGTTCTGCAAGTATCATGCTCTAGATGGGTTTGATTCTACCTCCTGAAAATTAGAAAATTCATTAAACAAATAAGATAGAAACTCTTAGTCAGCCAATCAACTTTGACTTCAAAGAATTTGAGTTCAAAGATTTCCAATATAATTTTACGTAGAAACATATGTTCTGAATATATGAAATGTAATTAGATGACATCGTTAACCTCTGCCTGCAGTTGACATTTATTCACAAGGTTTGTCAATAATGCTTAAAAATCTGATTTGCTCCCCGTAAAACAGTCATCTACTGGTGCTTGGACCCGCCTGATTGGAATGAGAAATAACTTTAAAATCGATTTGAGTCCTTATACACTCTAATGTTTTGATACCGTTGTAATGAGCTAGCCTAATTTTTGTTTTGAATTTTGCAATGGGTTGAGGATTTACCACTAAACTGGTGCTGATTATTTCTGCTATTCTTTCATTGTTCCTTCTTGTGTGTTCAACTCATCAAATGATTAACGAAATTACATATAATTTAAGTACAAAGAAAGCTTGCAAATCTCTAATATGAAGGAAACAACATTCAATGCAATCATAAGAATCTTTTATTACAGCCTATAAAAAGATACACTGGATAATAGTAAGGAGCAACATTCAAGAGTCAGGCAAAAGTAATGTTTTGATTCTTGTCAGAACAACACACTCCACTAGACTTAGGATTGATGAAAACAATTAAATCAAGAGATCCGTTAGAGCTGCATCAAAACCACTTTTTAGAGAATGTTTTGATTCTTGTCAGAACAACACACTCCACTAGACTTGGGATTGATGAAAACAATTAAATCAAGAGATCCGTTAGAGCTGGATCAAAACCACTTTTTAGAGATGCTTTAAATTCCACTTGACACTACATGGCAAGTTTTCGGGAAACTTTTCTTTATGATTTGGAAGATATTAGATTAACAATATATTTTTAGGCAAATTATTGTAACAACTGAAAATAGAGATCTATGAGCGTCGGAACAAAATTACTATACAAAGGTATTTGAAATTTGATTCCCATTGGACACAATGTGGTAAGTTTTTAAGATAAAATTCTTTACGGTTTGAAAGACTTTAAATTAACAATATTTTTTAAGCAAATTGCCATAACAATTCAAATTGGTGACTGGAAAATGCTGCAGCAAAATAAATTTATGGGAGATTTCTTAGGGTTACTATCCTCCATTTGGTCAACTTTCAAGCTGCAAAATCCCATAGATCAAAAGTTATAGAATAAACACTTTTCAGGTAGGTGTTAAGGTAATCGTTTAATGTTTTAGAAAGTTTATAAGTTAATAAACTTGAAAACTATTAAATAAAGCAAATTATGCTCATGCTTTGCTTCTATTTTGCTACACCTAGTTATTTAACTTAAAACTAAGTTGCTGGTTTGGGTTTGGGTTCAGATACGGGTTTGAAGAACTGTTTTGCTGGTATGACAAAATCTTGAAATGGGGTTTGGGTTTGTTAGTACAAAAAAATTTAAAAATTATACACACACACACACACAGAGCCTAGAAACATGAATTAAGATTAGAATGTCGCATAGTATCATATAAGCAACAAACACAGTATAAACTTGTAATCATAGCATCATGATCATTACATCGTAGCATCATTATTTCAAGTTCAACATCAAAATGTCAAAATAATAATATCAAGTTCAAGTATCATTGTTTCAACTTTCAACAATTGGAACTTTATACTAAGTTTCAATCATAAAATGGATTATCTAAGATTCTAAATCTTCTTCATCTTCTTCTTATTTTTTATCAATGGCATCAGTTGATTCACAAATAGTGTCAAGGCCAATGGGATTAGCTGCACCGATAGTGTTCTCATTGTCTAAGTCCTCAAATGCAGCAACTGCAAGCTAAGAAGTGGAAGCATCCAAGTTCGTATGCTCCACATTTATATGTAATGACCCTCACCAGTAGGATCACTAAAACACCCCAAATCTGAACTGTGGCAATTCGTCAAACAGTTTGCATGCACTGAAATGTTTTGCTTGCAATGATGTGTTTCAATGTGATAGTTGTTTTGGGCGTCAAAGAGCAATTGAGATAACAATACCAATATTGAAATACAAAGAACAATGATAGAACTCTAGATAACAAAGCAAAGACTTCAATGCCAATGTATCATGAATTTCCCAAAATCTGATTACAATATATCATGAATGATAATGACTGATTCAAAGACTGTTTTCTAAATTTGTATGGACTGTTACATGAACATGAATCTATGGCAATGACAAGACCTTACAATGCACCTTCATTTACTATATCAATCCAATTACAATGATGAGTAATCAGTGACTGAATTTTTATGAAATGACTGTCACATAACAGACTGAACTTATAACCTTATTTCTGAATATCACAAATGCAATTTTTATGACCAAGTACAATCGAAAATGGAACCTGAATAATGCAATATGCTGTGACCGGAATGCTGATAAGAAAGTGCCAACACTGCTCCTCACGAACTGTCCCCTGATCAGCTGCTGTAGGGTCTGCAGGTTCAGGCCATACCTGTACGGACTGTACGGCACTGGTATTAAATTGATGCTGGGGTTTGTGCAGCCGAAATTGCCAAGAAAGGTGGCGCCTAGGGTTGTAGAATGACCTCCCAAATTCATAAAATCAGACTACCAGCTATGTGCAAGATGTGAGCAAAAATGTATGTCTCAGTTGTATATCAGGCCCTGTCATAAACTTCACCAATTTGTATTGTTTTGCTTCCAAACCCTTATCAAATTGATCCGCCAATGAATAGATGTAACTCAAGTCTTCTTTGCAACAAATCTCAAACCCTCATATCTGAATACTCAATTAAGCTCAGCATGAAATGGTTGAATACCACTTCCAATGTGCAACCCTTCAGAAGCTATTTCACCTCCTCAGTTATGCAAACCCTTAGGAGTTTTCGTTCCCAAAGATCTAATGAAAATTTGCAGATCAAGATGACCACAAATTGCTCCAAGATGAAAATGTAGTAGAAACCTCAAATCAAGCATGTAGAAATGATAGCCCAAGCCCTCTATTTATTCTTTTTCTTGAGAAGTTACTAGAACTTCTAGAAACATCTAATTATAATGTACTTTATAATAAAATAACATTATAATAATAAAGTACATTTCTCAACTAAAAAATATAACAATGTAGGCCAAGATGTCTCATAACCGAATGTAGGCCCAACTAGATTGAATGTAGGCTTGAACTGGATGTAGGCTCACTTCTGAACGTAGGCTCCACTACAACTGCATGTAGGCCTCAAACTGGATGTAGGCTCTGTCAACAATAAGCAATCAAATGATCCACACAATGACTCTCTCTCCAAACTATTTGCCTACGAGAGTCGATGATAGGCAAACCCGTCATGAAAGAACATGTCTCTAGAAAGGGGACATGACATTATATCCCACATCTTTGACTCCCCTTCCTTGTATTCATTTTGCTTGTGTAAAAGGAGATGCAAGTTGGAGTGCACATATACTAAGTTCTTTGCTCTTTTTGATTGCAATCTATTGCACTTTATTGAGTGGATGAAAGAATATGTTCTCCATTTTTTTCTCATGTAGATGAACTAGCTGTTGGTTCCCAAATCAATAGATTGGAACTCCTATGAGCATGCCTAACTTAATGCTTGGACTTTCCAACTGACTTGGCCAACGAATGGGAATGATCGATTATGATCCTCTTCCCCTGCACTTTAGGCTCTACAGGACCAAGGCGGGTGTATCTATTCCTTAACCCAAGCTCCGGGCTTAAAGTTTTTTATAGAAGATCTATAGCTGTATTTTGAGTTTTCTGGTTGATCTTCCAAGATGGCAATAGGGTCTTGAGGGAGACCGAATTGTATATTCTACAATTTATAAATCATAGTTGGAAAACTCACCAAGGCCTGAAAAAAGAATTTAGGAAAAACTTGGCCAATTTTCGGCAAAAACTCGGCAAAAAAATCGGGAACTTAAAAAATTGCTTAAATTTAATTAGAAATGCATTTTTTTTGCAAAATTCAATGAGAAGATGCATCCAATGAGTCAATAAATGAGAACACAAAAGAAACAAGCTTAGTCTAGATATATTTAAACACAAAGTGGGTACAAAATCGCATTCTTGTGAGGAATGCTGATGGCTGGAAGCAAAATAGTAAATAATTTATGTAAAACTAAAAGTAAATACATCATTACAATTACATCTTCCTCTTCCTAGCTCTAGTAAAAACTAAGGGAGAGGTAGAACTAGAGGGTCTATTCCTAGAAGTCTGCACTTGGCATGACAGTGCCTCCTTGCTTGGTATGTCTGACCCAATCTGTGGTTCGTCCTCCATCTTGGATGTAGCTCTGCCTCTAGCTTCTCCTAGAACTAGCAATGACTACACATTCAACTCAATGTCATCCAGTGTCAAATCATTACAATCACATCTTCCTCTTCTTAGCTCTACTAGCATATAAGGGACAGGGTCTAATCCTAGAAGAGGAACCCTGTGATGGGCGTGAGTCGCATGACTGAGCCTCCTATGCATTATATATACAAAAAAATAAGAGAAATATACATAATTGTAAAACTAAGTCATTTCATAGTATGATTCTATGATGCTTGATCATTGATCAATGCTAAATGTCAAAGTCTTCATAACTAGGTCTTAGGTAGTCTTTGTTGGTGGCTGTTTTCAAGTCCCTAGGTCCGACAAATGAGGTTTGAGTGATTTTGGCCTATTGGGAAGTCATGTATGTCTGGGATTTGGGTGAGATCTAAGCTAAGTCTATCATAGAGATGGGGTCGAAACCAAGCGATTTGTGATAAAACGAGTTAAAACCCTTTGGGAATCCTTTTGCCAGCTTCAATTTGACCTTAGAAAGCCATGATGGATTGTGGGAGGTAACCCTGCTGAAGGCTTGCTGAATCCTGAAATTTGGCTAAGTTTGGAATTTTTTGAAAACCCCCAAAATCTAGGATTTGCATCTTAACTCCTATGAAGCTGGAACCTATCTCAAACATCCTGAAAGTATTTATACAAATATAACTTAAAGTATAAATAAATCAAACTTATACTTAAATGTAATATATGTATAAATCCTCCTGCCTCTGAACTGGAAAATTGGAAACTTTCCTCCTCTACTTAAAGACCAAAACGTTGCAAATGAAAGACTGTGCCCAAAAATGCCGTTTTTGGTGTTCAAACCTTGACATTGCTGCGCGGGAGAGTTTTAAAAAAAACTCGGCGAGTTCCTTGGAAAAACTCGTAGATTACTCGACGAGTTTTTGGCTGAAAAACTCGCCGAGCTAAAAAACTCTGTGAGTTTTCGACACTCGGTGATTATTCGGCGAGTATGCCAACTATGTTATAAATTACCGAACTTATATTTTGACCGCTGTACTGAGAGTATTTTGAATGCTTTTATGAATTGATTTATGTAAATTAAAAATTATTCCTGCTTTCTGCTTGTAATTCTTCAAACAATGACTTTTAAAACATAATAGACCAGTGCCTTTTTCAATTGGGCTATAGAGACAGTCTCTTCTTAATCCTACGTACAACTTATGTGAGATGGGAAATGTTCCTATCAAGTGCTTCCTTTTGATGCTTTTAATTACTTTATCATTCCACAATTAGTCTTATTGAATTTAACCCAAACTTAATGAGACCAATAAGATAGAGATAATAATGCTGATTAAATCTAATGATCAAATTTGCAGAATAATATAAATAGTCTCTACACACAAAGATTGAGAGTAGCTTCACTTTCTAGAAGTAAAATCGCAAAGGACTGATTAATCCAAAACGATCAGATCCACAACTTCAAATTGAAAGAACTTGCTGGTATATATTAATAATGAAAAGTCTTCATTGTTTACAAAAATAACTTGCAGAAATGTAGTGAATGTAAATAGTATTATGATAATATCCCCTTTATTACAAAACAATCTCCTCTATATGGTAGGAGGTTCCATACAAATGAAGAGACACATCTCTTCACAATCAGTTGCAATTAGTTTGTGGAAAGAAAACAACTGAGTGATAATAATAAAAATAAGTTTACGGAATTAACCATTTCCAAGTAGGGCCCATTTACTATCCTGATAGAGCTATGCATTTATGATCATTGGTATAGGTTATACTGCTTCACCCATCGGTTGTCAGTGTGACCTTTGTTTTGTTATTCCGCAACGCAAAGCTATATCGATGAAGTCATAGGCACGACTCTCCGCTTGATATACTGACTGTCCACAGGTTCCACTCTTTGGAGTTCAGAGATCACACTTCCTCGCTGCATTCTCCTATTGACGATGTCACACTTCAAATGCTTCCCTTTCGACAAAAGAGTTTGATGATGTAGTAGGTCTCTTGTCATTTGTCAATCGGGTCCCATTGATTTGTCTTTGCTTTATCTTTTTTGGCACAATTATAGTTTCGAAGTGTGTGGGCCCCAGCTATCGCTTCAAAATTTTGGGAATTCCCTTACTCTGCTTCTAATCCCGATTACTTAGCACTGTGAGCATTAGTTCTCCGCATTAGAGTACTTAGTGTATCCTTAAAGTTCAAACTTGCCATCAACCTGTCGAATTCCGATGATTTGTCCTCCTCACAATTATAACTTCGGAATTATGTGGGCCCCAACCTTCCCTTCGGAATTTCGGGAATCACACTACTTTGCTTCCATTCCCGATGACCAACATCCCATGAAATAGGGACTTAAACTCTTATCGCTATACATTGTGCTGATGTATTAATCGGGAATCAGAGGAGCTCGATATTGATCCCGATTGCTTTAGCTTTCTCGATCTTCCTCCGAACAATTTATGTATCGTTTCTCATTTGGCTAGATTACTCAACATAGTATTTTATTCGATGCATCAAGTGAAGCAGCCCCACCACATTTCGAAGAACCTCGGCCATCATTATTCAACTATATTCGCTTATCCAAAACATGATTTTATTCGATGGTCAGGGCAAATGGGTCCCAACACTTGATTCCTTTTCGAATAGCTTGAAGCCTCTACATAGGGTTTTTTATCTTATTCGATGACCTTCTTTACTCGACACTAGCTTCGAAGATTATGGAAAATATGTGCTCGAAATCTTCAATCAATGCATTAAGGAGGGTCCCACCGCATACTTCCCTTTTTGAATGCCTCCATCAATTGATACATCACTTCTAACTCTAATTTGAAACTACATTTTGTTCGATTTTTAATAAAGAGACATCTGTAGCTTCAACCTTCTCGGAAGGATATCAAATACAAAAGTTTGGTGATGACTTGTGTGCAACAAATTTGAAGGCTTATTTTATAGAAATGGAACTACAAAATGAGTGAATTTTGGGGGTCTAACAGTGGCTCTTTCTGGGGATGTATGTTCATTTGGACATAGCAAGAATTCAATTATCTCTGGGAGAAGTAGACCCAATGCCTAGAAATCATTGCATACTTCAGTTCAAAAATCACATCACAACTCTATTGGGTAGTTATCATCCCCAAAATTTGCATTTTCCTCTGTCAAAAATCTTATTTTCATCATTCTGCAATAGCATCAATTTGAAATGGTACTAAGATAAGTTTGATAAAGCATTTTGATATCTTTCCTTAAGCTACCATGCCCAGTATTATTAAATATCTCAAAACCAAGTCTAAAAATGCCCATGCTTTTGTCATGACCATATATGACTTGCTCCTGTATTTGTAAATGGTTTTCCCCGTCGTATAAATATGAATCAGTATTTTCTTCAGGATCTTCAACAAAAAGCTCATCTAAATTTGGTAATGCGTCTACAAACTCATCTACACTTGTATTTCCTTGACTGGTAGTACTGCTGCATTCCGAAAACTCTTCATGTGTGTTATTATACTTATCACACCCTGCTTCCTTCTGGTCATAAAGGTTTTCATTACTATTGTAACCCTTTTGTGTCAAATATGAAAACTCAGAACTGTCCTTACATATGTGCTTATGATATTCAACTTGTTTACTAGTTAACAAACACACTTCTTTAACTGCCTCATCATTTCTTTCATCATGATTATAACTCAAAGAAAAATTTGATGCATTATCCGGCATATCTTTCTCTGAACAATTATATGTTTCTATTTCTTGTGAATGCTGATCATAAGGCATGTTTCCCACAATCTTATCTAGAGTCCCATTTTTGAATGAACTTTGTTTGGTGTGGCCAATATGCTATTTATCTGAATACAATATCTCCTTGGGATGCATGAAGATTTTTTTTGGTTCTTTCTCATCACAATGCTTTAGTTCACAATCAAACTCTGAATCAAGTCCATATCCTCATCGTATGATACACTGTGTAGTGTCATCATGCTCCATACTTGCAAGAAAATAATGCTCGCTATCTTTATTGTCATTGACATGTTCTGATCCCACAACATGCTTATCAAATGGCTCCATCGCAACTTCGTACAAGCTATGTTGATAGGCTGATGCAATATCCTGATTATTTGAATTTAATTCCTCATCCCCATATAATGGATTTGAAAACTTATAAAAATTAACATCAACCACTCCTTGACAAGGTATGAATTGATCCCTTACTATTTCTTCATTATACAAATCATTTTCACATATGTGCACATCTTTCTTCTGCTATTCACAACTATCTACAAATACTACCTCATCAAAGGAATCGTAATCTGTACAATGATCTTCATATGTAGGACAAAAAGACTCATCCTCTCCATCATCTTCTTGGAGAATATCTATTTCTTCAATTTGATCATAATCCTCCCAATTATCATAACTATTGTCATTTGTAAGAATGAATGAATTTTCTTTCTGTTCATTAGAGGAAAGATTCATTTTCTGTATTGTTTCATTATTATTTTTATTCTTGTTAGCTGGAAAAAAATTTGCACTATTTTCATGAACATGCTTCTAATATTCTTTGTCCAAAAAGTTCTGAAATTTGTTCACTACTAAGTGAACCTTCCTGCTCTTCATTACTAGCATCTGTGTCCTTTTCATAGGTTCTGTCATTACAATAATCATGTACACATGAATCAATTGTTGATTTATTTAATTCTATGTTTTCTTCTATGGATTGCGCCATATCATCATTCATTATTTTCTGCAACCATTTGTCCAACAATTATTTCATGTACTTGATTGAGCACAAATCTCAACTGGGAGTCATGCAAGATTTCGTACTCATATATCTTATTGCATAACTCATCATGCAAAGGCCTAATATTTGAAGGTATTTGCCCATGAATTTCCAAAATTCTTTTGAAAAATTCTACTGCAGATTCATTTTCATATCTTTCCAAATTGAAAAATGCATCCAAGAGGGACATATAGGATTTTGCTTCCATAATGCAATTTTGATCTTCTTCCTGTTCATAGCACATGTTCTCCTCTTCACTTTCATCATGCAACACATCGAGAAAACACTGTTCAAAATCTCTCCATGATGAGATGCTTTGTGTAGGTAGTAATTCATATTCTTCTCCCGCACTATCCTTCAATGTCCTGAAAAATACCTTCATCACATGATCTTTTGCACAAATCTGATTATCCTCTATGAATGTGTAAAATGCATCCAAATGCTCAAGTGTCGATTCATCATATTCTCCATAAAACTTTGGTACAAGTTGTGAAAGCTTTGGGAATAACTTATTAGGAATGCATTGAAATCTCCTGAGATCCAATGACTTGATGCCATCTGGAATAAATTGTTTTCTTTGAAATGGTTGTTTATTTTGATACATTCTGAAATAGAATTGCTATTTCTTTCAAAAAGGAAAATTTTCATCTCCTTCTAGATCTTCCTCAGTAGAGTCATTGACTGAAATGTTTTTTGAATAATAGAGTTGCCACCTCTTTTTGACGAAAATATTGTTTGCTGGTCTTCTGGGTTCTTCCTTCCAGTAGAGTAAACTTCTTTTATCACCAAAGATTCTGAATGTGTTTTATACACAACTCTCCCGAGTAGAGTCGCCAATTTGTTGGTTTCCTAATCAACAGATTGGAACTCCTATGAGCTTGCCTGACTCAATGCTTGGACTTTCCAACTGACTTGGCCAATGAATGAGAATGATCGATTATGATCCTCTTCCCCTGCACTTTAGGCTCTGCAGGACCAAGGCGGGTGTACCTATTCCTTAACCCAAACCCCGGGCTTAAGGCTTTTTATAGCACATTTGTAGCTGTATTTTGAGTTTTCTAGTTGATCTCTCAAGATGGCAATGGGGTCTTGATGGAGACCGAATTGTATATTCTACAATTTATAAATCACTGAACTTATATTTTGACCGCTGTACTAAGAGTATTTTGAATGCTTTTATGAATTGATTTATGTAAAATGAAAATTATTACCGCTTTCTACTTGTAATCCTTTAAACAATGACTTTTAAAAGATGATTGACTAGTGCCTTCTTCAATTGGGCTATAGAGACAATCTCTTTTTAATCCTACGTACAACTTATGTGAGACAGGAAATGTTCCTATCAACAACTTCCTTTTGATGCTTTTAATTACTTTAGCATTCCACAATTAGTCTTATTGAATTTAACCCAAATTTAATGAGACCAATAAGATAGAGATAATAATGCTTATTAAATCTAAAGATCAAATTTGCATAATAATATAAATAGTCTCTACACACAAAGATTGAGAGCAGCTTCACTTTCTGGAAATAAAATCACAAAGGACTGATTAATCCAAAACGATCAGATCCACAACTTCAAATTGAAAGAACTTGCTGGTATATATTAATAATGAAAAGTCTTCATTGTTTACAAAAATAACTTGCAGAAATGTAGTGTATGTAAATAGTGTTCCGATATTATCCTCTTTATTACAAAATAATCTCCTCTATATAGTAGGAGGTTCCATACGAATGAAGAGACACATCTCTTCACAATCAGTCACAATTAGTTTGCGGAAAGAAAACAACTAAGTAATAATAATAAAAAAAAGTTTATGGAATTAATCATCTCTGAGTAGGGCCCATTTACCATCCCGATAAAACTATGTATTTCTGATCATTGGTATAGGTTATATTGCTTCACCCATCGGTTGTTAGTGTGACCTTCGTTTTGTTATTCCGCAAGGCAAAGCTATACCGATGAAGTCATAAGAAGGACTCTCTGCTTGATATACTGACTGTCCACAGGTTCCACTCTTTGGATTTCGGGAATCACACTTCTCTGCATTCTTCGATGGACGATGTCGCACTTCAAATGCTTCCCTTCCGACAAAAGAGTTTGATGATGTAGTAGGTCTCTTGTCATTTGTCAATCGGGTCTCCCTGATTTGTCGTTGCTTTATCTTCTTCGACACAATTATAGTTTCGAAGTGTGTGGGCCCTAGCTTTCCCTTTGAAATTTCGGGAATTCCCTTACTTTGCTTCCAATCCCGATTACTTAGCACCCCGAGCATCAGTTCTCCGCATTAGAGTACTTAGTGTATCCTTAAAGTTCAAACTTGCCATCAACTTGTTGGATTCCAATGATTTGTCCTCCTCACAACTATAACTTCAGAATTATGTGGGCCCCAACCTTTCCTTCGGAATTTCGGGAATCACATTTTTTTGCTTCCATTCCCGATCACCAGCACCCCGGGAAAGAGGGACTTAAACTCTTATCACTAAACGTTGTGCTGATGTATTAATCGGGAATCAGAGGAGCTCGATACTGATCCCGATTGCTTTAGCTTTCCCGATCTTCCTTCGAACAACTTATGTATCGTTTCTCTTTTGGCTGGGTTACTCGACATAGTATTTTATTTGATGCATCAAATGAAGTGGCCCCACCACATTTCGAAGAACCTTGACCATCGTTATTCAACTATATTCGCTTATCCAAAACATGATTTTATTCGATGCTCAGGGCAAATGGGTCCTAGTAGCTGATTCCTTTTCGAATAGCTTGAACCCTCAGCATAGGGTTTTTATTCTTATTTGATGGCCTTCCTTTACTCGACACCAGCTTCGAAGATTATGGAAAATATGTGCTTGAAATCTTCAATCAATGCATCAAGGAGGGTCCCACCGCATACTTCCCTTTTTGAATGCCTCCATCAATCGATACATTACTTCTAACTCTTATTCGATACTTTATAGAGAGACTTCTGTAGCTTCAACCTTCTCGGAAGGATATCAAATACAAAAGTTTGGTGATGACCTGTGTGCAACAAAGTTGAAGACTTATTTTATGGAAATGGAACTACAAAATGAGTGAATTTTGGGGGTCTAACACTAGCAACCTATGAAGACAAGACAAAGTAAACAATTAAATTATTAAAGTTATAAAATTACTTGCAACCTATGAAAACAAAGTAAATCAGAATTATAATTAAAACTTGTGATATAATTTTGATTGCAAGGGGGCTGCAACAATTGGAAGTGTTGGCCATGGAGGTACCACCAACTATGAGCATCTTTCTTAAACCAATGACGATGAGTGTCAACACTTAGATCTTTTGCATTCACAAATTCTACGAACTCATTTGTAATCAAATCTTGCATATCATCATTAGATTTGAGTCTAAGGAATGCTGCCTTGTACTCATCAGACACTTCTAAATCTCTATATGGAGGAAGCCTTCTTGGCATATCAAGAAATTGTTTGCTATACTATTTAGGAGTCAATGCATAAATGGCCCATGGGTAACTTGTATACAAAAACCAATACTGAATAGTTCCTTTAAAGGAGCCGCCCCATAACCACATCCAACAGGGGTTATGCCATTACACTAAGGATAGGTGATAGAATTAATGAGTTCATTCCCAAATAGAAACGCTAGGCATTTATTACTTGTGGAGTATATATGTGATAGAGCCATAATTATATTTGCCTCCATAAAATTGAAACCACCACCATTAAATAATATTCAACCCTTTTGAATATTCAATGTTGATATTTCAAATAATTTGACTAAGCAGCTAACGAGTAGCTGAAGTAGGCACTTAAGTAGTTTAAGCAGACACCGACGTAGCTCAAATCATAGTTCAAAATATCATTATCGGCAACTTATCGCCGAGGGCAAAAAAAAAGATCTCGACAAATATTGAAGATAAGTCAGGATCTTCTCGGGAAAATATTGAGAACCAAAAAATTGCTTAAATTTAATTAGAAATGCATTTTTTTTTGCAACATTCAATAAGGAGATGCATCTAATGAGTCAGTAAATGAGTAAACAAACCAAACAAGCTGATCTACATATATATAAATACGAATAGGATACAAAATCACATCCTCATGTGTAATGCTGATGGCTCGTAGCCAGTCTGATAATATGAACTCTGAAGCAAATTAAAAATAGCAAATTGTCTTTGTAAATCGCTCTAGAACATTGCAAATGACCTTTCTCCTCTTTGCCCTTTCTCTCCTCTCCAAATCTGTTTTTCCACTCAAAAAAATGTGTTTTGTCCTTTGTTGGGCTGTCCCTACCTTTAATAGGCCCGTAGGCGATAAGTTTGCTAATTATTGCAATAAATTAGAGAAATATCACCGATATTTTATCAACTTCTTTGCGATAACTTGACACTACTTCTCGGGAGGCAGAAAATATTGCGATAAGTAGACTTCGCAGATAAATCTGCGATATTTTGAACTATGGCTCAAATAGACAGCCAGGTAGCTCAACCAGACAACCAACCAGCTTAAGCAGCTCAAGCAACAAACTGGCAGCTCAAACCAATTTTCTATTGTTGACTTGGTGGTCAGCACCTCCTTGGAGATTCGTGACATGGCTTGACCGCCTCCCGTGGATCGGGTTAAATCTGACATTTGTATTGGGCATTGACAGTTCGAGCTTTTGGTGCAACGGCAAATGATTCCAACAATTGGTATTAGAGCCTTGGGTCACAGGTTTGAGTCTCCCTTCAGTGGGTGTTGAAGGCTCAGTTGGTGCTGAGGGGGAGATTGTTGACTTGGTGGTCAACACCTTTTTCGAGATTCGTGACATGGCTTAACTGCTTCCCGTGGATCGGGTTAAATCTGACATTTGTATCGGGCATTGACAGTTCGAGCTTTTGGTGCAACGGCAAATGATTCCAACATCTATTACTTTGAGTAATCCTTTGAGATTTATAGGATCTTGATCATCAACCTTTGACATCAATGACAACATACTCAACATAACTTGGGTAAACATCAAAGCCTTGCAACAAAGCAAGGTTAAAATTGGGGTTAATTGTATTAGCCATTTATAAAATATTAAAATGGAAATCCTAAGTAAATTGGTTTCTTATTTTAATAATTGAGCTCTCATTTCTCAAAAGCTAGAGATATAACTTGTACACAATGTAAAAGGCTAGAGGTTGTTTCCTTAGGTTCTGGGCTTTAGTTGTGTTTTCTATTACAATGGAGCTTCCCCTTCTAATTTGAAGAAAGATTTATCCTTATACATTGATCTGTTTTGTGTTGTCCTAGAAGGACAAACTGATATGCTAACAATAACGATTTATGGTCAAAATTTGTTTGATTTGAACAAATACCTACTCATGATGTGGCACAAGATTCATTCAATCAAACTGCTGTTTCATTCCATAACTTTTGGGTAGGTTTCGGCTATGTGTTTTTCGGGGATATGTTTGGGCCATGCCTTTTCATTGTATAGAATATTCAATTTCTTTACACTTCCTATCCACCTGCACCATTGATATGAATGTGTAGAGTCTCTATTAATGTTCTTAGCAGGGGAGAAACCAAAATTATATAGGGATTTCTACTTTTGTTTACCATTAAATAAATTTCGATTTATCTAGACTCATCAGCAAACCATCCCACTTCTGCTTTTCCAGTGTAAGGGCTTGAGCATCCTATGTGTGTTAGGTTCAACCATCTCCTTCATCATTAAAAACAGTGCCTGGGTTTTCATCCGTGCTGTTAAAAGAGATTTCTTCTTAGAGATTGGAGAACATTTCAACCAAACCCTAGGGATTAACAACCAACTAACCACTGATAAGTTTAAACAAAACAATTATTGTATATGCATTGAATCAAAAGTAGCTTACAGCTAGTAGGTAATAATGCCAAGGATTAGAACTGAATACTTCAGAGAGAAAAAAAGAAAGAAATTATATTAGTGTACATGGTTGACCCAAAGTAGGTCAATGGGGCCCAAGAGTACAACTTTTCACCATATAAAGTTCTAGGAAGATAAACTTAGAGAGGCCTAGAAAGGAGAAGAAGAAAACAGAGACTACAAAACAGCAGGGAACCACCAACACAAGTCGTCAAGAAATAGTATAATAAAATATCTCACCCTTTTCTGGATATTTAATTTTTGACTTGTTTTTGTTTTTCTGATTTTTTTTGTGTTCTTCATTTAACATAAATGAAAGCTGAGAAATGAAATTGAAAAACTCTTAATTCTAAGAGATAAATTACTTTCACCAAACTGAAATATTATTTGCTTTTAATTAAAACTCTGAACATACCCCAGTCAAACGCCTAGGGTTGCCAGGCAACACAACATTTCAAAATGTCCAATTGGAAGATGATTTTTTGCTGATGACTGTTGGGCAGTGGCTGATAAATTTGGTACCACCTAATTTAGGGTCTGAAACTGATCTAGAATTGCTCCCTCAAACCCCATGTTAGTCTTAGGAATGGTACGGTCTGATTGGAGATGGTATGGCCAGCAATGATTAATCTCCGATGCCTCTGATCTACAAATTAAACCCTTCAATCTGCTCTCCTTCTATCTCTTATAATTCTGTTCAGACTTTGTTGAATTGAATCCAATATAGCATAGTTATAATCTATGGATGAGATTATCAAAATGAGTGTTCTTGGGTGCTTCCACACCTGCAAACACTGTTATCTTTGAGGGATTTCATCTTCAAAAAGCTATGGCTTCTACAAACAAGCAAACCCTTGCTTCAGCTCTCCTCATAAAATGTGTAAACAAGAATGAAATAATGAGCTCTCAGGAGCCTTTTTATCTCTCATCTATGATAGTAGATCTCTATCTACAAGATATAATGAGAACACAACTGTTCTTCAAAAACCATACGTCTCATATTCATATGAGGAACATCATATTATATGATGCTTACCATCCAAATGTGGATCTCCTAGATTCTTTGGTCTCCTAGACCCAAGAATATCAGTCCATGATATAAGTGACATGATATCAAATATCCAATCAATTTGTGAATTTCCTAAATCCACTAGTCTCCTGGACTATTTTGAATATCAAGTCCATGATATTCAAGGTATCATCAAGTCTATGATGTATACCATCCAATTTGTGGATAACTAAGTCCACGAGTCACCAAGACTCAAGAGATGTCAAATCCATGACATCATACCAACATCAAGTACATGATGTTTTACTATCTAGATGTGGATTTCTCAGAGCCACAAGTCCCACGACTCAAGAATTTTAGACTATCAACTCTATGATATTCATGGTATCATCAAGTCCATGATGTTACCAAATACTCAATTGTGGATCCCTGATCCATGAGTCTCCAAGACTCAAAGGATATCAACTCCATGATATCCAGAGCATTGGTCTCACGAATATCAAGTCCATGATATTCACCAAGTCCTCGGAGCAATGGTGTTTTGACATCAAATCCATGATGTCTCACCAATTGCTCGGAGTAAGGGACTTTTGACATCAAATCCATGATGTCTCACCAATTACTTGGAGTAATGGACTTTTGACATCAAATCCATGATGTCTCACCAATTACTCAGCAATGGATCCTTGATCCATGCGAATGTGGACCCCTGATCCACGAGTCCCCTTGGACTTGAAGAACATCATATGATATTCTTCAATTCATAAGAATAACTTAGCCAAAAGCATAAGTATATCCAGATGAATAATAATAACCACATGAATCTCATAAACAAAACTTCATCTCATGAATCCACATAAGTATAAGATTAACCAATATGATAATAAGATTCAAGTTAGATGTAAAGTTCACATATAGAATCATATGTAATATAATCTCAGCTATAATCAGTAAATATAAACTCAGCTATGAAGGAAAGTGTGATCCATTCATACACAATATTAAGGTATGCTTCACAAGCTATACAAATGACGTATGCTCCATACAACTAGCATAATTTATCCAGCATCTATGCATAAGAGTAATCACATAAGTCTTCATCACCTAAGGATAACTATCATATAACCAGGTGCAATGTGATCACAGCAAGATGCAATATAGTTCTCTTAACATATATCCATATAATGAATGCTCTCATGCTTACAACAACATTAACTCTAAATGTATGTTCTTAAGAGATATGCCTATTCTAACATATGCCAATGTAAGAATGATGCAACCAATAATGTATGCACCTATGCATATGGAAAACAATTAATCAATTATACTCACAATCAGCTGTATAAGTTCCCTATACATAACAGTGTGACATAGAGTAAGGTATGTTACTCATACATAACCATCCAAGCTAAACAAACATTCCAATTAGCTATGAATGTTTCACACATACAATCATAAGCTATGCCAATGGGGAATGTGCCTACTCATGTAGAAGGGAGAGGTTTATACCAGGTGTAAGTGAGCCCATAATAAAACTCCTTCTTAAGCTTAGACTCCATCTAGAACTAGTCAGGGCAATTTGCATTTAAAACATGAATCCATATGTGCATGACCTATGCATATATCTAAATGTAGTTCTCTCATAGAACAAGAATAATTCAATCATGAATATCGGAAGTATGTTCACATATATGCAAAAGAAAACCAATGTAATGCAACATGAGACTTTAGCTAATATCAAGTATGATCCTATCATACAAAAATACCAAATATATGCCAATATGCAGTCACAGTAACATAAAGTCAATACATACAAGGTTATACTAGCAATCAGCTGTGTATGTTCCTCTATAACAGCGTAAAGTATAACCTATGCTTGGGCAGAGTATGCATTTCACAATGCCAGATCTGCCGCTACAAGTTTAATCAACTAAGCAGATATATCAAATAGCTAATTCAATCAGCTATACATGAAGAATCATAGTCTTTTCAAAACATCTTAGTTATGACAATTTGTTATGCCAATCAGCTAGGTATGTACCACTCATACATGACAAAGTTAATTTGCGGGGTTGCAATATACCAATGAAAGGTGTGCTGCCTACACATAACTATGAATGTCTTCATATAAGACATATGCCAATGCAAAACTAATGCAAGGTATGTTCCCACATAAGGTATACATAAACTAGTTAATGTTTCCATACACTAAGCACAATGAAGGTATGTTGCAACAAAATGTGAAGAATGTTCTTTATCCAATTATGCTAATAGAAGATAATCAGCATGACACTATCCGACCATACTAAGATATGATTCCACTCATATAAGAAAGGAGATAATAACACAACACTAGGTGTAAGTGATTTACTTCCTTATACACGCCATGCACTAAGGTGGGATGATCTACTCCCTCTAGATCAAGATTTGTGTAATCCCTATCAGCTTCAAAGTTTTAGATTCACTCATGATCCAATAAGGAAAGGTAATTTAAAATTTAAGGAGTTAAATTTCAAACATGCAAGAATTGTATTTGACACAACCTTGAGTTTCTACCCATTTCTTTCCAGCCAATGAGAACCATAGAAGGCAACTAATGATATTGTAAATCAAAAACTTCATTACAATTTTTCAGACCAAACCCTAGTTTCTTAGTTTTGAAAGAGCTAGATGTATTCCTAAATTTGAAAAGATCTTTACTCAACTGTAGCTCTGATACCATGTTGAGATTTTCAGATTAATCAAAGGAAATTAACAATCTAGAGATGACCTAAATTTGAAACAATATATCATAGAACAAGCTGGAAAGAAGGTACCCGATTTGTTCTTTAACTTGATCAAATTTGATGTAGATCTGCCTTGAAGGATGCTGCTATAGCAGGTCCGAAGTCCAGCCCTAGTTCGTACTCCTATCTGCAATATTAATCTCCTTAGTTGCTGCTTCAGAACCGAATTAGAGGCAGGTCAAATTCGCTCAAGGAGGCTAGAGATAAATTTCGCAAGTGAGTGACTTTGAGGAGCAGAGAACATATTATGTTTTTGATGATCTCTTGCTCTCAAAATTGATTCCTATATATGTTAATATAATCAAAATTGTCATCCTCAAAGAGGGACGACTTGTCCAAATAATGGACCCTTTTTAATTATAAAACACAATATATATTAATTTCTTCTATTTTATAATAATACTATTATTATTATAAAATCGTGCAATCTAGGGTGTTCATTAATAATAAATAATTATTAATTATGATGTCCGAGTTTGATCTAAGCCAATAGGCTATAAATATTAACAGGATGAGGTCTTCAAACAGCTTCAAGAGTTCAAAGATCTTGTGGATGTAAAGAACTTAACTGGCTCTCTATTGCAAATTGGCTCTTTCTCCAGTTTAATTGCAATTTTTTTGTGTTTTAAATAACATATATGACTTTTGATAATTTATTCCAGACTTATGTAATTGAACCAACATCAAAAATCAATACAACATTTCCAAAGTATATATAATTCTTTTAACTTAATTCTTAGATAATAACAGCAGCAAATTATTGTATTTCCAAAGTTCACAAGTAACAATTTCAATGCTTGCAAGAGTTAATGAACAATACATAAATTCATAAGGCACCTTATTATCCAAATGATTGCCATCAAATCCAAACAAGCCTTGGCTCAGGACATCCTTCTCTCAAGTCTAAAATGCAGCCCTGCAATGTTATTCCCTGCCATCATTCATATCACAACATTCTGGAAAAGAACCGCAGCCTCATTAAGAAGTAACGCTGCCAAGAATCAAGCCCAAAGGAAAGGCGGATATGCTTCTTCTAACTCGTGCCTGCACTCTAAACTGCTGCCTCTAAGAAAAGCTACAGCTGCTATTAAATTCATACGGCAGCCTTGAACTGTTTGTATATTAAACACAATCTGCACTTATATATACTATCTCCAAACCATTTCGAATCGGACCAATTCACTCACAAACATCAGCTTCCCTTGCACAGTTAATGCAGTTGAGAAGACAAACTCAGACTGCTATACTTCAGCAAAAATTTGCACTACCAATTTCAGACAATCTTCCACTATACTTCAACAGTGGATAACAAATCCTCAGAACAAACCCTTATACTTCAGCAAGGGCACAAACTTCAGAAACTCAGAAAGCCACAAAGGCAACAAAAGCAAATAAATATTCAAGCATCCTTTTCCCAATGAAATGAGCTTATATTTATAATGCTTTGTTGATAAAACTTTCCAAAAGAACTCAACTTCTGAAATTGTGACAGTTTCCCAAAAGAACTCAACTCTTGAAACTTTCCAACACAACTTCACTTTAAATATGTTAATAAATGGCCCCCTTCCAATGATGACTCAACCCTCAACTTAAGTGAAATTATAAAGTTAAAATATAACTTTATAATAAACCATTTAATAATTTAATAATAATTTGGGCACTAAAAATATAATAACTCCCAAAATACTCATCATTTAAATATGTCGTCTGAAGTAGGAGTTATACCTATTATTTCTCCATGTGACCAAATGCACTTTTCAAAAATAGAAAGGGTCCATCTCAATCAACACCCAACTTACCACAAATAGTAAGTACAAAAATTTAAGCCCAAATGAAGTCCAATCTGAGCCAAACGAAGACCAACCTGTAGCTTATTGAATTGGGGAGAAGACAAGACCTTCCCAAGCCAAGCCACTGCCTCAGAAGACCCTCCATCCACAATAATTAGCCTACAAAGATCAAAATAATACGGTAATCCTTGAAACTCTGATGCTGGCAAAATTGGGGACGTCACAGTCCTCCCTCCCTAAGATTGCTTGTCCCCAAGCAATTTGGAGCAAAATGAACCTCACAATCCACCTGGATCCCAAGGGTAGAACTCCGTACTATCCTTGCTGTGTATAAGCAACTCATGTAGCACTAGCACCCAAATAACTGATATCAATGACATAATCATCTGATAACTAACTGTAGGCGTTGATGTCGGTAACAACTCATCGGAACTCAGCCCAACTAAAATATCAACTCTGTCCACGCTTGAGTCCCCGCCAAACTGATACTCACACCCAACTGCACTAAGAAGATGACAATGACCAAATGTACCTGAATCACTATTACCAACTCTGACCTTTGATAAATTGTCCTGGGTGTGTGGATACTGCAAGCAATCTGACTTGCAACTGTCGATCCCATTTGCACAAGATGGAGCTAACCCATCCCATAATGGATGGTATGAAATCGGAGCCAACCCACACCGATGCGAAACCAAATGCTCTACCTGTGGGTCAAACGAAAAGTGATGAGCACTCCTCACAGTGTAATGTTGATAAAAAATCCCAATCTTTGTCAAGGGCTCATCAGTATCAGTTTGGGAATCAGAAGATGGCTCCAATCTCTGACTCCGAACTACCGGTCGGACAGGATCCTGAGCAATCCTCTCAGCAAACCCAACTTCGAAATCCCTGTGGGGAAGCATAGTAGATAGAGTCTCTACAATCTTTCCCACCAACCTCCGAATAGCACGAGAGTCTCAGATGAGAGTACCCTCAGACACTCTGTATGAATCCTCTCGCACATCTGAACTCTCCAATAGATACTCCATGAAGGACTTTGTGTAGTAGAAATTATATGTGGAAGCATCAACCTACTCCCCTGCGACCCACAACTGATCCCTCTGAAAATGTGGCACTGCCAACTGTCCAATGCTATCAGCTATATGAGATGAAGAAATAGATTCACTTCCAGCAAAAGGAAGAAATCAACATGAGAGCTTGATTCCACTGATACTCTTACCTCATCCGTACCTACTGCACCTATATCCTGAACAGATGTGTCTGCCACATCATCATGTCCCTCATCCCCAACCGTAGAAGCAAACTCACCACCAACCACCTCAATGTGCAACCGAACTGGGTCTGGGGTTGGTGTGGACCGAACATGCTCCAACTCCACAGTCACCTCCTCTAATTGTCATTGTGACCCTTGGAAAGCCAATTGGGTACACTGTAGTGAGTCCACAGTCACCTCTAACGCATGGGTGAGCTCAACTACCTCCTCTTTCCCTAACAATGTCTCATAACATGTACTCCCCCACTCCAGAAGGTAATCCCCGTTAGCGACTAACTGTGAATAATTATGCTTTAAGACCCTGACAGCCTCTTGAAGCGCATGAACCTCTGCTAGGGAAAAACTACTATCACCGTGCTCATTTGACATAGGAGCACCCCAACCAGATACGGCCAACATTTGACGAATAGCATCATAGTGCTCAATAGCTGAAGAGATGTCTCTGTCATTCACCTTCAGCTGACTAGCCACATGATGCCTATGTAAGCCTTGCCTCCTATGCAAGTTCTCTGTCCCACTAACTGCACTGTGATAGGAGACTGAATTAGAACTGTCCACCACAAGATCACTCATACATGTGCTTTCGTCCCCACACAACTCTGCATCCGAGATACAACTACTATGTACCTCAACCAACTCCTCATCCGAAGAAATGGAAGCCCTCGCAATATCAATCTCCTCGCATGTCTCAGCTTCCACCTCAATAGTAAGATCCTGTAAACATCGATCCTGGGACTCAACCAAAACCTCCTCGAAGTCATCACCCAATATCTCATAAGGGGTGTCATACCCAGTGCGGCTCATAGCATCATCAAATGTATCATTAGATGTGTCCATACTATCTACATCCACATCTCCTATTAAAGCCTCAACTGTTGACACCTGACTCTGCACACATGACTCAACGTCAGGCTGTACACCAATAATGCTGGAGCATGAACCACCATCTACTGACTCCGCTATAACGCCCTGATCATCAATACCACAGCAGGGTAGCTCTTGGCTCTTGCCTATTCCACCTGAGAGAGGTGCTGCCTCTCGCTTTGGAGCTACACTACGACAACTGACATATAAATTCCAGATAACAATTCCCTCGAGAGAAATTGAACGATCAATGGCAACTGCTGTATCAATTGTCTCTGCACCAACCGCAGCAACCTGCTGGAGCTCAGTGTTGCAGTCCATCAATGGTACTGACATATCCTCATGTCTATGTGTGGAGTGCCCATCATCAAATCCATGGGTAGGGCTAGTAGGTGTCGTCCTAAATACTGGTACATCTGCATCATGGACACCTGCTGGGGAAAACTCAAGCCTCCTTCTCTGCAACCTCGATGCAGGCCTACGGAAAGCGGAAACCATGTACTTTGTTGCCCTATCAACTGTCTCTGGATTCGATAGCTTTGTCGCCAATCTTTGCTGATGAAGCCTAAGTCTTTCCATACTTTCCTTCAAGGCATTTATTTCCTCTCTTTTTTCCACACTGCTACGCTGACTCTCAGAACTAGGCCTCCTGTATTTGTCCATAGCTAGAAAATACGAGAGTGCTGGTCACTCCGAATATAACATCAGTTCTGAAATAATAATGAATTTCATACCCCACAGGATGGCATGAAACATGCTCTGATACCACTATAAAGAACCTAACTGGCTCTCTATTGCAAATTGGCTCTTTCTCCAGTTTAATCGCAATTTTTTTGTGTTTTAAATAACATATATGACTTTTGATAATTTATTCCAGACTTATGTAATTGAACCAACAACAAAAATCAATACAACATTTCCAAAGTATATATAAGTCTTTTAACTTAATTCTGAGATAATAACAACAGCAAATTATTGTATTTCCAAAGTTCACAAGTAACAATTTCAATGCTTGTAAGAGATAATGAACAATACATAAATTCATAAGGCACCTTATTATCCAAATGATTGCCATCAAATCCAAACAAGCCTTGGCTTAGGACGTCCTTCTCCCAAGTCTAAAACGCAGCCCTGCAATATTATTCCCTGCCATCATTCATATCACAACATTCTGGAAAAGAACCACATCCTCATTAAGAAGTAGCACTGCCAAGAATCAAGCCCAAAGGAAAGGCAGATATGCTTCTTCTAACTCGTGCCTGCACTCTAAACCGCTGCCTCTAAGAAAAGCTACAGCTGCTATTAAATTCGTACAGCAGCCTTGAACTGTTTGTATATTAAACACAATCTGCACTTATATTTACTATCTGCAAACCCTTTCGAATTAGACCAATTCACTCACAAACATCAACTTCTCTTGCACAGTTAATGTAGTTGAGAAGACAAACTCAGATTGCTATACTTCAGCAGCAATTTGCACTACCAATTTCAGACAATCTTCCACTATACTTCAGCAGTGGATAACAAATCCTCAAAACAAACTCTTATACTTCAGCAAGGGCACAAACTTCAGAGCCTCAGAAAGCCACAAAAGCAATAAAAACAAATAAATATTCAAGCATCCTTTTCCCAATGAAATGAGCTCATATTTATAATGCTTTGTTGATAAAACTTTCCAAAAGAACTCAACTTCTGAAATTGTGACAATTTCCCAAAAGAACTCAACTCTTGAAACTTTCCAACACAACTTCACTTTAAATATGTTAATAAATGACCCCCTTCCAATGATGACTCAACCCTCAACTTAAGTGAAATTATAAAGTTAAAATATAACTTTATAATAAGCCATTTAATAATTTAATAATAATTTGGGCACTAAAAATATAATAACTCCCAAAATACTCATCATTTAAATATGTCGTCTGAAGTAGGAGTTATACCTATTATTTCTCCATGTGACCAAATGCACTTTCCAAAAATAGAAAGGGTCCATCTCAATCAACACCAACTTACCACAAATAGTAAGTACACAAATCTAAGCCCAAATGAAGTTCAATTTGAGCCAAACGAAGACCAACCTGTAGCTTACTGAATTGTGGAGAAGACAAGAACCTCCCAAGCCAAGCTACTACCTCAGAAGACCCTCCATCCATAATAATTAGCCTACGAAAATCAAAATAATAGGCTAATCCTTGAAATTCTGATGCTGGCAAAATTGGGGACATTATAGTGGAGAACTGGATAGGGAAGAAGATCAAAGTCCTAAGGTTGGATAATGGAGGTGAGTACACCTTAAATGAGTTTGTAGACTATTGCAAACAAGAGGGCATCAAGAGGGAGCTAACAATACCTTATAACTCCCAGCAGAATTGGGTTGCAAAGAGAAAGAACAGGGCAATTGTTGGGGCAGCACGGGCTATAATACATGATTGAGGGTTACCACTTTTCTTATGGGTTGAGGCTTATAACATGACGGTTTACCTTAAGAACTCGAGTCCCCGTAAGACATTGGGTAGCAGAACTCTTGAGGGGAGGCCTTCGCTGGGAGTAGGCCAGATATTGGACACATTCGCATCTTTGGGTGCGTGACATGCTCACATGTCCCTTTAAAGAAGAGGATGAAGATGGAGCCCATTGTAGAGAAGGGCATTCTTGTAGGCTACAATGATACCTCATAGGCCTATTGGATCTACATTCTAGCACAGAGGAAGATTGTTGTGAGGAGGGATGTTAGATTTGAGGAGTGAGCCTTTAGGAGGTCATATGAGTTGATAGACAACGATAATCAGGTTCCATAGGTACAGGATGGTACATCACATGGGACAAAGTCACAGGTTTTAGGGACACAAACTTCAGGGGTTACAGGCTCACCTAGTACAGGTACTCCAGATATACAGGGTACAGGTACAGATTCACAGGTTTCAGGTATATTGGGCATAGGTCCTAGATGTACATCTTCTATGGCTAGAATCATAGAAGAAGAAGTTGAGGGTGTGAGCAATGTGTCAACAGTAGGAGCAGCAGCTTGTATTGACACAGCTGTTAAATTTATATTTTAGCAGAGATAAAGACTAGTTCCAGGTTCAATTAACATAGTGCTGATGTTGGACTGCTGAAGTCTTTCTGAGTCAGCTGATGTGTTTCATCATTCTGAGATAAGTTATCTCTGAGAATTATTAAGAGGTTTGTTGTACTGTTGAAGAGATCTCTGAAGACTTTTGTTATAGAATTTCTTTCTTCTGGGTTTTCCCCTTCAGGTGTTTTATCCCTGAGCTTTTGCTCAAATCATCTGTGTCATTCTTAGGTTCAGTGCATGTTTCGTTTTTATGCTTTAATATCTGGTGTTTCTTTGTATCTGTATTCATGTTGTTTCAAGCTTTTAATTTTTACTGTATATGTTTTACAAAGTCTGCCATCTCACAGTAAAACATTTGAGCATGAAACTGACTAACTGGTGAAAAACATAGATCACTTTGTGAAAGTGAACAGTGCAGTTAATCACATCATTTTCAACACAAAAATTAATAAATAATGCCATTGGTTCATTTGCTTCTAGTACTAGTCCAGATGATTGACAGAGCAGATAGCACACTTTGATTTCCAGGTCCTGTATTCATCAAATCCCTGTTTCCTTTACTGGCCTTTTCTTCTTATCGATATTTGCTCTTGATCTTGGATCACAGAGTTTGGTTTTTCCACTCTTTTTGTTTCCATTGTTTTTAAGATAGTCCAAATTTTAGCCTACGACTCTTCATTTGACCCATTCTTGGCTATTTATGGATATCAGTATAATTTATTCTTGTCTTTCTGCCCTCTCATAACATCCGAGGAGATAATCTCTTTTAGGAGGTTCTAAAATTGGTTGTACTGACCTCTCTACAATATGGAGGCTGAAGATCTACTGCAGCACTGCAATCTACTATGCTTGTTTGAGTTTATTATAGAGGCAAGCTATCATTTTTTATCAGATCTACTCTATTTTTAATTTTTCTTTAAATTCCCACTTACTCCTGATAGTAACATTTTTTTCTTGTCCTTCTGATCTTACTTGTAACGTTTACATTCAGATTGATATGTCTTTGTTGCTTAGTTTCTGTTCTTTAACTATTTTTTTCCTCGGTTTCTAAAACTTTTAAGTGCAATAGCTAGTACATCCAATTTCGATAACACATGCAACATATTTATCCAATACTTCATGCTAACATGCCAATTATAAAACAGGCTTTTCAGGTATGCAATCACGGAAAGTTGGATTGCTGGCAGTTTTTGATGGCCATAATGGTGCAGAAGCAAGTGAATTAGCAGCAAAACTGCTACCTGAGTATTTTCTTCTGCATATATATCTCCTTCTTGAAGGACTTCATTCTGGTGAGCCTCTTGCTGTACTGAAAAAAAATTCTCAAGGGTTAGCAGCAGGAGGGAAGTTTTCTAGAAGTCGCCAAATAAATGAATTATTGACTAAACATAAGGGCTGTTTCAAGGATGTCTCTAGTGTGGAAAGTGATATTGCAGAGGCAGAACATTATGGTCTACCTTGTTCAGAAGTGTGCAGCAAGGAGGATGAAGATCAATTTTGTTTTGAAGTCACTTTGAAGGATGGATGCATGAAATTTTTTGATCTACAGAGGTACAGAGATAAATGTTTAGGTGAATGACATTTTAATAATCATGAAAGTTGACACAGGATTGCTGTGAGTATTAGAATATGTAGTATTTCTGTGTATCTGGATATCAAAAGTAACCTGTTTTCAGTTAAAAAGTGATTGCATTTTTTTGTCTCTTTATCAGCTCATGGTGGAAGTCAATGGGATCTTCTGAAGATTCAATGTACAGGATGATATTAAAGGAGGCATTACTAAGAGCTCTCTATGATATAGATATTGCATTTACAAATGTAAGTTGAATTCCTAAGATGCATGATGCATACGTCAGTGTCAGAAAACACCTCTCTCAGTAATTTCTATCTTTTGATTATTTAATTCCATCCTGTGATTTTTCCCTGACTAATAATATCATGACATAACCTTTTAATCGTATTACAAATACATTTGATTTCTTTCAAGAATTTTACTTGAGATATTACTAGTTCCAATTCATTCATTGATTATGATGCTTTTCTGTGCTTGAAAATCTTGCAGGAAGCTTTTAGAAATGATTTGAATTCTGGCTCAACAGCAACTGTTGTTCTGAAAGCGGATGAATATGTCTTGGTGGCTAATATTGGAGATTCCAAGGCTCTTTTATGCTCAGCTTGTTCTAACCTGCCAGAGAAATTGAGAGGTTAATGCTATTCCTGTTGAGGAATTTTCATAGGTTTATATGCTGATTCATTAATCAGGTCATACACACAGTAACAGAATAATGAGGCTTTTCCTCCTCTTCATTCCATTTTGACAGCATTTTATCATAGTCTGCGCATTGATATGCTAGTTATTAGTCTATCTCATGCATGCAAATTTGATGAGATTGGCAATATGATTTGCTTCAGGTGCTCAATGGAGGAAGCGCAAGCGCCAAAAAAACAAGAGTAACCAACTTCTAAGACAAGAGAATTCCAACAGCTCTTATTCACTGCTTTGTGTAAAGGAACTAACTCAAGATCACCGACCAGATAGAGATGAAGAAAAAGCACGCATTGAAGCTGCTGGAGGGTCTGTAATGAAATGGGGTGATGTGCCTAGAGTTAATGGTGAACTAGCAATATCTCGAGCCATTGGAGATGTATCATTTAAGAAGTAAGTCTGATAAGGCCCTTTTAAATAATTAATTTAATTTATTAAAGAAGATTAGAATATAACAAACAAAAAGAAGATTGTTTATAATATTGTTAAGATCTGCATTGCATTCAATGTGTTCCTCATCAACTGATTTTTGAAACATCAAAAAACACCTTTGAACTGTCAAGTGATTCATTACTACCAACTAATCTGTATCTGTTTTGACCATTTTATAGTGTACCTTCCTTTAACAGTCATACATGAACAAAATAAATCTTAGCACAATTTTGACAGACATTTCTACTTTATCTGGTTCTGTGGAGATATCAGTGTGATGTCCCCATCCTAGAGTTTGATAATAAATAATTTAATTAAATCGCAAAAGAAATATTTTATAAAATACGTAATATAATATAGTTGAATAAAATATTATTATATAAACCAATAGATTAAATGACAAACAAAGATTGTCATTATTATAAATATAATAATCTTAAGATGATTATCTATTTTTAAACTATTATTGAAATAATAATGGTACTGTATGAATAGATAAGTAATAAAAAAAATAAATAAATAAACAAATAAATTATAATATAAAATGATTATACAATGCACAGCAAATCACATGAAGTATAGAAGCAATAACAATTGTCTAAGGGGTGTGATTATACAAAATCTGATTTGCTAAGAGGAGTCACAACCCATACCAAAGGTTACACAGGTCATGTATATAATACAAATCAATTTCATTCTCAAAGTATCGAACAGGGAATAACATTTAGAAAAGGAATAACAATGGAGTAAATACGATGGGAAATCTTTAGATATCTACGGAACTGCAGCCCTCAAAAGGAGTTCTTATCAGCGATTATCAACGAGAAGAAGACACCAAAAGAAAACATAGAGATTAAAAAGATCTCCACAGGAGAAAGTAAGAAGGATACCGTGGGTCTCAGACAATCGATATCAGTCCAGCAGTATACAGAATTATATATATAAATACATACAGCCCTTATCAGTGTATAAGTCAGAGCACAGATCTGAGTGATTATAAATGTATAATCCCTTGTCAGGTATGTACAGATATCTGAAACTCCCGTTAGTAAGTAAACAAACATAATTATTCAAGATATATATTAATTTCCAATCTTATTATTATTTGACTTATGGAAGAGGAATTATTATTTTTATAGGGTATTCAGAAAGAATACACATCAATTGTGCTTATAAAAAGAGAATCATTATTGTATTATTTGACTGGCAAGTATCATAGGACAGCATATTGATATAACTTATCTATGTATCAATGTTGAATTACAGAATATTATCTGCAGTCTTTTAGGATCAGAGATCCTTATTAAAGCTAATATATTTGAGTGAATATATGCTATACACATATTCTCGTGAATTCATGAGATCTCTCAGGGAGAACTTGCAGCATGCTTAGAATCAGCAGAAGATGTACATTGATCGGCATAGGATGGAGAGAGCATTTGAGGTGGGTGACATGGTTTTCCTTCGTCTATAGTCTTACAGACAGAGCACCCTTAAACGGGGAGGAGCTGAGAAGCTCAAGCTTCGTTTTTATGGACCTTACAGACTACTCAGGTGAGTTGGAGAGGTGGCCTATGAGATCAAGTTACCACCAGATAGTAGGGTTCATAATGTGTTCCATGTGTCATGCTTGAAGAAGGCATTGGGGCAGCATATTACAGCATCACGTGATTTACCTTTGGATGAAGAGGGTAAATTGACTTTGGTACCTGAGGAGATTCTTGAGGTCAGGGAGAGACGATTGAGGAGTAGGGTGATTCGAGAGTACTTGGTGAGCTGGAGAGGTCTACCCATAGAGGACGCCACCTGGGAGGGTGAGTCCATTTTGCAGCATCTAACATTGCAGTTGCTTGTGGGCAAGCATCTCCGAGAGGGGAGGACTGTCATGTCCCCTCTCTAGTCTGACTAGTAGAGTCATGAGAGTTGGCCTATTATTGGAGTCTCGTAGGCTAGCAGTGGTGGATAGAGACTCATACTGGATTCTCAGTGACTGGAGTTGGTTCTACAGTCAGTTTGAGAGCCAGTTCGGGCAGTTCCTTAATTTTAGGGATTTTCCTAAAATTTAGGAGGTTGTGGCAGTGTCCAGATTTGAGGCTCCTCGGGACCAGTATATGGTTTCAATTTCAGGGTGACAAGGTATATTCCCTAGTTTCTAGGAGCATCCCTAGTTTTTAGGGATGGGACTGCCAGTTGGCCCACATTGCCCAGCATCAGTCACAGACAGGTGACAAGACCAGTTCATTGATTATTTGGTTGGTTTGGCTTTCCAGTTGAATAAAAGGAAATATTTTTAATATTTCCTAAGTTTGTGTTTAAATAAATTAAAATAAAGCTATTTATATAGCTAATTGGAGTAATAAGGGGTTTTTGGCTTCATCTGGTCAGGCAGGCCTATGTGTTATAGCTCGTTGGAAAGGTCTTGAATTATTATAACTTATTTTCATCATCCGGAGACCTTCCGGCACTTGGAGTTGTGTTATTTGAGGAAAGGGGTGTTTTTCCTATACATAAAGGCCTTTTAATTGAGAAGATGCCATTTTATAATAAAGGGAAAGGCATATTCTCCCTTTAGGGTTCGATTGGCTTTGAGAGGGAGATAAAAGGAGATGTTGGCTCATTCTTTGATTATCTTTTACATCTACATTCTTGGTATTTGCGATTTTGCTCTGAGGAGCGATTCTAGAGGACTGTGACGCAAACCACAGAGCCTGGCTATTGGGACGCAAACCCCAATAGATGGTTTCCAGCATTCTACAGTATTGTTTCAGCAGTTGATAGAGATTGTTAAGTTCAGCGTTTGGGAGAACTTGTGCATTGCACATTGGGGGGTCTTGTTTGGCACATTGGATCTTCTTGCTGCCTGGGCTTGACTTTAGCAGCCGTACGACTGCCTTTTAGCTGGCACGTGGTTGGCTGGTTGGCTTACATTAGCCATCTCTTCCCTTTGGTGCATGGCTGGCCATTCTTGCAACTGGCGTCATCATTCCTTGTTTGTAAACACTTTTGCTAGCATACCGATTGCATATCTTGCCTGGTACGATTTGTAGCTATTTTGGTTGACTGGATATTGTATTATTGCACGCTGTTTCTAGCCTATTTCATATTTGCTGCTGTTGTTATTTATTGTTTTACTTATCTGGAAAAATACAAAAAGAAACAATCCTTCTGCAACTTCTGTCTAATTCTCTAAGACCACAAAGAAAGCACAGGAAAATCTATTATTTTAATTAAAATTTACAGAAGTTCAGTGAAAGGATCCGTTTGGGATCTTTCATACCAGAATTATATATAAGTTACATTTTATATATGTATGTATGACTATATATATATTAAGCTCATAAATGAGTAAACATCTATATTAATAGTATATATATTAATTAAATAAAAATAAGAATAATATTAGAATTACATCGGTTATATATATATATACTCCGATTTGTCACCTGCCGGACTAGAAGGAATATAAGGATGTCTTCAAGGAGAGCTTGTGTAAATCCCGCCAATAGCTTCTGTCCCAAAATAGGGTGGGGGTCAGCGTCCCAATAGTTTGGGCTTGGACCTGTAAACCTTGAGGGAGCCTATTGGGAATGGTCTTTAAGTGTCTCGATCACATCCTAAAGTCTTCCTATCCAATTCGACAGGGTAATAATTTGGACATGGGACCATCAATATAGTCATAAGAGGAAATATAAATTCTATTTAAATTGAAATACTGAATAGATCTATATGAATTACAAGCATGATAAGTCGACTAGAGAGATCCAAGGTTACAAACTAATAAGGGACATTACAATCAGGTGTTTCCGCTCGAGTTGCATACTATTCAAATTCTTTCTCTAGCGTGAGTAATCTGTAGGACATAATAAGAATATACTTCAATATGCTTTGTACAACCATGAAAGATTGAGTTCTTGATCATTTAAGTTGCACTCTGGATATTAAGCCTTGTTTTATCCACATGCAAATGGATTTCTTGAAGGAAGTAAGCCTTGTAAATAAACTTGAATATCTATGAAAATCCCACTTGAAAAATATGCTTGCAAAAATCCAACCTCCAACCAGATATTCTCAACTGGATTTCAATAGATCCCTGTCCACCTTTTGATTGGTTTAGCCACTAAGAAATTTTATCCATATTTAATAATTGTCCAAAATTAGAATCAGCTTCAAGTTTTGGGTATTTTAAATTAAAAAGCAATCAATCACAACAAGTTAGAGTGAGTTTGAAATGCTTTATATCCTCTTGGCAAGGGAAGGATTGTGTGTAATGTTCCAAAGGGCGATTCCAGATGCACCTCGTACGGCAATACCAAATGCACCTCGTACAACAATACCAAATTCACTCGACAGCAAGGATACCCCAACGTACGAGAATGTCAAGCATGCACCCGCATGATCAAATATTATGCCTAGTCCCATGTCCGTAGGGCCAAAGCTCTCCTTGCACTGTCCGTGTAGAACTCCGTACGGTTATCACTTGATCCGAACGACAAAACACCCTCTCAAGCTGGGCATATGATCAACCAGCAAACAACTTACGATCCATAGCAGTGACTTGGCGTACGGTCTTGGCAGAAAGTTTAGGCGTACGGTCTTTGGATTCACTGTATGGTAGCAAGTCCAAACATACGATCTTTGAGTTTGACCATACGGAAACTCCAATGTGCAATATGTGTTCTCCCTGTATGGTAGGCTTACTAATTCGTACGGTTCTAACCGTATGGTCAATACTCTCCAGGTTTTGTACGACACCCAATAGATTTGGAACTATTAATATGGCCTCCGAAGGTTGATGCCTTACTTTATCTCGATGTCGCAATTATTAATATTATTGCCAGAAAATAATAGAGATCAATACCATAGATATAAAACTAACCGCTGTAGACAATTACATCCAAGGACAGAAGGAATCAATATCACCAATATTATTCAAAACAAAATATCAGATATAGCTATCTATTACAAATTACTTCACAAATTTGAAGCACAATGTGAAATATTGGAATGATATTTCCAATGGCAGACTAGGGTGGCTATGAATCACTGAAATTGCGATCACAGAATTGGGAGTGTCTTCCACCTCTGAAACTATGTACAAACTACCTTAAGCCTTTAGCTTCCGGAAATACAAAGAAGAGTCAAATACAATCCATGATGATTTACAATGCCCAACCATCTCCTTATAAAAGCCTCCAAGAAGCGTCTAGAGATTTACAACAAGCCGACATTATTTTATTAATTGGGCCCCTTTTTATAATTAAATAAAATAATTAAATAAGTCCTTATGATATTATTTAATTTTTAGGACCACTTAATTGATTATACTAATTAAAATACTTTATTAAAATTGGAGACATCACATTGTGGTTTGATTTAAAACAATAATTTATTAGTATTTGAACCCTAAAGGCTACTTTTGGAAGATTATGTGTCTTAAACACATTGCAAATAGAGGAGAGTCAATACTAGACTTATTGTGCAAAGATTATCATTTGATGTAGAAGCCAAGTTCAAATCTAGTGCAATCAGGATGTTCAAATCTATTAACTCTTTTACTTGTGACTAGTTAGGTGACGCAATCACCTTATCATTCTCTAGACACATTGCAAATAGAGGAGAGTCAATACTAGACTTATTGTGCAAAGATTATCATTTGATATAGAAGCCAAGTTCAAATCTAGTGCAATCAGGATGTTTAAATCTATTAACTCTTTTACTTGTGACCAGTTAGGTGATGCAATCACCTTATCATTCTCTTGCTCATATTGGGGGTGTATATGATTTCCATTGTCTTTTACTTGATCAGGAATGGAGAAGATATCACATTTCCTCATGAAGTCTGCAGACAGCTTGGACCACATCTTTCTCCTTACTCCATATTCATATGTGAGGTTTTCCCAATAGTCTTCCACATCAACCTTATGCTTGTACTTCTTTTCTTTAGCTGTAAGAATCCTCTCAAAGGCATCAAAATGATCTCTAGCCTTGTAGTTTTTAAGATGATAGAATTGCAACTTTGTATTGGTTGTCTCTACTGATAAGGTTGTGGGACACATCTCCAACATCTTGCCAAGTGTGATAGAAAAGGTCATACCTTCCCTATGCTTCTTTTTCTGAATGTGATCAAACTCGGACAATTGTCTCACCACCTCAAGCAACACCAATTTGTATGGAGGATACCTTGGAAGTTTATAAGGTTGAGATGTATATCTATGAATCCCGATGTAGGTGAAGGATGGGAATTAAATGAACCATGATCCATATTTCTCCACCAATGCCATTGCTTCCTTGGACAACCTCTTATGCAAGCTTCCTTTTAACAAATGAGTGATATATATAGTGAATGCATCATTTACCCTCCTGTAGTGTCCCTTTTCATGAAGCTGAAGTTCAGGATGACAATCATATATCTTGAGCTGCCCCTTATTGTTCCCAACTTTGCCCTTGCACATCAAACCTGCATAGTTAATAGTCCTTCTAGCAAATAGATTTTTATAAGAGCTCATGTAGAAGGTTTTTGTCCTCTCCAAGTTCCTCAACTAAATGTCCAAGTTGTCACTTATCACCTTTGCCCAATTTATCATCACCGTTCCAGCTAATATCTCCTCTATAGAGTAAAACATCCAATTCTCAAATAACGCTCCTTGATGAGCACCTATGTCTTTGTTCAACAGGGAGATCATATCACTGTATTCATCCTTGAAGTCTGTACTTTGAGCTTTTTAGGTAGCTTGGAATGATGTCTCCTAGGTTCAATGACCCATCTTGTGTTTATGAGATTCATAAACGCATCTGGTTTTTTTTCAAACATGGCTTGAGCTTCCTCCTTTGTTCTCATCTGCATCCTTGGATGATAAGGAATTCCAAGAGTTTTCTTTACTGCCTCCATGCTGAGAAATGGAAGCACCACTCCCTTAGAAGAATTAACTGTCCTTGATTGCAGATCATAATGCCTTGCACATTCTAACATAATTCCGTAGATAGCCCTCCACCCATTTATTCACTATCTTAGTCTGACCATTAGTCTAAGGGTGGTAACTAGTACTCGGAGTCAATTCTGTCCCACATAACCGGAAAAGCTCCTGTTAGAAATGACTCATGAAACGGTTATTGTGGTCACTCACAATAGTCCGGGGTAAACCATATAATCTAAACACCTCCCGAAAAAATAGCTTAGCTAACTGAACGGCTGAAAAAGTGGTGGTGATCGGAAAGAAGTGAGCATACTTGGTGAGACGATCCACCACCAAAAAAATACAATTTCTACCTTGGGCCTTCGGCAAGCCCACAATAAAATCCATAGACAAGCAGGCCCACTTCCGCTCAGAATGGGAAGCAGCTGTAACAACCCTGCAGGATAGGTATGCTCTTGTTTGTTCTGCTGGCAAACATAGCACTCTCGAACATACTGTTGAACATTAGTCTTCAGACCCTTCTAGGTAAATCTCTCTCGCACGTGCCTATAATTTTTAGAGAACCCAGGATGTCCAGCTAATGGAGAATCGTGAAAGGCCCGAAAAATAATCTGTCTGACGCTTGATCCAGGGACTAAATAAATTCTCCCCTTGTAAATGATCAACTCATTCACAAGGGTATAGCTGCTGTCCTGTATACTACCATCAACAAAACCAGCTACCCATTGATCTCTAGTGTATTCTGCGATGATGAGGTGTCTCCAATCCTCTGCTATCTCTGTAATCACACACAAGTGGGGTCTCCGAGAAAGGGCATCAACAACCACATTTTGAGTACCTTTGATATAGGAGATATCAAAGTCATAAGACTGTAACTTACTAACCCAGCTCTGTTGCCTCTCATTAAGGTTCCGCTGTCCAAGGAAATGCTTCAGTCTATTGTGATCTATTTTGATACAAAATTTGCTGCCAACTAGGTACTACCTGAATTTGGCCAAGGCATGCATGATGGCCAACATTTCCTTGTCATAAACGCTGAATAATCTCTCAGGACCTTTAAGATTCCGACTCTTGAAAACTATAGGATGGCGATCCTGAGAAAGCACTGCTCCAATACCCTCTCCTGAGGCATCACAATGCAACTCAAAAGGTCTCGTGAAATCCGGCAATGCCAAAATTGGACATGAAGTCATAATCACGTTGAACTTCTCAAAACACTCCTGTGCCTGAATAGTCCACACAAAAGCACCCTTACGGGTCAGATCAGTAAGTTGCATGTCTAGAGAACCTTGCCACAAATCTGTGATAAAAAGCACATAATCCAATGAATCCTCTCAGCTGTGTCAGGTTTCTCAGTGTAGGCCAGTCGAGAATAGCACAAACCTTATCAGGGTCCATGCGAACTCTCTCCGCATTGATGATGTGCCTCAAATGCAATAACTCAGTCATGCCTAAGGCACATTTGGACTCCTTGGCATACAAGGAAGCTTCATCAAGAATCCCCAATACTACATCCAGATGTGCTACATGCTCGTTCCAAGTCTTACTATAAACTAATATGTCATCAAAGAACACAAGAACAAATCTCTGCAATTGGCTATGGAAGACTCTGTTCATAGTAGACTGGAAAGTGGCGGGGGCATTAGTCAAGGCAAAAGACATGAATAGGAACTCAAAGTGGCCACAATGACACTTGAATGCTGTCTTCTCCACATCTTGATCTCTAACTTTGATCTAATGGTACCCTGATCTCAAGTCAATCTTGGAGAAGAAGTGTGCCCCATGTAACTCATCAATAAGCTCATCTGTATGAGGGATCGGATACCGGTTTTTAATAGTCTTTTTATTCAACATCTGGTAATCTATGCACACCCTGAGTGTCCCGTCCTTTTTCTTCACCAAAACAACAGATGAAGCAAAAGGAGACTTACTCGGCCTAATGTGTCCCATAGCGAGCAACTCCTGAATAGTCTTTTCAATCTCATCCTTCAGCCGCTTAGGGTGCTGGTAAGGAGTAATCATAATGGGCTTAGTGCTCTCCTCTAACTCAATGATGTGCTCAATCCCCCTATTAGGTGGTCTGCCATATGGTAAATCATTAAACACCTTAGAGTGTTTAATTTCGAGCTGCTGAATATCCGGGTGATAAGCTGGCCCATCTGTGTTATCCAATGTAGGCAACATCCTACACTCTGCTGCCCAATCTATAGCATCATCATGCTGTACCAAACATTGCATGTGGTTGAAAGAAATCATTTTTAGATCACCACTCTTGATGGCCTTCAGAATGTGAGTCTTACCATCCTTAATAAATCTCAATTCCATCCTCTTAGTGTTCATGTAAATATCTTTGAGTGAATTTAGCCAACTCATGCCAAGAACTATATCAGTGCTGCCCATGTCAACCACATAAAAATCTGCCTTGAAGGAATAATTGTTCAGCTTTACAAGAAGCTCAAAAATCATTTTGTTACACTTAAGAGAGTAACCATCAGCTATCTGTACCCTAAGTCCTTCAAAATCTTCAGTTTCAAACCCTCTCTTGGCAACCAAACGTTAATCAATAAAATTATGTGTAGCTCCCGTATCAAAGAGAGCAATGACACACTGTCTTGCCAAGAGACCATGCATTCTGAAAGAATCTTTCTTTTTCATGCTAGTAAGGTAAACAACCTTGAAATCAGAATTATCTAATGCTAGTAAGGTAAACAACCTTGAAATCAGAATTATCTATCTTCTCATCATCATTACCAAAAATCTCATGTGTGTCATGCTCATAATCAGCTTGCTGTCCCGAAAAATCAGAATCATCTTCATCCTCATAAAACCACTCCATCATCTTATTTTTCCCTTTTGGTTTCAAAGGGCAATCGTGGTTCAAATCATAGGGCCCCTTACAATGAAAGCATAATTTTTTCCTCCTTAGATCATTCAAGGTTTCTTGATCCAAAGGGCTTGATGTAGGACGATTGAATTTAGCTCTATCATCCTTCTTAGGTGCTGTCATTTCATAAGATGAACTAGAAGGTCTTGCAACAAATTTATTTCGTGGAGTAGATGCTTCTAAATTCCTTGTTTTTTTCATAGCTTCTTGCAAGGTGGGTGGATCCAAAGACTTAACCCACCCTCTGAGAGGCTCAACCAAATCCTCAACGAAGAGCATAACTCTCCTCTCTGATATATCATAAACCATAACAGACAACCACTGAAATTCACTGATAAAGGCCTCAAGGCCACCTATTTGTCTCAATTGAGTCAACTCTCTAAAGTAGGTTTCAGTGTCCTTTCTATCAAACCGCTCTATTAACCTATCCACGAACTCCTGATAAAAGATAATCTGATCGTGTCGAAGTGACACTAGCCCATGGTACCACCAATCATGAGCTACTCCATCAAGATGCAACACAACAAAGCATATGGCGTCCTCAGTCATGGGACACAAAGATAAGTGTCGAGCTTATGCACCCAAGCTCGTGCTGTAACCTTACCACTACCATCATAATGGTCCAAGTCATCTTGCTGGTTGCCTGTCGCAAATCTGTCTGCCTAGGCCTCGGCCTCGCAGGTGCAGGCCTACCTCTAGAATGCTCACGCTTCTATGTAAGGAATCTATCAAAATTCACATTTTGCTTGATAGCATGTGGTAGAGCATCCTACTCAGCGTAATGAGCAACAATGTCATCTGCAAACGGTGCGGCATTAGTCTCAGTGCTAACTGCATCAACCTTAGGTCTCAGAAACGTAAGCCACTGTGGCCTATCATAAACACTAGTATGATCAGCCCTGTCAAGTCTATCGTCATATCTAGTCGGGTTCTCAGCTCTTATCCTATCACCTGCTCTAGACCTGTCATCTACTCTGGACCTGTGTGAACTAGCAGACACACTCCTAGCACTTCTCTCTCTGCCACGATCGCCAAGTAGTGCAATACGCTGTAGAGTGTCAGATAACTGCTGTAATACAGTGGCTACATGGTGTCGTCCATCTGCTATATTCCAGAATGCATCCTGGGCCTCTCTGTCAATATCTGAAGCAGTACCTGCATCTCTATTACCAGTACCATCCAGACCCTCTGAACTACCATCTCCCCTGTCACCAATACTGCCAAACTGAATCTTAGCTTCTCCCTCACTAGGTGTAGAATTAGGACCTCTGCAGGTGTAGTGCATGCTAGGTCTGAATCTTTGAGCCATGCTGAACCCGGTTCCCTACAGCCTGGCAGGAAACTGCTTTGATACCACTGTAAAAAGCCTATTTGGCTCTTCCTGAAGATAATGCTTCTTATTTATTCACTTGCAAATTGTGTCCTTGTGTTTTTGATAATGTTTTTGTTTTTGTTAAATTTCCACTAGAATTGAATATCATAAATAACATTAAAACTGAATAATTCTGAATGTCATCAATTATTTATTTTATAGATTTGATATAATTCATAAACATAAAATAATTTCTCAATTTATTGGCCCCTGGAAATCGAATGTGTGCTTGAGAATTTGAAATAACATCCAATAAGTTGGCGCAGCCTGAAGAAATGTACGGCAGCCTTCAAGAATGAACACGCAGCTTGCTAAGGTAATGACACAGCTCCTCTAGCTTGTAATGCAGCCAAGGAAAAGATTGGCGCAGCTTCCTTGACAGCTCACGCCACCACTAAAACACTTACACAGCTCTCTAAATAAAAGACGTAGCCTGAAACAATTATTTGTTACTTGAATGTTAAATTGCAGCTCATCAAATCACCATGAATAGTCAACCAGGAAGATACAACAGCCTTCCAGTTAATTGCTTGAACCTTTGAATGAAGGAAATCGAACCCTTTCAAGAATATTTGGGAATCAACTGTAATTGAAGAACTCTTCACAATTCAGTATACAATAGCACTAAATTGTAACTCCAGAATTAGAATTGTATTTTTAGAATGTCAGTAGCAAAATTCACCATTAATCTGTAATGATTCAAATTGCAAATGAGGAATCAGTCCTCAAACCGTAGCCATGTTTCTCTTCTCTCAAACTTCAAGAAAATATTAAATCCATGAATGAATCGATTTTCCTCCAAGAGCTCATTAAAAAGCAAATAAAAGTTGTGGCTTCTTCCACACACTTTTCACTTAAGAGGCTTCTCGTTTACATTTTTAAATTATAACATAAAGATATGTTATTTACTAAGTTCAACTTAATAAATAACCTTTAATAACATTTTAGCCTCATTAATGTTCAATAACTGCCTCTAGCTGCTCACACCACCGAATTGTCTCCACTGCCTTGCTAAAAATAGCCACTACCCAAAATAGATTTACTAAAAATAGTAAATCTGTCACAGAGACCCTCAAAACTCACTGTCAGCTCACGAGGGTCGTGATGATGAATTGACCATGCTCGGCTACAGGAACCTGCTAAAATGGGAACATTACAAGATACTTGTTCCGATGCAAGTTTCTCCTGCTCCTTTGCTAGAGTGTTGAAGTCATAATTTCTCCATAGTTGAACTGTTTCTTCATACACTTCTTTTTCTTGACCATTTATAATTTTGGCCACTCTATCTCTAGTATCCAAGTTTAGTACTTCTGCTTCCAACAAAATCTTGATTGCTTCTTCATCAAGACCTGGTTCAACCTTTTCTAGAACTTCCCTTAAGATCTTATTATTCTTTGCTAATCCGGCTCTCCATTTTGTCAGTAGCCTTTTGTTGAGTTCAACTGGGAAGAGGGGCCTGTAGTGCTTTGGTCCCTGGTTGAAATCAAGAAAGCTCTCTAGTAGGGCTAGTTCTATCTTATTTTTATCATCACTGCCTAAGGCACTGAACCATTTAGCAGCATTGCTAACTTTGCCAAAATCTAATATCTCATCAACTATGTCATCAACAGTAAGGGTTTTAGCTTTACCTTTTTCTGGAGATGCAATGATAGTTGGTGGAGTAAGATCACCACCAGTGTCTTCAGTGATGTCAACAATGACTGGTTTTGTTGCTGGATTTGGTTGGACGGGTGCCTCAACACCCAAAATCCATTAGTTGCCATGGTTTTGGTTTCATAGTATTCCTTAAAGGGAATGAGTCTTTGTATTTCTGGTTCTAAACTAGCATACATTTGAGCGATCTCTTCTACAGAGTGGATGGATGGATCTTCTCCTTCTGTGATAGGTTTCTCTCTTGGCAGAAATGATGGTATAGTTGGCCTCATGGTGGACTCTTGGGTTGAGGGCTCATTCTCAGAATGATTAGAGCGTAGATCTCTTCTTATTGAAGATTGGGTTGGCCATTGTGGTTATTGTTATTACTCATGTTTTGGATGGCTTGGAGGATTAATTGATTGGTTCGCTCCAACCTCTCATTAGTTTGTTCCATGAAACTTCTTAATTTGTTGGCTAATTGTTCGGCCATAGCTTTTGTCCCTTTCTTTCGTTTATACGTTTTCATGAACTATCTTCCACAGGATGGTAGGATTATGTTCTGATACTACTGTAATGTCCCTACTTATTCTCCTTTTTATAATTTCTTACAAAAACCGACGTTAGTACAAAACATTACACAATATTTACAAGACTCATACTCTACTCTAAGTTAGTAAGGGGGGGATTTGATTCTTAAGGCTGCCTCTAGGTCGGGCTTCACAGAATTTCCGATTCTCAGCTTGAGGGATATAAGATCCACTCTAAACAACTGGGCTATCGACATGTCATCCCATAGAGCACTGCCCATAAGAACCTCTTGGAAGCAATAAATGCATTCCAAGCCTACGCATATGCATATGACTGGTATCAATATATATACTGCCTATGTGAGATTATAACAATCTCGAGACTATGGAAACTATAACAATTTCCTCTAGTCCCCTCCAGATATGGGATCCATCTCTTAATGAATATAAGATTCATTCTCTCTATGGTCTCCATATCATCAATTTGGGTGGACATATAAATGTACCAAAAATGTAATTTACATAATCATATATTTAGATTTATAAAAGAACTCCAAAAATATACCAATGCCTATAACATAATCTCATAGATCGCGAGTGCACATTTAAAAATATGAATTTAATATAGATCAATATATTTACAGACATTTTTTAGATATAATAGAAATAAAACCCCTTTGAATATATATATATATATATAAATAAATAAATATAAGTATGAATACTGAAATTATTATAATCATTTACCAGGTTGCTGAAGTTTTTCCTAACTCTGTTGTTTCCTGTTTTTATTACTGCTGCATATCTTTTCTTCCTCGTCTTCTTCATGAGGTGGCATTGTATATAAGTATGAGTGTGGGAGGGGGAGTCACATCCCCCCCACACCTTTCGCCCCCCCCCTGTAGGGGTGCAACCCTAAGGCTGCGGCTCAGTTGCACCTTCTAAGGTGCGGCTCAGCCGACCACCATTATATGTTGGGGGTATGTTATATAGTATATATTATATTATATATTATAATATATATAATATATATTATATTAAATGATTTCTTTAATAAGTTGTATTATAATTATATTTTAATATAATATAATATATATTATTATATTATGTTATTAAATGATTAATATAATATATATTATATTATGTTATTAAATGATTATTATAATATATAATATTATATAAATGATTTCTTTAATAAGATTTGTATTATAATTATATTTTAATATAATATAATATATATTATTATATTATGTTATTTAATGATTAATATAATAAATATTATATTATAATATTATATTATGTTATTATTTTGATTATTATAATATATTCTTTCTCCTTTTAGTACGTCCTAGCCCTATAGATAGTAGGGCCCCCGCCCCCTATAATAATATAATATAATATATATTATAATATTATATTATGTTATTAAATGATTATTATAATATATAATATTATATAAATGATTTCTTTAATAAGATTTGTGTTATAATTATATTTTAATATAATATAATATATATTATTATATTATGTTATTTAATGATTAATATAATATATATTATATTATAATATTATATTATGTTATTAAATGATTATTATAATATATTATATTATAATATTATATTATGTTATTAAATGATTATAATATATATATTTTATTAAATGGTTATTATTTTACTATATATATTTTATATATATTATTAAATGATTATCATAACATTTAATAATATATTATATATATCATGATTATTATATTTTAATCATATCTCTCGACTTTATTAAATTAACGATATTATTTGATAATAGTTCCATTTAATAAAGATATGACAGTGTCAGTATCAACAATCATTTGCTTGTAAGAATTTAACATACATATACTTATAGGGGCTTTAATGTAGGGATATTACAAAATATGTTTATTGCAGTGACATGGGGTAAGACATCCCACAACCAATATTCAACAATTCACACACTTACCTCCAAGGAGTCACACATCTGCACTCAATATCCAGAGTCCCCCATCACATCACATTTGCGTGTGATGGGAAGAGAGATATACCACCCTCCACAACACCTCCACTCCCCTACTGACAAGACAAACATTGTTAGCCGTAAAGTTGTGTTACCGTCGGATGTTAGTCGCCGACGGAGGTAAAGTTGTGTTACCGTCGGATGTTAGTTGCCGACGGAGGTTGCGAAGGGTGACGACGTTTGATTGCACCGCTTCGGTTTGTATATGAATATTGTACTTGCTCAGTAGAAGGATCATGATTGTTGTACGACTCTGAATGATTAATGAAAGCTATTGTGTTCTTTTCTATATATATTCTCTGTGGAGTTACATATCCTGTTAAGGTCTGTGCGTCTGTAACAAGTCTACCCATCGGGTAAACATTTGGCGCCGCTGCCTTTTGAATAAGGACAAAGGCAAATGGAGTATCGTCCATAAATGGGAATACTAGTAGATGTTAATAGGCGAATAGAGGAAAATGGCGAACTTTTTGAAGGGGAGGACCACCTGACGAACGACTTTCGAGTCACACTCACTGCGGCCATTGAAACCTTCGTACGGAGAGAGGCCACGAGAGCCATTGTGCCAGAAGATATTGTGTGGGAGGCACTGAACGTGGGCCCGGCGGCTAACCGTCTTTTGCATCACCTTCCGAGGCTCCTAGCACAAGCAACGCTCGCGCAGAGACTTCGCCAAGAAGAAATCGTTTGGGAGGAACGAAGGTAGGAAATCCTTTAGGAGTACCACGAACGAGTCAACAAAAGACTCCAGGAAGAACGTGATGGGAAACCCCATTGGGAATAGTCACATCTGAAAGTGACCAAAGGAAGGACACTGTAAAAATAAGAATGACAAGATCATTCATGAAGAGATTGTAATAAAATATGAATGAATAAAAGTGTCCCTTTATTTTATATTGTGTGTTGATTGTGTGTGTGAAGAAAGGCATTTATGCCCAATCAATTAAATAAGAATAGAAATTTAAGGAAGGAATCCGAGGGAGAACAAGTTCTTCGAAAAGCAATACTCGAACAACAGTAAGTCGAGCGAAGGGAGAGGTTCAGGAGACATGCCGATAGGCTACCGGAGGGGGTAAGTGAAGGCAACGGTCTAGAAGAACCTAACCAGGAAAGAGGCAGAGTGACGACGAGGACCTGCTAGAGAAAGCAACGAACTTGTTGGAGACCTTAACTTTAACACCACGGACAAAAGCCCGAAGGAAGGTAGAAGAGGAAGCCGAACGTGGGAAGCAGTGTGCAGTCGCTGAAAGTATCGAAGTGACAGAGCGGCACGTGGATCACACTACCCCGAGTAGTTCGGGAACATCTGTCAGTGGGGAAAATAGTTCCGGAGGACTGACGGGAGGAGCACCCTAACTTGTGGTACAGAAAACACCTCCGGCGAACCAAGCGACTCAACCAGTAGCACAACAGGTGGTACAAACCACCGTCCAGCCCAAGGTGAATATGGCCATGAACAAGGAAAAGTTACCCAAATTCCACGGCGATGGAAAAGATCCTGTTCGACATTGCCGCACATGTGAAACGATTTGGGCGGCAAATGGAGTTGCAAGCCAAGCTGAATGGATGAAACAATTCCCAGCAACCCTCCAAGGGGTAGCGATTGACTGGTACTCCGACTTAGACAAAACCGGAGTGACCACTTGGGACCTTTTGAAAAAGGCATTTGAGAAAGAGTTCAGGCTCCTACGAGACAACAATGAAATCGTCTCAGAAATCTACGGAACCAAGCAAGGGTAGAAGGAGACCGTACGGACCTACGGTCACCGACTGAAAGAATTGGTAGGCAAAATGGAGAGCCCACCAGTCGACGGATTGAAGAAGCGATGGTTCGTTGAAGGGTTAAAATCCAACCTTTGGAGGAAGATGAAGATAGTTCCTCCCCCTTCTTACATTGACGCATATAACCAGGCGATGGACCTCGAGAGTGAACAGAAAACATCAAAAAAGAAGAAAAATGAGTCTTCTTCGTCGAACGACGACAATACTTCAGGAGATGATAGCGGTACTGACGGGAAAGCAAAGGAGAAAGTCTCCGCACTACAAAAAGACATGGAACGAATGCTCAAGGAATTCAAAAATATGAAGGGTAGCACCAGCCGGAATGAGGAAGTTGAATTGTGGTGCACCGACTGCAAAGAGGCTGGCCATGCAAAGGGCGCATGCCCAAGGAAGATGTTCTGTGACATTTGCCAAATGGCGGGCCATTCCACAAAGGAATGTCCGTTCAATATGAAGACACGCAGCCAACAAGTCATGTTCACACAAGAAGCTTCAGCCTCCGGGAATTCACATAACACAGCCTCCTCAGGCGGCTACAGGAACAACCGCCGAGGGGGAAGGGGAAAAGTAATACTGACGGAGGATGAAGCCGCCTCTAGTACGATACAAGCGGAAGGCCGATGATTCAATGCCACATGTGTAGCCAGTGGGGGCATTTTGCTAGGGAGTGCCCTAAGGGGGAAAAGGCACAATTTCTGTGCAAATGGTGCAGGCCTGGAGACCATGATGACACAAAATGCCCTAAACCAGGAGTAAACTTTCTGAACATTGAAGGCAACGAAGGGGGAGTATTGGTAGTCACCCGAGAGCAAGCACAAGAAGCCACCTACCCACACCCAGAGATTGAAAAGAAAAGAGTACAGGAGGTGAGGGAAGACATTGAGATGGCCCAGCGGAACGAAACGCACGATGCCACGGGAACCTCCCAAGGAGGTCACGTGGAACATAGGATGTTAAGGCAAATAATGCAGATAGAAATCCCAATACAATTGGGAGACCTTCTGACAGCGGCACCACAATTAAGAACGGCCCTACTCAACATGGTACCATCTCTGAACAGGCAGAGGGTGACGACGGAGACGACAAACTCCCTCGAAAAGGGAAAATCCATCGAGGACCCCATGTTGTTGGCACTCAACACCAGAAGGCACCCGACAGTAGTGGAAATGGGAATCTTGGGCACAATACTCACGGACACTATCATTGACGGAGGATCGGGTGTCAACGTCCTACCGGATGAGTCCCAGAGGTCCCAGTGTACAAACATGCTATATCCTGTTGCCAACTAGGCCTGGTCATTGAGCATCTCATTCCCCTCTTAGAAGACATGAGAGATTTTGAATTACCCAAATTTGGCAATTAAGTCCTAGATTGGATTGAGCAAATTTCTAAACTTCCAATTTGGAGTAACTTTTTGACATATCACATGAATTGTAATAAGATTGTCACCTTCCAAATGCAATCAATTTGATTGCAATTCTATGCCACATCTTAAACCCAGATAGGCTGATTAGAATTCCACATCATTGATTGTCATGACACTTAAAAATTCAGATTTTTTGCTGAGCACTCTGACCATATGATACATAGCTACATAGATTGTGCCATTGGAACCCGGGTTGCCTCTAGAGGCTCCATTGAAGTTAGCTTTCACCTGTGTGAGCTCTGGTGTTGTCCAAAGTTCAAACCACCCCTACTCTCGGATTGACAAAAAGATTAACCTTCTGATCCTTATTAGTGGGGGTACTATATTTATGTATTACTTTTTAAAGAAAAACCTTATATGTGTAATTTTTATATGTTTTTGTAGGGATGAACCGAAGATAAACCCAACCCCCAAATTGTTTTTGATTGAACCTGAAAACTGAATCCATGAATCCAAAACCAAACTAGTGCTAGAATTGGTGCCTTAGTTGATATGTTTATGGTTATTGTTAAATTTAAGATCGTTGCAAATGTAATAGCACTATTTGATTGTATGTGTTTTCCAAATGCAACAATCTCTTGCATTTATATTGAGAATGAGCCAAGAAGAGACATGTTATATCTATATATATATATACATCTCATATATACTAAATATATGTATAGACATATCTTCACTATTATTGATTCATAGTGTTTATCCGACTGAAGCTACAAAACATCAACACTCCCTCTTAGCCAGGTAAGATAAACACAAGATAAATATTACCTCAACGTAATATAGAAATAGATCAGAAGATTTCCATCATTTGATATCTTGAGTATTGGCTTATCAGAATGTGAACACCTGACATTCCCCAAATACTCTGAGTATTGGCCTATCAGAACATCAACATATGATATTCACCAAGTACTCAATAAGGTATTGGCCTGCATAATATCAACACATGATATTCACCAAATACCTATCATATATCTATACACACAACTCATAGACCGTCAAATTAATGACATCTAACACTTAGTTGTTGATTTACAACATATATCTATACAAACAACTCATAGACCGTCAATTTAATGACATCTAACACTTAGTTGTTGATTTAATCCATCATGATCTGTTTCAACATTATAAATAATGTATATCATGATTTAAGTTATTGTAAGATCGTTACCTTCCAATAACTTCTGCAAATACAAGTGATAATCATTTGGAAGTCGTCACTTCCTCATGATTTACACAGGGCCCAAAAGGCATTCATGATTCCTAGTCCTTTGACTATTATAAATTCTTTATCATTGGAGAATCCATCTCAGCATGGACTACTCCCTCTGAATCAATACGACCAAGATTATCAAAAGTTGATTTAACCATATCCTCTATCTGCTCCCTTTGAAGCTCAAGTTCTTGTATCAACCTCTTGTCTTCTTTTGAAATGTCAGACTCCCTCTGCATCTGGTCTCAATCATCAATTCGTTTGCAAGCATTAAGTTCTTTCTCCCTTGAATGCAATTTTCTTGTGCTTCCATCCTAAAGGTATGTCAGAGAGAGATTACAAATAGCTCACTAAACTATCTCGACTAAAAATACCAATGATAGAAGCATATAAGATTTTACTAACCAATAGTATAACATGAATTACAAATTTTAAAAAAATTATGTGCATTAATAAAACATGGAATACTTATCTTTTATAAATTTCAATTATTTCATTCTGTAAGGTGAGCCCATATAGAAAATATCATGCAAATTCACAGAATGATGTCGTCGTTCTCAAACATTACCAAAATTCTTCACATGACCTATCTTGAATATCCAAAGGTTCTATACACTATCACAATCTTCAATCTTATTATATCTTTCTTCAAGCGGTTAGGCTTTTAAAGAAGGAACCTCGCTCTTTTACAGATTTTGCATAGACCCGTACATAGTCGGTCATAACTTTTGAACCCAACACTTTCTCGCCAATCGCTCCAGTGAGATTCTTCTAAATTTGTTTTTCACCAACATATCCAAAATTCAGCAAAATCCAATAGTTTATTTGTGAGATATGGTCCTCATACTGAGACTGTATTTTTTGAGACAGTCACACATTCACCATCAACAAACTACTCTCTTACATTTGCAACTTGGCTCCGATACCATGTTAAATTTAAGATCGTTGCAAATGTAATAGCACTATCTGATTGTATGTGTTTTCCAAATGCAACAATCTCTTGCATTTATATTGAGAATGAGCCAAGAAGAGACATGTCCCTTCATGGGACATGTCTATTCATTATTATGTAATTAATATATGACAATTATGATATAATATCTCTTTAGTGTTATATAAATTTCTCTAATATTTACATAATAATATATATGTATGTATATATATATATATATTTAAGTATATATATACATCTCATATATACTAAATATATATATACATTTCTTCACTAGTATTGACTCATAGTGTTTATCTGATTGAAGCTACAAAACATCAACAGTTATGAATGAAGAGCCTCCACAGGTTGTTGATCATCCATCCCCATCTCTTTTTATATTGTTAGTGCGTTGTGTGATTTTAGTGGCTTCTCTTAGGTGTCCCTTCACATGGTGGTCTTCTTCAGCCAACATATTTGCTTTGTCAATGCAAATATCATGCATAGCTGCTAGCAAGTGTTTTGTCAATGCAAATTTTCTACCTAAATCATGTTTAGTACCTCAATCATGTTCCTCTATTCTTGTTCTCATGAGATCTACTTGTTTCTTTAGTATCCACATGAGCACTCTACCATGTGCACCCCACTATCTTATTTTGGATCACACCTCTCCTTGGTCAAACCTTAACTTTTTTTAAAGATATTTATGGGTAGGAGAGCAGTCTGTAATGTCCCCACTTTAGCAGTTGACCAAGCGTGTGTGCGTTAGCCTTGTTCTACATGGTCCTGAGGGCTAACGAAGGGTTTAAGGGGATCCTGGAGTGTTTTGGCCTAGTCATTTCCAGTTTGGGCCAAAATGAAGTTGATTTACTCAGTTTCAAGCATACTTACTATTTTTAGTAAGTCAATAGGACACAGTGGAGGCCAGTTTTGGTGATTGGATTTGATACTCTTCGGTGAGAGCTTTCCGACGAGCTATTACTTGCATTATTCGGAGTCCGATTGCTAATACATTTTAATGCCTGAAGTTTTATTAAAGTAACATTTAATTTAATTGTAAAATATTAAAGTGTTACTTTAATATTTATTTTATGGGGATGTGTACCCAAGGGAGACATAAGGGGATATTTTAATATATGTTTTATATTGCACATCTTTTATCCCACATTGCCCATGAGAGTTGAACCGACCCTTGGAAATAGAATAAAAGGAAGCGTTTGTGGCTTCATTAGACAAGTGGAATATGAGAAGAAATTGGTGTGTGAGTTGCAGTTCCGTTCTTGGCATTTGAGGACGTTTATCCTCTCTTGTGACATTCTAGACGTCATTCCCTTGGGGTTTGGCCTTTGGAATCCATTGTTATCAGTTTCATTATCAGGCAGTTCAGTTGCATTTCCAGCTACAGGCAGATTTGGTATTTTGCTCATATCTTCTTCACTACTTGTCCAATGCTTATGCCGCTTTGAGGGAATGATTTTATGAAGGTAGTGGAATGATTGAAGGACAAAGTACTGTAGCGGCATTGTTCATACGGCACTATTCACGTGACGCTATTCACGCGACACTATTCACACGGCACTATTCACGTGGTACTATTCACGTCACTGTAGCAGCAAGTTCGAAAGCATGGGCTGGAGTATTATTTCATTAATGTTGGAGTAATTAGTGAGTTGATAAATCTGCCATGTATTTGGTTTTATTAATTCTGAAAATAACATTTTACCGGCAGCAATTCATTGTCCACTTTGCATATTATTGTAGTTTATTTCTTGTTTATGTTGTATGATTCCTATTCCATGCACAAAACACAACAAACAAATAAATGTTTGATTTCCAGTGTTATAAGGGGTTTAAAACATTAAATGGAGAAATAAGAAGTTGAATGCAAACTGTTTGACAAAATTCCTTTCAGCAGTGAGTTTAGTTTTTTGGGGCATTCAGGGGTGTCCATTACAGTGGTATCAGAGTTATAAGTCCTGCCATCCTGTGGAGGTCTTATAGGGAATTTGGAACAGCCGGATAGAGGGAAAAGTGTTTGACGAAATGTCAAAACACTAAAACCAGAAATAAAAAAAAAACAGGCTAAGCATTTATGTTTGAGCATGCGACAGGGGCCTTATAATTTTCGCAATACTAGAGCAAGACAAAACAGGATTTTAGACTTGCAGAGCAAACAGTCTAGTTCATCCGTGCAGGTGGAAATAGAATCCAGTCATACAGACACAGAGGAGATATTCTTTGATCAAGACAGCAATATGGGTGACTGAGATGACATGAATACAGGATTAGGCGGAGGCAGGAACACTGGTCCAGATCAGGGGTATGTAATGTTCAGACAGTTACTGGATACATTAGAGCAGGGGCAGCGTATGCAGCAGGAGCAGAATAGGCGAATGGACATGATGTTGCAGCTCATGGCTAGACAGATGGGTGTCAATATTAATCCAGGTGATGCCAACAACAGAAACAATAACAATGGGGGAAACGATAATAATGGAGGCCAAGGTAACAACAATGGTCCTGAGAATAACATTAATGGTAATAATGGACACGGCAACAATGGGGATGAGGCTGATAACTTTAGACACGTTGCACGCCCAGCTCGGACAGCGAGCTCGAGACCTCTTCTACCCACCTTCCCACCCAGAGATCCTGTTCAACCAGTAAACGAACCGCAGATTACCGAGTTACAGGATCAGTTCAGGAGGGACTGGGAGGCTAGTGGACTGGAGTTTCAGGCGGATATTTCCCTCAGAGATTATATGGACTTGAGGATGAGACACATGCCTAGAGCAGGAGGGAGGAATCAAAACTTTGAGCTGAGAAAGAAAGTTGGAAAACTTTCTTTACCTTATTATGATGCTTCAGGGAAGATGACTGCACGAGCTTGGGTGCAGAAGGTAGATACATACTTGCAGCTAAATCCTATGCCTGAGGAGGAGGCTATCAAGTATGTGGCTATGCACTTGGATGGCGTTGCACATGAATGGTGGCATCATGGCATGGTGACTCTGGGGCATAATTAGATTACATCCTATGAGGAATTCACCGACAGATTGATTGAGAGATTTGACACTAGGGATCCCAAGTTACATTTCAAGGAGCTAGCACAGTTAAAACAGTCAGGTTCTGTGTATGCTTACATCGCCGAGTTTCAGCGCTTGTCTGTACTTGTTACTGATATCTCTCCTAGGAGATTGGTGGTGTTATTTTGTGATGGGCTTGCTGATCCATTACGAGGTTGGGTGAAGGGACATGATCCACTCACCTTAGTTGAAGCAACTAAAAAGGCACGAGATTTAGCCCCTTCGATATACAAAGGAAAATACCATTCAATAGATTCTTCCTACCGCAAGGACAAAGACAAAAAACCATTTCAGAAAGAGTATAACAAACCCAAAGAAGGATCAAAAGGACTAGACAATGAAACCATGAATGAACTTCGAAAGAAGAAGCTGTGCTTCCACTGTAGAGAGCCTTGGGACTTATCTCATAAATGCCCTCTCAAGGCTAAGGCAAATCAAATGTAGTATTTTTCAGCAGAAGAGTCAGAGTCAGAGGTGGAGGATCAGCACTCCGATTCAGATGAAGGTAACACTATAGAGGAGAGTAGCATTCCTAAGGGTGATAGATCGTTGGCACGCTTGACAGGGGCCCAAAAGGCAATCACATTTAAGGTCAGGGGTACTATCCAGGGGCAGAAAGTGATATCTCTCATTGACACTGGGGCTACACATAACTTCATAGATGCACAGTTGGTAGCTAGGAGAGGGTTACAGACCGAGGAGCATGATGGGTTTAGAGTCATGGTGGCTAACGGTGACAAATTATTGTGCACTCGGAAGATATCTAATCTTCACATTAGGTTTGGAGATGGCTATGAGTTGGAGGATGAGTTCTATCTTGTGGACATGAGAGATTATGATGTCATCCTCGGCATGACATGGATGGCTTCGCTAGTTGAGTTCACACTCAACCTAGCGAAATTGGAGATGAGATTCCAGCATGAGGGCAGAATTGTGGTACTTAGAGGACTTTCGGATGGAGGTTGCAGAATAGTGTCCTTGAGGAGAATGCAAAGACTTTTTCGTCATGATGACATAGAGTGGGCGACAGAGTGCTACATTATGCCAGCTTCACCAGAGCCACAGGAAAAGAGTCATCTACCAGATATCCAAAAGATACTTGATAGACACGCTAAAGTATTTGGCGATATTCCTCATGGGGTTCCTCCTGACAGAGGGATAGAGCATGTTATCGAGCTCAAGGAGGGAGCCAAACCAGTTATGATTACTCCATATCGTCATCCTAAGAAACACAAGGATGAGATAGAGAAGGCGATTAAGGATTTGTTGGAGATGGGGCATATCAGGCCTAGGAAGAGCCCCTTTGCTTCAACAGTAGTATTGGTAAAGAAGAAGGATGGGACGATGCGCATGTGCATCGATTACAGGGCACTGAATAAGAAAACAATTAAAAACAGGTATCCCATTCCTAGGATTGATGAGCTAATTGATGAGTTGCATGGGGCATGCTTCTTCACCAAAATTGATTTGCGGTCCGGATACCATCAAATCAGGATGAGAGCAGAGGACGTTGAGAAAACAGCATTCCGATGTCACTATGGCCACTTTGAGTTTATGGTTATGCCATTTGGACTAACCAATGCACCCGCTACATTTCAGAGTTGTATGAACCAGGTATTCAGGAAGCAGTTGAGGAGGTTTGTCTTGATCTTCTTTGATGACATCTTGGTCTTCAGTAAGACCTGGGAGGAGCACTTACATCATTTGGAGGAGGTGTTATCTATTCTGGAGAGAGAGTCATTGTTTGCCAAGGAATCTAAATGCGAGTTTGGCATGACCGAGCTCCTTTACCTTGGGCATATCATTAGTGCAGATGGTGTTTGGGTTGATCCCGAAAAGATTAGAGCTATTGTAGATTGGCCTACTCCCACAAACCTTACACAGCTTAAGGGGTTCTTTGGTTTATGTGGTTTTTATAAGAGGTTTGTTAAGGGATTCTCACAGACTACTGCACCCTTGACAGATCTTACTAGGAAAGGGGCCTTCGTGTGGACAGGGGCAGCACAGAGGTGTTTTGAGCATTTCAAGCAGGTAATGTCTTCATGTCCAGTTCTAGCTCTACCGGATTTCACGAAGCCTTTTGAGCTTCATTGTGATGCATCGGGTGATGAGATTGGAGTAGTATTGATGCAGGAGAAGCATCCCATTGCATTCGAGAGTAGGAAGCTCCGGGGAGTTGAGAAGAGTTATTCTATCTATGACCGAGAGATGTTGGCCATAATGCTGCATTGGCCAAATTCCGATCATATTTGGTAGGTGGGCGTTTTGTGATCAAGACTGATCACAACAGTATTAAATATTTCATGAGCCAGCGTGATCTTAATGATCGGCAACAGAAATGGGTTACTAAATTGCAGGCTTATGACTTTGACATAGAGTTTGTCAAAGGTAAGAAAAACGTGGTGGCTGATGCCTTATCTCGGAGACCTCACTTATGTGCTCTGGCAGAGATTTCAGGAGATTGGAGAGATCGGATTATAGCAGAGTATGTCGGAGATGCTTGGGCTTCTGGATTGATTTCAGGTACCATACAGGATGATCACTATGAGGTGATAGATGGATTGATCAGAGTTCAGGACAGGGTTTATTTGATTCCGTCGTCACATTTGAGAGAGGCGATACTGAAGGCATTTCATGATGCACCCACAGCTGGGCATCCAGGGGTCTTCAAGACCTACAGGCAGATCCGAGAGCGGTTCTCATGGAGAGGGCTCAAGGATGATGTTCAGAGGTATGTCAGGGAGTGTGCAGTTTGTCAACAGAATAAGGGAGAGCACACATTTCCTGCAGGGTTATTACAGCCCTTGCCCATTCCTGATAGGAAATGGGAAAGTATTTCGATGGACTTCATCAATGGTTTACCTGGTTTACCACGAGTGCAGGGAAGGGATTGCATCTATGTGGTGGTGGATCGCTTGACGAAGTTCGCTCACTTCTTTGCTATTCCATCCACTTACACAGCAGCACAGGTGGCAGATCTTTTCTTTAGAGAGATATTCAGGTTACATGGGCTGCCCAGATTCATTGTTAGTGACCGGGATAGTAAGTTTATGAGTGTTTTTTGGCAAGAGTTGTTTAGGTTGTGTGGTACAGATCTTACGCCTAGCACTAGTTATCATCCACAGACAGATGGGCAAACAGAGATTGTGAATAAATGGGTGGAGGGATATTTGAGGAACTATGTAACTGCACAACAAAAGGCTTGGATCAGATGGTTGCATATGGGAGAGTATTGTTATAACACCACTTATCATATGTCCATCAGGATGACTCCTTTCATGGCACTCTATGGTTATGAAGCACCTAGCTTCATGGATTTAGTTTTTGGGGACAGCAGAGTGCCCAAAGCCAAAAACTTATTGCAGGATAGTCAGGACATCCTGAAAGTGCTCAAGGAGAATATACAACAGGCCCAGAATCAACAGAAATTGTACGCTGATCAGCACCGAATAGAGTGCAGTTTCGAGGTAGGGGATATGGTTTACTTGAGGCTACAACCATATAGACAGTCATCGCTCAAGAAGAGCAGAGCTGAAAAGTTGAAACCTAGATTTTATGGTCCCTACAGGGTAATACGCAAAGTGGGCGAAGTGGCCTATGAGCTTGAGCTTCCAGAGGGCAGTCGGGTGCACAATGTGTTTCACGTGTCTAGGCTTAAGAAAGCCATTGGTCAGAGTGTAGTGCCTTTTGCAGATTTACCCCCTTTGGATGAGGAGGGGAAGCTTGTGTTAGTACCCGAGGCTATTTTGGACACCAGAGAGAGGAAGCTTAGAAACAGGGTAGTGAAGGAGTATTTGGTCAGATGGAGAGACCTACCGGAGGAGGATTCTACATGGGAGAGTGAGCAGGTTATTCAGCAGGCTAGACTGAGATTGCTTGAGGACAAGCAATTTCAAGGGGGGCGGACTGTAATGTCCCCACTTTAGCAGTTGACCAAGCGTGTGTGCGTTAGCCTTGTTCTACATGGTCTCGAGGGCTAACGAAGGGTTTAAGGGGATCCTGGAGTGTTTTGGCCTAGTCATTTCCAGTTTGGGCCAAAATGAAGTTGATTTACTCAGTTTCAGGCATACTTACTATTTTTAGTAAGTCAACAGGACACAGTGGAGGCCAGTTTTGGTGATTGGATTTGATACTCTTCGGTGAGAGCTTTCCGACGAGCTATTACTTGCATTATTCGGAGTCCGATTGCTAATACATTTTAATGCCTGAAGTTTTTATTAAAGTCACATTTAATTTAATTGTAAAATATTAAAGTGTTACTTTAATATTTATTTTATGGGGATGTGTACCCAAGGGAGACATAAGGGGATATTTTAATATATGTTTTATATTGCACATCTTTTATCCCACATTGCCCATGAGAGTTGAACCGACCCTTGGAAATAGAATAAAAGGAAGCGTTTGTGGCTTCATTAGACAAGTGGAATATGAGAAGAAATTGGTGTGTGAGTTGCAGTTTCGTTCTTGGCATTTGAGGACGTTTATCCTCTCTTGTGACATTCTAGACGTCATTCCCTTGGGGTTTGGCCTTTGGAATCCATTGTTATCAGTTTCATTATCAGGCAGTTCAGTTGCATTTCCAGCTACAGGCAGATTTGGTATTTTGCTCATATCTTCTTCACTACTTGTCCAATGCTTATGCCGCTTTGAGGGAATGATTTTATGAAGGTAGTGGAATGATTGAAGGACAAAGTACTGTAGCGGCACTGTTCATACGGCACTATTCACGTGACACTATTCATGCGGCACTATTCACATGACACTATTCACACGGCACTATTCACGTGGTACTATTCACGTCACTGTAGCAGCAAGTTCGAAAGCATGGGCTGGAGTATTATTTCATTAATGCTGGAGTAATTAGTGAGTTGATAAATCTGCCATGTATTTGGTTTTATTAATTCTGAAAATAACATTTTACCGGCAGCAGTTCATTGTCCACTTTTCATATTATTGTAGTTTATTTCTTGTTTATGTTGTATGATTCCTATTCCATGCACAAAACACAACAAACAAATAAATGTTTGATTTCCAGTGTTATAAGGGGTTTAAAACATTAAATGGAGAAATAAGAAGTTGAATGCAAACTGTTTGACATAATTCCTTTAAGCAGTGGGTTTAGTTTTTTGGGGCACTCAGGGGTGTCCATTACACAGTCTTAACAATTTTTTTTAATTTATTTGGAACTTTTGCCATGTTGTCTATAGTTCTTCTTATGTATAGTAGATAAGCCTTCCTTCTATATTCTTGGTCAGCTTCAGCATCATTTGTTTCCTTCTTTACATATTTAAATGCCTTGTTAATTTGTTTTTTCTTATACCTGTTCTTATTGAGTATCCTCATGAGGTGATCTCTCTCCGAATTCAAGTGTGATTCATCTGAAATCCTTAATGCTTTTGTAGACAATGAATTCAAAATATCAGCTTTTTTGTGAAGACTGATAATTTAAATAAAGATTGCAGGTATAGGTCTGTGGGTGTTTTTTTCCTATAGAATTGGTGTGGAAATGCTTCTCCTTTTCCATTCAAAAGCACATCCAAAAATAGGGTACAACCATTTTCTTCCGATTCATTATGAATTGTATATGTGGTGAAAGACTACTAAGGTGCACAAGAAATTCATTAGTGCTATATGGAAAATGTCATATGCTATCTAGAAACCTTCATAACGCGATGTAGAGGAAATGAACCCACCATGTAGCTGGTTAAGCCCAAACTCCTGAATCACTGGTATGTACATTTTCAGGTCTAGTCAAATGTTTGCATTCATATATCTAATAAATTTTTGAGTATGTACATGTGCTTCCTATACACATTTAGATATCATAAACTTTCTATTTTATTTGCCTTGTTTTTGTTCTTGGATGCTGTTAAATTTACATTGGATGTTTATGGAGAGCATTGCAAAACAAATAGTTGGTTAGATTAGTCTCAATGAAAATCGGTCACATCTTATATTAATTCTTTCAGGTATGGAGTGATTTCTGAACCAGAGGTTACAGATTGGCAACGTTTATCAAGCAATGATAGTTATCTTGTTGTTGCATCAGATGGACTTTTTGAGAAGATGAGCACACAAGATATATGTGGTCTGCTACTAGAAGCACAAGAGCAAAATTATCATTCAACAGAAATTGTACCTGCCCATGTTCACTCATTGGCCTGGGTCATAGTAAATACTGCATTTGAGAGGGGAAGCACAGATAATTTGGCAGCCGCTTTGCTGCCTCTAGATTCTGCTACTCATTCTGCTCAAGGTTGCTTTCAGGATGGTTTGTACCCAGAGAGGGAACCAACTTTTAAAATTGACAAAGAAGAGAATGCAGTTAATTTTCATTTAGGTACTTAATCCTAACTGACATGGTTATGTTAGAGCTTTAACCTTTTTAGCCACCGAGACATTGTATACATATTGCTTGCTGACTTCTCTTTTAATGGCATAATAAATAAATGCTTCTCTGTCTTTAATTTTCTTAGGATGTATCAGCAAGATGATTTAATTTGTTTTATGTTTCAGCATTTAAATGCCGGAAACAGGTTTGGTAAATGAAATGAGAAACAGAATCTGACCAAGAAAGGAGTGCTCTTAAGTTCCTACCAAAATATTGTCTGTTGAATCAAAATGCGTAATTTTATGGCAGAATAGATGACTAAAATTGGAAAGTTCTAGAAACACACGTTTAGCATCTAGGGCATTAGCACACCTATATGGACCTATTTGCACAAGATAACTTGCTCCCTATTTATGTCTTCATCTATAGAAGTCACAAGACATCCCAGTTGCCTGCAATACTCCATTGGTATAACTTGATCACTCAAATACTTTGGTAGCTTATATGGATATGAAACAAAACCACATACCTTGATATGTGTGAAAGTAAAAAATCAGAGATACTAGTCAGCCCCATTTGAAATGACCATCCTAGACTCCTTTGAAATGCAAACATGGCTTATTCTCTAAATCTTTGATTATTAGCATTAGGAAGAAATTATTAACCCTTTAAAGTTTTTAATGCTTCCTTGTACTCCAACTAAACTAATTCTTGAGAAAGCAACCTTCATTTCATATCTTATCCAAATCTATTCAAACCTTGACTTAAGTTGGTGAATAGACTAGATAAGATACCATATGAAAGGATTTTGTAATAGAGAATTTCAGCAATTGGGTATGAATCTTGTTTTTGATTAAGGGTAAAGCAGGTTTTGAAGGTAGCCAAAACCCTATTTACAAAACGCTGCCATAAGGATACTCAGCCAACTAGCAGCCAACACCCTGCCAAAACACAAACAAACACTAGCACAAGGAAACCTAAAAACACTACTAGAGTTTCTCGAGGGCTTATACAACCTCATCCTCCAGTTGATTTGAATTTTGATACATATTTTTAATGTCTTAACGATTGTTTTTTGCTTGCCTTGCAAACTTCTTTATGGTACCCCACGTACGAGTACATGGGCCCTTCTCAGTAAGACCTTGATTTTTCTTGTTAGCACTCTCCAAATCCACAAAGGCATTGTTAGGTGATTTTGATGACTGAATCTTCTGCCACTTATCAATTGGACACTTGTTGCTTTCAACATTGTTGTGCGTTGCCTTGGAACTCATGTTGACTAGGTTATCGCCCATCTTTTTTCACCTTGTCTCAAGCCCAACAATGCGCCCTTCGTAGTCAATTTTCAGGGTAGTAATGTCTTTGGCCATATTTTCCAGAATGGCCAACATTTTTTCATCCTCCTTAAACCTGAAGGTACCCACTCTGTTCTGGATTGAAGCAATGTTGCTTTGCATCGACCAAATTTTGATAATGATTTGATTTTCTCTAAAAAGAGCCATTTTGACATCCTAAACCAGTCAATTGTAGCATCCTTGGCCACCCCAAGAAAATCCTTTGAATCTCCTTTGTCGGCGCTCAGGAAAGCAGATTCCATTTGCAAATGTTGTGGAAAAAGAGGACAAACCTCTTTATGCTCACTAACTTTGAGGGGGGAGGCGGAACCCAGATTGGGGTTACAATCTTCTCCCTCCATAAAGTTATGTAATGTCCCCATTTTCGCGAGCATCAGAGTTTGTTTGGATTAGCCTATTATTGGCCCTTGTAGACTAAGTTAGATGGTTACAGGGTCCCAGTTGGTAGAACAGGAGACTCTTTCCCTTTTGGAGTACAAAAGCGTTCAGGATTTGCTCTTCGTTTGGTTTAGTTTGGTACACTTACTATTTATAGTAAGTCAACTATCCAACATTTCTATATTTGGTAGGGCACCTGGTCTAGCCTCAGTTGTGGTGATGACCTTTGGCACCTTTTTTTGATCAGGTATTCAAAGATTCACTAATTATAGTAAATCAAGGGTTGATAGAGATGGACCCTTTCTATTTTTAGTAAGGCACCCTGGTTAGCAGTGGATGTAGTGGGTTACCTCCTCATTCTGAGAGAATCGAGAAATAATGAGTATCTTTGGAGTTATGACACTTTAATTATTAATAAAGTAATACTTTATTAATAATTAATTAAAAGTGCACATCATTTAATGTTATTTGACTTTATTATTAAAAGGGATTATTTAATGATCATAAAGTCAAATTATAAAGTGCATTGAGGAATAATGTAAAGTGCCAATTTAAAGGGAGATATAAGTTATTATTAAAATATACTTTATGTTATTTTGTTGTGCACCAAATGGAGGGAAATATAATTAAATATTATATTTCAAATACATCAAAAGCAAGTGCAACAAAAGCTAAGTCAATTTGTGGCAAATAGGAAAAAGCCAAATATGAACACTAAGTTTCATAAGGGTGCAACATAACTATGATGGCTATAGGCATGGTGATGCGTTGCAGTTCATTGTTCAAACTATCATTATTCTTGAAGCGTCCAAGCCATAATTTTTCTTTATTTGTTATGATTATCAGATTCACAGCCACCTTAAGGCTAAATGCACATCTTAAATATTTGGAGGAGGTTTACCTCTTCTTTGAATCCATTGATCAAATAATCAAGTCGATTAATCTTTGTAATAAAATATGAAATCTCAAAATTTATTTGCAAAATGTTTCCAGCATCTGAACAGCTGAAGAGATTACAATGCTTCAAAAATTCTTCAATTCTTTTGCTGCCTTTCTGGTTTATGTTCCTCACCATCCTCTTTATGTCCATTTCTTGCTCTCCTTTCTTTTCAAAAACCTTTGTCTACTTCATTTCTTCTCACTCCTTTCTTCTTTACTGAACCTATCTTTTCTAATTTATCCAGTCCTCTGCTTGCTAACCATTCTATTTTCTTGTCGGTCTGCTTTTTTCTCTATTATTATTTATCATATTTACAGGATGTCAGAAGATTATATTTGACAGTTATTCAATGTGAATAGTGTTGATATTTTTCAGATTCTACTTAGGATAATGTCAATCTAGAGGTATAATGAAACTAAGCACATGATAAAATATAACATACACAAGTAAGTATGGATAGTACCCGAATTCAAAGGAGATGACTTCAGATCTGTTACTTGAAGTATTTCAAGTTGCCCTCCAATAAGCTGCCAACATATTATATCTGAGATATAATATCGATCTGTATAAAGCCCTGCTCATGAATATGATTGCCTTTGTTGTTCAGTGATTTGCTGAGGATCCCCGATCTACGAAGCAAATCCTTCCATAGCAGATCTTCCAACTTCCTTAATGTTGCTATAAGAATCTGGTTGATTTCATGCGCATTAGACCAGATTGCTACAGACCTGAGATTGATGTCCGATCTGTATTGTTTGGACTTGGTAGCAGCCCTGAATATGCTGTCCGATCTTCATTACAAGTTCCATACAAGTGCTGAAGAAACTCGCCCTTCAATCCAAGGTTCTCACGCTTAAAATTCGCTCCTCCTTGATGCTCGAGTTTGCTAAATTATAATCGCTGCTCTTGAATGCTTAGTAATGACCGATTCTTGAAGGAGAGAAGGCACATTATGTTTTTGGTGTCTCCTCTCCAAGAATCACACCAATATATATATGTGACAATACCCTCTTCTAAGGGAGCTGACTTGGCCTATCTTGGGCCCTCAATTTAATTGTCAATATATATATATATATATATATATTTATATTTATAATAATATCCTAATTATTATAAAATCGTACAAGGGTATAAATAATTTAATTATTAATTTATTTGTTCAGTTTGATCTTTGCCGAAAGGCTATAATTATTAACACTCCCCCTTAGACTGGAGGGTAAGATCAAACCATAGATCCCATCTATACCAGGACACACCCTTAACTATCACCTTTGACAGTGAGAACAAAAACATAATCATCTTGGATACCCTATCCAGAGATATCATAGATTCCAAGTCTATGAAGGTAGATCCTATCTACCATAAGTCCAAGTCTATATAAAAATTTGGCTCAAAATGTTATCCTCCGAATGAGTGGATTGATTAGGTCCACAAGAATATCAAGTCCATGATATTCATGATAACATTGGATTGCCAAATTCTTCCATATATAGAAACATCAAGTCCATGATGTATACCATCGAATTTGTGGATAACTAAATCCATGAGTCACCAAGACTCAAGAGATGTCAAATCCATGACATCATACCAACATAAAGTACGTGATGTTTTACTATCCAGATGTGGATTTCTCAGATCCGTGAGTCCCATGACTCAAGAATTTAGAATATCAACTCTATGATATTCATGGTATCATCAAGTCCATGATGTTACCAAATACTTAATTTTGGATCCCTGATCCATGAGTCAAAGGATATCAAGTCCTTGATATCCAGAGCTTTGGTCTCATGAATATCAAGTCCATGATATTCACCAAGTGCTCGGAGCAATGGTCTTTTGACATCAAATCCATGATGTCTCACCAATTACTTGGAGTAATGGACTTTTGACATCGAATGATGTCTCACCAATAACTAGGTGTAATGGTCTTTTGACATCCAATGATGTCTCACCCATTACTTAGCAATGGATCCCTGATCCATGGAAATGTGGACCCCTGATCCACGAGTCTCTTGGACTCGAAGAACATCAAATGATATTCTTCAATTCATAAGAATAACTTAGCCAAAAACATAAGTATATCCAGATGAATAATCATATGAAACCTACAAGTATAAGATTAGCCAATATGATTATAAGTCATTAGCCATAATCAGTAAATGAAAGAGAGTATAACCCATTCATACATAATATTAAAGTATGCTTCACAAGCTATACAAAAGATGTATGCCCCATACAACCAGCATAATTTATCCAGCATTTGTGCATAAGAATAATCACATAAGTCTTCTTCACCTAAAAATAACCAACATCTAACCAGATGTAATATAGTTCTCTCAAAAGATATGCCTATGCCAAAGTAAGAATGTTCCAACATTCATGCACCTATGCATAAGGAAAACAGTAAGTCTACTGTAACAGAGAGTAAAGAAGATATGCAAATCAATGTCAACATGTTCCTATGCTAACATAAACCAAGAGATGTATTTACTCATGTACATCACACAACATACATCCATAAAAATATGCTCCAACTGTAATATACACAGTATATGCCTATATTCCCATACATGAAGCTAATGAGCTGATAGTCATCATATATTCATCCACTAATGAATGCATCTATACGTCAATGTAAGATCAGTTATACTAACAATTAGCTGTGAATGATCTCATAACAGCGTTAGATATAATACGTGTCATAGAGTAAGGTATGTTCATACATAACCATTCAAGCTAAACAGACATTCCAATCAGCTATGAAAGTTTCACACATACAATCATAAGCTATGTCAATGGGGAATGTTCCTACTCATATAGAAGGGAGAGGTTTATACCAGGTGTAAGTGAGCCCATAATAAAACTCCCCCTTAAGCTTAGATTCCATCTAGAACTAGCCAGGGCAATTTGCATTTAAAACATGAATTCTATGTATTTCTCTCAAAGAATGATTCAATCATGAATATCAGCTAAGCAGATATATCAAATAGCTAATTCAATCATGTTCTTTTCAAACATTTCAGCTATGACAATTTGTTGTGCCAATCAGTAAGATATGTATTACTCATACATGACCAAGTTAATTTGCAAGGTTGCAATCTACCAATCAAAGGTGTGCTTCCTACACATGCATAGGACCAGTATGTATACCAATAGTTAAAGTTTCCATACATCAAACAAGATGAAGATATGTGCAATACTATGTTAAGTATGTATCCAATATACTCCCTCTGAATCATACATGTTATGCACTTTATCTCAAGATGATCTACTCCCTCTAGATCAAAAGATAATTAATAAGATTTCCCATAGAGGCAACTAACTGAAAATTAAAACCCTTATTTCAATTTCAGACCAAACCCTAGATGCCATAAAGATTCTTAGTTTAGGAAGAATTAGTTTGAATTCCTAAATCTGAAATGGATCTTTTCTCTACCGTAGCTTTGATACCATGTTGATATTTTTTAGATTCTACTTAGGATAATGTCAATCTAGAGGTATAACGAAACTAAGCACATGATAAAATATAACATACACAAGTAAGTATGGATAGTACCCGAATTCAAAGGAGATGACTTCAAATCTGTTACTTGAAGTATTTCAAGTTGCCCTTCAATAAGCTGCCAACATATTATATCTGAGATATAATATCGATTTGTATAAAGCCCTGCTCATGAATATGATTGCCTTTGTTGTTCAGTGATTTGCTGAGGATCCCCAATCCACGAAGCAAATCCTTCCATTGCAGATCTTCCAACTTCCTTAATGTTGCTATAAGAATCTGGTTGATTTCATGCGCATTAGACCAGATTGCTACAGACCTGAGATTGATGTCCGATCTGTATTGTTTGGACTTGGTAGCAGCCCTGAATATGCTGTACGATCTTCATTACAAGTTCCATACAAGTTCTGAAGAAACTTGCCCTTCAATCCAAGGATCTCACGCTTAAAATTCGCTCCTCCTTGATGCTCGAGTTTGCTAAATTATAATCGCTGCTCTTGAATGCTTAGTAATGACCGATTCTTGAAGGAGAGAAGGCACGTTATGTTTTTGGTGTCTCCTCTCCAAGAATCACACCAATATATATATGTGACAATACCCTCTTCTAAGGGAGCCGACCTGGCCTACCTTGGGCCCTCAATTTAATTGTCAATATATATATTTATATTTATAATAATATCCTAATTATTATAAAATCGTACAAGGGTATAAATAATTTAATTATTAATTTATTTGTTCAATTTGATCTTGGCCGAAAGGCTGTAATTATTAACAAATAGTCATTTGGGCATCTTAAAACATAGAACTTATCAGACAACTTTTACACATGTAGCCTAAACTGCCCGTCCCTTGATTTTAGGCTTTAGAAAATACAGACAAACTGAGGTTGTAAAAAATAATTTTATGAACTACTTTTTGCCTTTGATTGAGTAGTGCATGTGACGTAGAGTAACTTGTGATGCTATTCTCAAAGAATGACTATAGTCATAGTTCTAGACATGTGATTGTGTCAAGTAATGGATTCATAAAAAAGTTGCGTGGGTAGATATTTTTATTTTAAGTTTTGTTTTATATGTATAAATGATATAGTAACAAAATGTGAAATTAATTTCCCAAGGAGATGGAGCAGACTGGAAGATTTGGGGGAATCCTTGTTTCTTAAATATTTGACTTGATTTGTTAATTCAATTTCAATGCTCAATCCAATAAAGATGACATTATTTCAACCTTTCTAATAGGAGTATTTTCTTGGTATTTTCAATGTTGGTTCAGCACTGCTAATTTTAAGATAAACTATTAAGATGGATGAGGATTATGATTTTATGCCTAAGCAATGGTTTCAATGCCTTGTATCTTTTATATGATGGATACCCTTCTAAACTATAAAATGTTTGTATGCATTTCGTGGGAAATAAAACAGATGCCACGAATTCTCCTGTGGTACCTGGGAGGAACAAGCACATGGTTTTAGCTGAGGTGCCAAACATGCTGGTAAGGCAACAACTTTTTAAATTTGTTGGCATTTTTGGAATTCTATTGTAGTCAAATTTTGTTTTCAGATATCAGAGGCAATTTCTTGTATTGTTATTATTGATTATGTGGCTTTATGCTGTCTGATATATCTATGGTCTAACTTGTGAATTTTGTTTTTTAAATGGTAATTTGGTATATTGTTCCATACAGAATTGAGGAGATATAGAGGCATATAGTAGAAGTACAGTCTGATGATTATTGAGGCTGATCATATCACTACAAAACTTCACCTGCAGTCAAGCTTGTAGTCAGTTATACTGTCATTTTTTTCATGTTTTCATATCCCCATGAATATGTAGTTCTGTTTGAGCCCATGTTTGTGCAACCATATGAATTGGTATGCAACCCTTTCTAGGATCCAGTTTTCCTAGACAATTTTTCTTTGGTGGCCACTCACTGAGGTAAAACAAGGATGGAATCCTAAATTAGACTTGATCTATTTGCAAGAATATTAGAATAAGATGTTTGATGTTAAGTTTCAATTGAAAAGATTTTTTGTTTACCTGTAGTCTGAGAAAGATTTCCTGTTTATTTGGACAATTTGGTTTTGTATATTGGGTGTAAATACATAAGAAGTTCACATCAAACAATGCATCTTCAATTCGGCCAATTCAATAATTACTTTACTCACAATAATCTAATCTTTATCACAACTAACTATTATCTAAATCAATTTGTGTAATGTCCCCGTTTTCCCAAGGTTGAAATTTAAAAATTATAACAAAATAAATAATAAATTAAATTATAATGTAATCTATTATTAAATCAACTATATTGAATAGTAAAATAATATAATATATTAATTAAGATTAGTTAGAAAATTCAATATCCCCTATCCTATATAAGATGACTAATAATATCAAAATATAAATTAATAAATAACATTATAAATTACATATTAATGAATCAATGAATAATAATATAATGAATTAATATAAATATAAATCAAATATACAAGTTCTTATAATATTAAATATGTTACAAACACCTTGACACTAAGACTTGCGGAAGATCATAATCCTTTGCAAAATTAATGAATTAATATATAATGCAGAACTTAAGAGGTGATCGTAAACATTCCCAGAAGGACCAATAAGATAAGATGTCTTATTAGCTAATCACCATATCGGGTCAACAGGAAGTCTACAACACCCATGAGAAATCGAAGCGGACTTTTAGCTGCATCCTTCAAATTACAATATATGGATAAGTGATGCCGTGAATACTTGGAGACTCCTGTGATCAATCTCTGTCCCATAAATCAAGGGTTCATAGCCTATAGTCGATACCATCCAACACTTTTAGCGATCAAACAAGGATCTAGATGATCCAAGAGGTATCTTTGATCAAAGACACGGGAATATAAAGCAAATAATATCAAGTACGTTGCCGTTAACAACAATGATTAGATAACATGCCTGATAGTGGAATTATCAGTTGTTATGAATAGACTAAATTGTATTAGGAAGACATGCCTTGTCAAAATGTGTGACTCTTAAAAGATATAAATATAAAAGGAGTCTCAGACACTTCACGGAGGGGGAATGGGGAGTGATATTGGGAAATAAGATAAGAACAGTGGGGAAATAAAATATTTGAAAAAAATGCCTGTTATATGCGTCCAGTAATGAAGACGTCGAACAGGACCAACATAGATCTGTTTAATCAGCAGTATATAAGGGAAGAATCTATTTAATCAGCAGTATATAAGGGAAGACAGTCAGCAACAAAGTAACATAAAACACTCCAAGCATTGAACAAGGGAATCAACCTGTCAGCGAACACAGATAAAATAGGAGTCTTAAGAATTGACTCCATGCGACTTAAGAATTGATCGGCAGTGGTCTTAAGGACTGGAATCAAACACCATGGAGGACCATAACCAGCAACAATATATAGTATGTAACCAAGCGTAAGATATTAAGATGACAGTTTATAAGTCTATAGGGTTGATAGCTAACTGATATCCATCAAGGGAATTATGCAATGATAGAACAAATACTTGACTTGGTCCTCGATAAGACAATGATTATCAATGTTTTCATGGCGAATACCTAATAAGGGTAAGACATCGGTGTATTCAATTGTATGCTGCTAATATAGATTACATTGGCATCGAAAACCATCATGGGTCCAAGCAATTAATTCATAAATAATTATCATACAAGGAAGTCATTCATTCAATGAAGAAATATGATAACATAAATGATGGATATAAAGGAGAACAGAGTTTAAGGCTTATCTAACATGAAATTATAACTTCCACATTGGCTGCATTGCTTACTGTTACGAGAATTAACTAATTCATGAAAGTAATATTAATATTAAAGGAGGCAGTACTCTTATAAAGACCAGAATAATGTAAGGGCTAAAGTGTATATATATATGGATGAGGAAATCAAAGTAAAGGAAATTGATTAATTACAATATTAATCATTAAGAAGAAAGAAAACATAGTATAATTTCATAAGGGACATTCAAATCCAATCCCTAATTGGGAGTTCTAGAGAAATTAGTGGAAGGTCCCATGTGGGGACATCACAATTTGACCATGATGATGAATGATGATATAGACTAGGAGATGGGCTGTTTTTTACAGTGAGTGACTATACATAGACACTCTCTCCAAGAATTTTGAAGAACACACTTAAATCCAAAAATAACTTTGGAAAGTGTCTTCTAAGTCTTCTACATCATTTGAACTCACAGATAACATCAAATAACCACTTTAATAAGGTTGACACACACCTACAAGGTTAGAGCCAGTTGCAGAGCGAAACAAAGAATGGGAACATTACAGTTTTGCTAAGTCGTCGATTCGAGTTCTTGTTTGGGTATGGGTATGACAATTGTTTGAGATCTCTATCATAATCCTCTCTTTCTGCATTGTGACCAGTCTTCACCAAAATAGTCATAACTTATGTAAAAGGGAAGATAATGATCCATGACTTTAGACATAAGGTCTACACACATCCTTCATCACAAATCTAAGATCGCATGTCTTGGAATGTCGTACAATGTCCGTACCACTCTGTCAGACTTTCCTGTTCTTGTCATAACCAGTTTGTCTGATGAAACCAACTGAAACATATGTTAACATCAATGACAAAACATGAATGTCAACACCTCAGACAACAACAATTCCAACAATCTCCCCCTTTGGCATTGATGGCAACATATGAGAAAAACCATCAACCCTAAAGATCTTCTCAATGACCTCTTCAACGCTTCTCCTAACACATTAAGGGCTTTTCATTTGTACCACTCCCCCTTTGACATCAATGGCAAAAGGTGCCAAGTTTCTTCTTTTTCACCATTTCTGCACATCCCACTTCTGCAAGGTGTAGCTTTTTCAAATCTTCATGCCTGCAACAAACCATGTGCTTGATCACCCAAGTGTGCTCTGTTATGTTTTGGGATCACTCCCCCTAAGGAGTGCATCCAAGCATCAAGTCTAGAGAATGATATAGCTCTGATAAGTACTGGACTGATGCATTCCTGCATCCTTTAGTTCTTACAAGGAGGGGTTATCACCCCAAGCATACCTTTGAGATATTCAAAGGTATCTTTTGGCAAAGGTTTGGTGAATATATCTACTATTTGTTCCTTTGTACTAATGTACTCCAATTTAACTTCCTTTTCTACAATATTGTCTCTCAAAAAGTGATATTTGATTGAAATATGTTTAGTCTTTGAATGCATAAGAAGATTCTTTGACATGTTCATTGTGCTTGTATTATCACAATGTATTACAACAGGCTCTTCAAAACTTACCCCTATGTCCTTCAGCATTGCTTCATCCACACAATTTGAGTACAATTTATAGTAGCAACCACATACTTTGACTCAGCAGTAGACTGAGCTATACATTCCTACTTTTTTCTCAACCAAGAGACCAAATTTTTTCCAAGGAAAAAGGCTCCACCACTAGTGCTCTTCCTGTACTTTGTTTGAAAGACATTTTTAGATTCATTAGTAGTTGAAAGCTTACACCTAGTTGCCACAGGTGTCCCAATAGGTTACAATCCCCCATTCCAAGCTTCTCTAGCAACTCCTTAAGGTACTTGGTTTGTGAGATGAAAATACCATGTTTATTTTGAATTATTTGTAAACCAAGGAAGAATTTCATTTCACCAATCATTGATATTTCAAACTCACTTTTCATTTCTTCAGAAAAGTTATTGCTCACCTCATCATTACCTCGAAAGATAATGTCATCCACAAATACCTCAACTATCAAAATACCATTTGTACTAGTTCTTAAGTATAAATTTCTATCTGCACTACCTTTTCTAAAACCAAGATGCAATAAATACTTGTCAAGCCAAGCATACTAGGCCCTTGGTGCCTGCTTTAGTCCTTACAAGACCTTCTTCAACTTGCAAACCATGTCTCTATCTTCTATCAAAGGAAATCCATCGGGCTTCTCTATGTATACTTATTCCTCAAGATCACCATTCAAGAATGCAGACTTCACATGCATCTGATATACCTTGAAGTCTTTATGCACTGCATAAGCAAGGAACAATTTTACTGCCTCTAACCTCAGCCCGCGGGTTGTCAAAACTCGCAATACCCGCAGCGAGTTAGGAATCACTGGTCCGTATATATATATATATGTGTGTGTGTGTGTGTGTGTGTGTGTTAGCAATAACAATGCATCAACACAACTGAGAGGAGGGGGGAGAATTAGTTGTGTGCCAAATCTTACTTTAAATTCCTTATAAATTGATTATATTAAACAAACTGAAAGAGTAATGTAACCATAACAGTATCAAAAAATAAAATACCATAAGACAAAGATTTGTTGTCGAGGAAAACCTTGTTAAGGGAAAAACCTCGGCGAGGATGGAACCCATTAATGATGCACTAAAATATTGTGTCCCTGTTAGGAGACCTAGCTCTGTTAGGAGCTGGTTATTACATTCAGTACAAGTCTCTATTAAAGGAAAGACCCTGTTAGGAGTCTTTTCAACTCGGTTAGAGTTGGTTACAAGGATAGGCTCACTGCCCAAGCACACTGCCCAACGTGAAGGTTAAATCCACGTTCAGAATCCAGTGTATAAGAATATACAATACCAGTAATGAACCGTCTTACAACAACTAGCTTTGCCCAAATAGGTGCAATGAAGTGCTTAATGAATTACTTCTGCTCTACATCTAGCAAACCTTCCAACATCTAGTTCGCAACTACACCACACATCACACACTACTATTCTAAGGAATGAATTTCCTTTATACAAGTTACAACAAGTAGTTAGGTTGGCCTGTTAGGACTTCCCCAATGCAAAAGTAAATACATAGACCCTTGCTAAGATACACACGGTATCTTAAACAAGTATACAACGAATACAAATCATCAAATGTGCGCCAAGATCTGCAATCCATGCTGGAAATCTTCTAAACATGTTATCTCCTTTGGTCGGCCCCAAATAGGTCTTCGCAAGACCATAGGCTTTAGTTGACGTCACCACGATTCCGGCGACCCAAGAATCTCACAAAATGAACTTCCAAGTGAATTTTGTCAAGCCTCAAACTCGCATATCATAATTCATGCTCGCATCCATGTTATCCTAAAAACTCAGAGACCATCTCTATCATAATCCTCTCTTTTTGCACTGCGACCAGTCTTCACCAAAATAGTCACAACTTATGTAAAAGGGAAGATAATGATCCACGACTTTAGACATAAGGTCTACACACATCCTTCATCACAAATCTAAGATCGCATGTCTTGGAATGTCGTACAATGTCCGTACCACTCTGTCAGACTTTCCTGTTCCTGTCATAACCAGTCTGTTTGATGAAACCAACTAAAACATATGTTGACATCAATGACAAAACATGAATGTCAACACCTCAGACAACAACAATTCAAACAATCTCCCCCTTTGGCATTGATGGCAACATATGAGAAAAACCATCAACCCTAAAGATCTTCTCAATGACCTCTTCAATGCTTCTCCTAACAAAGTAAGGGTTTTTCATTTGTACCACTCCCCCTTTGACATCAATGGAAAAAGGTGCCAAGTTTCTTCTTTTTCACCATTTTTGCACATCCCACTTCTGCAAGTTGTAGCTTTTTCAAATCTTCATGCCTGCAACAAACCATGTGCTTGATCACCCAAGTGTGCTCTGTTATGTTTTGGGATCACTCTTCCTAAGGAGTGCATCCAAGCATCAAGTCTAGAGAATGATATAGCTCTGATAAGTGTTGGATTGATGCATTCCTGCATCCTTTAGTTCTTACAATTAGCGGTTATCACCCCAAGCATACCTTTGAGATATTCAAAGGTATCTTTTGGCAAAGGTTTGGTGAATATTTCTGCTATTTGTTCCTTTGTACTAATGTACTCCAATTTAACTTCCTTTTCTACAACATTGTCTCTCAAAAAGTGATATTTGATTGAAATATGTTTAGTCTTTGAATGCATAACAAGATTCTGTGACATGTTCATTGTGCTTGTATTATCACAATGTATTACAACAGGCTCTTCAAAACTTACCCCTATGTCCTTCAACATTGCTTCATCCACACAATTTGAGTACAATTTATAGCAGCAACCACGTACTTTGACTCAGTAGTGGACTGAGCTATACATTCCTACTTTTTTCTCAACCAAGAGACCAAATTTTTTCCAAGGAAAAAGGCTCCACCACTAGTGCTCTTTTTGTCATTTACACTTCCCGCCAAATTTTTGCATCAGTATAAGCATGCAATGTGAAGTCATTAGATTTGTCATACCATAAGCCATATTCTATTGTTCCTTTTAGATATTTGAATATCCTTTTAACAACAACAAAATGAGTCTCCTTAGAATCAGCTTGGAAGCTCGCAACAATTCCAACTGCACTTGCTGTATCTGGCCTAGTGTATGTCAAGTACCGCAAACCTCCAATCATGGATCTGTACTTTGTTTGAAAGACATTTTTAGATTCATCAGTAGTTGAAAGCTTACACCTAGTTGCCATAGGTGTCCCAATAGGTTACAATCTCCCATTCCAAGCTTCTTTAGCAACTCCTTAAGGTACTTGGTTTGTGAGATGAAAATGCCATGTTTATTTTGAATTATTTGTAAACCAAGGAAGAATTTCATTTCACCAATCATTGATATTTCAAACTCACTTTTCATTTCTTCAGAAAAGTTATTGCTCAGCTCATCATTACGTCGAAAGATAATGTCATCCACAAATACCTCAACAATCAAAATACCATCTGTACTAGTTCTTAAGTATAAATTTCTATCTGCACTACCTTTTCTGAAACCAAGATGCAATAAATACTTGTCAAGCCGAGCATACTAGGCCCTTGGTGCCTGCTTTAGTCCTTACAAGACCTTCTTCAACTTGCAAACTATGTCTCTATCTTCTATCAAAGGAAATACATCGGGCTTGTCTATGTATACTTCTTCCTCAAGGTCACCATTCAAGAATGCAGACTTCACATGCATTTGATATACCTTGAAGTCTTTATGCGCTGCATAAGCAAGGAACAATCTTACTGCCTCTAACCTCGCAACAGGTGAAAAAGTTTCCTCAAAGTCTATACCTTCCTGTTGTGAATAGGCTTTGCAGACTAGTCTAGCTTTGTTCCTTCCACTGTGCCTTCTTCATTCATTTTGTTTCTAAAGACCTATTTGGTTCCAATCACATTTTTGTCCTTAGGCCTAGGAACCAATTCCCAAGTGTTATTTTTCTCTATCTGATCCAGTTCTTCTTGCATTGCTCTAATCCATGATTCAACTTTACAAGCCTCATCAGTTTTCTTAGGTTCAACTTGCGAGATTAAACAGAGCTCATTTCTGACCTTAGACCTTGTTGTCATACCTTGATTACCATTACCAATAATCTGATTTTCAGGATGATTCATCAAAACATACCTTGGTGTTCTAGGAGCTTCCTTTTGTTCATTCAAGCAAACTTGTAAACCATTGTCAATCTCAAAAATTTGTTTTGTTTCTTTATTCTCATTCTTGTTCTTAGGTATTAGATAACATTCATACATCCTTTTTTGAATTTGAAACTTCTCATCAATCTTCACATTAGCAATTTCAATTATTTTCCTCAATCTTAGATTGAAACATCTATATGACTTGCTTCTAGTGGAGTAACCAAGAAAAACACCTTCATTACTGCTTGCATCAAAATTTCCTATTTCATCATCTCTTTTGATATAGCACTTACTACCAAAAATTCTGAAATACTTCACAGAAGGAGTATGACCAAACCACAGTTCATAGTGAGTCTTACCAGTGCCTTCTCTAATCTGAATGCAGTTTAAGGTGTAGACAACAATGTTAACTGCTTCCCTCCAATGCATGTGTGCTACATTGCCTTCAATCAACATAGTCCTTGCAGCATCCAATATTGTTCTGTTCCTTCTCTCTGCTATCCCATTCTGTTGTGGAGTTCTAGGTGCAGAAGTCTGTCTATATATGCCACGTTCTTCGCAATATGAATTAAATGCATCAGATGTGAATTCTCCACCTCTATTTGACCTTAAGCATTTTATCTTTAGACCTGACTCATTCTCAACTTTTTCCTTATAAATCTTGACCTTATCAAAAGCTTCAGTCTTTTCTTTGAGGAAAGCAACCCACATCATTTTGGAATAATCATCAACAAAGACAATAAAATACCTTTCAACATAGTAGGACCTTGTCTTTGTAGGACCACACAGATCTGTATGCGCCAGATCTAGCTTTCCTGTTGCTGAAAATGATTTGCTTTGAAGGATGCTCTTTGTTTGTTTGCCCATTACACATTCTCTGCATATAGTGTTAGTAGGCGTGATAATCTTTGGCAGATCTCTGACTGCATTTGTGTTATTGGTCTTCACAATGTTGTCAAAATTGATATAACAAAATCTTCTATGCCACAACCAACTATGACCTACTTTAGCCACAAAACAACTAGCTTTTGTAGTAATCAATTGAAACACATTACCTCTTGATTTTGTGCCTGATGCGATCAAGTCCCCTGTCTCACTTCTGATAGTGCATTTCCCATCCTTGAACTGCAAGTGATAACCCTTGTCTACAAGCTGTCCAACACTCAACAAGTTATGTTTAAGGCCATCAACAAGCAAAACATCATCAGTGTTAGTTTTCCCATCAAGAGAGATTGATCTTCTACCAATGATCAATCTAGGAGTGTTATCGCCAAATCTAACCACTCCACCATCATATTTGTTTAATTGAACAAACTTTTCTTTATCGCTAGTTATATGATGAGAGCATCCGCTATGTATAATCCATTTTGATTTTTTTTTCCACATGTGAAACTAAAGTTTTCTCTTCATGAACAGGTTCTTCATCCTTAATTGCAACAAATCCAATTTTATCTTCATCATTTGTAGAAACATTAGAAACACCATCATTAGCATAATAACATTCCTTATCCTTGGAATAATTAGGCCTAACAAACTTAGGCCTATGCTTAGGAACCCTTGTAGGACATCGAGATGCAAAATGACCAATCTTGTTGCATGAAAAATACTTTAGGGGTAACTTGCCTTCAAACTTACTCTTACCTCTTTTCCCTCTTTGCGATCAGGGCCACAAGATCATCCAACTTTCTCTCTTCTTCCTCTATTCTAGCCCAATCATCAACGTATTCTCCAAGCTCTGCATGTCTGCCACTTCTACTGGTGCTCGCAAGACTAGATAAAGTTCTTTTGTCATTATGAACAGGTGCGTTAAATGTAGTTTCCACTTTAGGTAATGTCTCTTGTAGCCCTACAATCTCAAAGGTGGTTAATTTACCAATCAACATCTCTCTGTTGAAGTTCGCAGTAAGTGGAATGACCTCCTTTATCGCCTGAACTTTTGTCTTATAAATTGGTGTCAAAGATCTCAGAATCTTTGCGATTACTTCTTCCTCAGTGTATGTGCCTCCAAAATTTCTAATTCTTGTAACAACCTCAATTATCCTCTGTGCATATGCTCTAACATTCTCATCATCTCGCATTCTTAGGTTCTCCATCTTTGCTTTCCAATTCTGCAACTTCATCCTTTTCATGTATTGATGTCCTTCATACAAAGCTTCTAACCTTGTCCAGATCTTGTGTGTTGAATCAAGTTCCTTAACCTTTGTGAATTCTGCTTTTGAAAGTGGACTAATCAATGCTTTCCCTTGCAACCATGTTGCAATGAAACAATTTGTTCTCATCTTCAGTAGCATCAGCTATCTCAGATTCTGTCTTGAGTTCTTCATTCTTCTTGATAATCATCCAGCAATCAATTCCCATGCAGATAAGATGAGTCCTCATCTTATTCTTCTTGCTGTCAAAGTTTTCAGCATCAAACTTAGGACTCTCCTTCCTGTAGTAAGCAATCTTAGGATCTCCTCAAGCAGTTAAGCTTTCTATTTAAGGACCAGAGGCTCTGATACCAATTGTTAGCAATAACAATGCATCAACACAATTGAGAGGGGGGGTGAATCAGTTTTGTGCCAAATCTTACTTTAAATTCCTTATAAATTGATTATATTAAACAAATTGAAATAGTATTGTAACCATAAGAGTATCAAGAAACAAAATACCATAACACAAAGATTTGTTGTCTCGGAAAACCCTGTTAAGGGAAAAACCCCGGTGGGGATGGAACCCACTAATGATGTACTAAAATATTGTGTCCCTATTAGGAGACCTAGCCTTGTTAGGAGTTGATTATTACATTTAGTACAAGTCCCTGTTAAAGGACAAACCCTGTTAGGAGTTGGTTACAAGGATAGGCTCACCGCTTGAGCACATTGCCCAAAGTGAAGGTTAAATCCACCTTCTGAATCCAATGTGTAAGAATATACAATACTACTAGTAGTAATGAACTGACTTACAACTAGCTTTGCCCAAACAGTTCCAATGAAGTGCTTAATGAATTACCAGACCTTCCAACGACAAGTTCGCAACTACACCACACATCGCACACTATTATTCTAAGGAATGACTTTCCTTTATACAAGTTACAACAAGCAATTAGGTCGGCTTGTTAAGACTTCCCCAATGCAAAAGTAAATACATAGACTATTGCTAAGATACACATGGTATCTTAAACAAGTATACAATAAATACAAATCATCAAATGTGCGCCAAGATCTGCAATCCATGTTGGAAATCTTCTAAAAACGTTATCTCCTCTGGTCGGTCCCATATCGGTCTTCGCAAGACCACACGCTTTAGCTGATGTCACCAGGATTTTGACGACCCAAGAATTTCACAAAATGAACTTCCAAGTATATTTGTCAAGCCTCAAACTTGCATATCATAATTCATGCTTGCATCCAAGTTATCCTAAAAACTCAGAGACCATCTCTGTCATAATCCTCTGTTTCTGTACTATGACCACTCTTCACCAAAACAGTCATAACTTATGTAAAAGGGAAGATAATGATTTGCGACTTTAGACATAAGGTCTACACACATCCTTCATCACAAATCTAAGATCACATGTCCTGGAATGTCGTACAATGTCTGTACGACTCTATCAGACCTGCTTGTTCCTGTCATAACCAGGTTGTTTGATGAAACCAATGGAAACATATGTTGACATTAATGACAAAACATGAATGTCAACACCTCAGACAACAATAATTCTAAGAATATATATATTGATATATTATAATTTATAAACTTATATATACGTGTTCAAAAATAAAAGTTATAATCTATGTTATAAGGTTCAAGTTCAAGTTTGTGTTCTATAACAATAAAATTTTGATGAAGTTTGACCAGGGCAAAAAAATTAATAAAATAATTTGTCTAATATAATATTTTTTGTTAAATTATAAACAATAAATCTATAAATATAAAAATGCTATTATGTTAAATTTGAATACATTATAATAAATTTTAAGACTTTTTAAAATTTAATTTATATTTTTTTTTGATTGGTAATTTAATTTATATATTATTAATAAATAAGTAAAATATATCAAAGTTTGTATGCGAAATAATAAATATATTATAATTTGAAATATTTAACTTTTATATATTTAATAAAGACAAAGTAAATAACAAATATATATCGCTAATTTTGTTTCTGAAGGTTTTGGCAAGCTAGAGTTTAAGGTTTTTTTCCCCATGATATGCTCATTTACAACTTTCGACAATGAAAAGTGCTTAGAAAACTTTATCTTGATCAGTAGTGGATATGCTCTCATTCATGTTCGACATTGAAAGCAGTAAAAGAATTTCGCGAATGAACACATCCACATCACTCAACCTAGTGCCAAACCCAGTGTGAACCCATGTCTGCACCTGAATTGAGCCCGGACCCGTATTGAACTTGCACTAGGACTCAACCCTCAACCCCCAGACTTGATAACTGAGCAGTTTTGCAAGAGTTCATTTTTGTTAGAATTCTCAAAATCTTAAATCAAATTCTACTTGTTAAACTATCCTCAACATGCAAAATCCATACTTATTACTTATATTAGTTATTACATATTACTTGTTAAATTATGTCTTTAACATTAGCAGTTATGGCCACATAAATATAAAGGTTAAGATATAATACTCTAAACTCATAGAAAGAATCAATATTAATCCCATCTGTAGAAATCTTAATTGCTTACTATCAAATTGAAATAAATACGGAGACAGATATAAACTAAGTAAACTAATCAAATCTTATTACTAGGATGCAATTGAAGTGTTTATCATAGGTTGAATAGATATATGATATTTATAACAAATGAATCTATAGGATTGATGCCATTATCAAGCTGATAAATGCGTCCCAAATGAAGAAGCTAAGGGCTATAGCCTCCAACATAGAATTGTAGGGGAGGGGTGCAATCCCCATAGGGTTTGTAACTTTGTACAGACTAGACTTTGTTTGTGTATAGCACCGTGCTTTCACCGACAATTGCTCTTTTCCCACGTGTGAAACCCCTAAGTACGACACATCTGCATACGACAATTGCAACTTCTCCATGTATGGTTCTTCTTAAGAGTACTACTCAATAAACTTGTCGTACGATTCTTCCTCAATGTACAACTCAATAAAATCACCATATTGTTCTACCTCGAGTGTTTTGTATGGTACTCTACTCTTTTATACAAGATTTTTATCTACAGTTCTTTTTGTTCCTCCCCACCTTTCTATGACTTGATCTCATATAGCCTCTATGACCACTTCGCTCCTGCTTGGCACAAATTGAAGCAGCCGTACGACCTGCCCCTTCTTTCCCTTTTCTTCTTTGCTGAGTATGGGTTTCTTTTGTATGGATGCAAATTCTTCTTCTTCACTTCTTTTGTTTTTTATTCTATAGGAATACTTGCCTTTCAATTAACTTATAAATGCCTCTTTGCTGCCTCAAGGTTAGGTTTTTGATAAAACATTTGGCTTTTATAAAAAATGATTTCTTTCTTTTCATATCACACCCCTTTTGAATTTTTCTGTTCAATTGCACGCTTTTTATTCCTCTTATAATGTTTTCTAACTTCAATTTTTTGATAAAAAACATGCACCTCCATACTATTCCTAATTTTATTCTTTTCATTTTTTACTCTATTGTTCTTATTACTCCAAAATAATTTTTTCTCTTGAAATTTTTCACATTTTCAAAGTTTGTTGTCACCTCGTTTGGCACCTCGCTTTTTTTCTTCTTGCTTGGTCCTTTGTCGTCATCATCCATTTTTCTTTTTGTTCCTCTTGGATCATCCTAGGGTCTCACTTTAATTTTAGAAGCATGGTGTCACCAACAAGTGTTGATCGACTTCCTATAGCATTCATTTTCACGACACATCCCCATATATTCCAAATCATATATTTTGTCTACAAGGGTACAGGCCTAGTGCCTTTATATCTTCTGTCAATGTACTGGCATCTATACTGCTGGTACCAAATCATGTCCTCCCCATTGCTAGTTATTTCAGGTGGACCCACCGAGTTTGCGATGACTTTCCAAAATAAGTTGGTGGTTGGAAATGGTGGATGTTCCTAACCTTATTTGATAGAATGCTTCATGGGCTCTTCAACACCCAAGACTACTTTGCAATGAACATGTCGTCCCCCTTGATTACCATTTTGAGTCAAGGATCCCATGTCTTCCCGTATTCCTTCAAGTCAATCTCTTCTTCCTAGTCTTTCTTTGGCTCTTCTCCCTTCATTGCTTGTTTATCCTTTCTTTTCTTTTCTTTTCTTTTTGGCTTCTTTGTTGATATCATAGCCCACATACCCAAACTAAACTACTTTGTATGGCACCTTCCATACCTAGTGTCCACTTATTTGCACCCAAAATGTAGCTGTACCAAATAATGCATTGGTAAGGTGTTTGTGAATGTAGGGGAGCTGCATTGCTCGCCACATACTTCCTTACCAACCTTTCCTCATTGCTAGGAACCCAATCTTCGTCTGTCCTGCAGGTTTGGTCTGAAGTTCTCAATGTTGTGTAGAGTGTTCTCAAATATTTGGGTAACCTCGTTCTCAAGGTTCCTTTCTTCGTTGTCTTCGTCACGTGTTGAGTGCATTGACGAGCTACTCTTCGTGGAGTCGGTACCTGTGTCTTCCCCATTCAACACTACTTGTACAGATGGAAAATTGTTTGCTTGGTCGGCAAGATCCTTGTCTACCTTGTCAGGGAGTGGTAGATTTCTCGCAATCTCCTCTTGCTATTGTCACGTATGTTGTGTTGTACCTCCCTCGTTGGGAGCCTTTCACCTCTCTCGACTCCATCTTTAGCTAACACTTTGAGTTTTGCTTCATGGCGGGCTTTGAGATTCCTCGACGATTCTCTGTAATCGCCATTGCCTTTCATTTGTTCCTTGATTTAGAGAGATCTTATAACTAATAGGTGCAGGTTTCATTTCTCTTCAAATCAGCCGCCACATCCTCCTACCCATTCACACATGTTAGTGTGCAATGTGGGCCACCATATTCCTACAAGCAACACCTTCCGTGTAGTGGTATTGGGTCCCATATGGCCGCCATCTAGGCCTTTGTGAGCTTCCTTTAGAACTTTTGGTATTTCCTCCTGCATGACACATCACCATAATATGTGTTTGGGGCCCATCTTGTAGAGCACCCATTGATGAGCTAGAAATTTTTGCTTGTTAGTGCCAACTTCTTCCTTCAACTTGGTGGCATCTCCCTCAAGAAGGTCAAGGTGGGCAAGTATTCTCCGATGCTCTCATACCATGGTGGCAGTGTTGTGATCTGAAAGAGGTGTGCATCAGGAAAGCCTTCATTCACCCCTTCAACTGACTCCCTTGGCTTGATCCGGGATAACTGATCAGTGATGAGATGGCTTTTTCCAAGGTTCACCATTATTGTGAATGTGCATTCTTGCAGTAATAGCCATTTGCTAACCTGCCCCTGAATGATGGGTTTGTTCACAAGGTACATTAAGGCTTGGTTGTCCATAAAATGTAAATGGTTTTGCCAGAAGCTAGTGGCAAAATTTTTGCACCAAGTCTTTGTGGCAAAATTTCTAGTCGAGTCCTTGTACACCTACTTGTGGCTGTATAGCCTTGATGTCATAATTAGATGGATTGACATGCGCATGGAATATTTTGTTCCAATTAGGTTTGCAAGGATAGGTGCACTCATCAATCTCAATTTAATTCTTCAAATGGCTTATTTTGCTCATCCCCCATGTGAAAGGTTGTCCCTTCCTTGTCAGCATGTCAAGTGGATAGGAAATTTGGGTGAAGTTCTTAATGAACCTTTGATAGAAGCCAACATGCCTGAGGAATGACTTAACTCTTGTTACATTGCCTGGGGCCTCCATTTGGATGATAACCCCTACCTTGTCAGGGTTTGTATTCAATCCATCCTTACAAACTATGTGGGCGAGCAGTTTACCTTGTGGCACCATGAATCTACACTTTTTCAGGTTCAATGCCAGCCTTGCCCTTTAGCACCTCTCCATGCATTCTCAAAGTGCAGTTAGGTGGGTTTCTTTCCCGTTGTTTATTGACCAATCATCAAGAAATGCCTAGGAATTCTCATCGAACATCTTATCAAAAATATGCAACATTATGCGTTGGAAGGTGACTGGGGTGTTGCACAAGCCAAATGACATTCTGTTGTAGGCCTACAACCTGCCTTCCCCCTCCTTATCAATTGATATGACAATGGGCGAGACCCACTTGCTTGTCTCAACTTTGAATATTATGTGAGCTTCCAACATTTTCTCAATTCGCTCTACTACCTTGACAACATAACTCATGTTCGGTGGATTCTCTTCCATATGGGTTGTGCAACCGGTACAAGAAGGATTCTATGCACACATAACTCTGGTGGCATCCCCTTTAGGTCCTTGTAGGTCCATGCGAAGTGTCCTTGTACTCCATGAAATTCTTGAACATTGCCGCCCTGAGTACAGGGTTCTAGTCATCACCTACTAGAATCATCTTGGGATTGTCTTCATCACCCAGGTTTATCTTCTTCATGCTTAGCTCTTCATATTTTTTATAGATTTGTCTCTTTCAAAATGGTGACCAGGGGTTTTATCCACTCATGCCACTCCTTTATATTCTTCATATTGTGAGGGAAAATTCCCTTCGGCGACTTCCTCTATCTCCATAATGGGCAACATGTTACATTTAGTTTGGAAGACCTCATAATCCTCCATCTTCCTGTGAAACAAGCCATTAAGGGAGCTAGTATCATCTTCTGAGCAATCCTCTAATTCCAACACACCTTCGTGAAGAGCACACGATTATACTGAGGGGGGGGGGGTGAATTAGTATAACAATGAATTTTGCCAAATTAAACTTTATCCATAACAATAGCATCAATTACTAAAATTAAAAATTATGCACATGAGAACACAATAACACAATGTTTACGTGGAAACCCGATGCAGGAGAAAACCACGGCAAATAATTGGTTTTATATGATTCTTTTGCAATAGTTGTAGGCACCAGCCTACTAGAGGCACCAACTTCTATATCTATGAGCACCAACTCACTGGAAGCACCAATTCCCACAATTTGCAGGCACCAACCTACTAGAAGCACCAATCCCCACTTCTGAATTCGTGAGCACCAATCCACTTCACATAAATCTGATTTTCTACCTTGAAAATGTTGCTATCTTCAACAGATGATGGATTCTATTTTGCTGCACAAATCTGAATACTTATCCTTCTTCAATCTGCCATAAGATAATCACAATATATTTTCTTCTATCTCATATACACCATTCTTATAGTTCTGCAATATATATATCAGATTGATAAACCTGAACACACACACACACACACACAAACACACACATATTCTTTATACATTGCACACCCTGCACACTTAAAACTTCTGATACATATATATCAGATTGATAAATCTGATTACATATGTTTTTCTTTTCTATCACTCACACTCCTCACACCACTTATATCTCCATGTCTTCCCTTTTATACCTCTTAAAATTGATCTGAGATACTCTTCATTTTATGCCACTTTATTTCTTCTAGATCTGCTCTTCTACTCAGAAAACATGCTCAGATAAAATTTTATTTCTGCTCTTTCATATGGATGATATTCAATGAATGCACATCTAATTACTCATGCTTTCTTCTTTCACCTTATTCACACACTTCCCAACTCAAAACTTCATCTCTTTTATATCTTTATTTTCTAAGAGTCACACCCTTTTCAATAGATGATTTAATTAGGAGATGTAATTTTTCTAATTCCTAATTGCGCCTCTTCATGCTAAACCATTTTCTCTAACCACTCCTTAACAAATTGAATTCGGCCTTTTTTAATCTTCATTTTACCTTGACATCTTTTGAATAATATCGCACCTCTCCATTTAATAACCAATTATCTTCATATTAATGAATCGGTTAGTGTCTAATATTTGCTGCTTTATAATGTTTGTTTATATTAAACAAAATAACCTTCAAACCATTCATGCCTTCATACTACTTCTGATTTAGACTTATGAGTTGTGGCTTTTATGAAATCGGTCCACATAAGTTTTCTTACTTAAATTGACACATCATATTACCATCTGTCACATTTTTGAAGAATAGTTTCTTTATTAATGTTTGTTGACTTTTATGAACTGCAGCTTGATGTCTTCATTTAGATATCAAAGCTTTTCTCTTTACTATCTCTTTTTGGACTCACTACCTTAATTCTTTGTCTTTTAAATATAATCGCTGTATATGATGTTTCTTTTGCTTCAATACCAAGCACTGTTAACATCATTATATTCTCTGTAGTTAATCGCCCAGTCTCTGTCTTCATTAAATAGCTGCTCCACTTTTTTTTAATTCTTTCTTTGCTTGTTAAATTGTTGATATCCACGGATCCATCTTCAACTAGTTGGCGGATGAAGTGACAATGAAGATCAATATGCTTGGTTCGCTCATGGAAGACTGAATTTTTGGCAAGTTTGAGCACCCCTTGATTGTCGTAAAAGAGGGGTGAAAGGCCTGCTTGAGACATATGGATGTCTGAAAGCATCCTTCGAAGCCAAATTGCCTCACAAGCTGCTTTGACTGTTTCCCAATATTCAACTTCCGTCGAGGAAAGAGATATGGCCTTTGCTTCTTACTAGTCCAAGTGACAACAATTGTGCCCAAATTGAAGACATGCCCTGAAGTAGACTTTTTGTCATCGACAAAGACTCCCCAATCCGAATCTGTGCAACCAATGAGTGTGGGATCCTTGGTTCATCCATAGAGGATACCAAAGTCTGTAGTGCCCTTGCCCAATGATTTGAAGTAGGAGCTGTCATGAAGCAGGATATGTAACTCATTGCAAACATGAGATTAGGTCTAGTGGCGGTGAGATAGATTAAACTGCCCACTAGTTGTCTGAATGCGGATTCATTCTCAATTGGAGAACTAGATTTGGTTGACAACTTTAGACCAAACTCCATAGGTGTAGATGCAGGTTTGCAGTCCTGCATTCTAAATTTGTCTAGTAGAGCCCCTGCATACTTAGACTGACAGATGAAGATGCCATGAGACTGCTGCCAAACCTCAACACCTAGGCAGTAGTGGAGAAGCCCAAGGTTGGTCAAGTCAAAGGACTGGCATATATTCTATTTGATTCCTTGAATAAAAGATGCCAAACTGCAAGTGATTATCAGATCATCAACATATATAACCAAAAGGATGATATCACTGTCAGTAGTCTTGACATATAGATTTGAGATAGAAGGACTTCTCTGGAAACCTTGATCTGTGAGGTACTTATCAATTTCCATGTACCATGCCTGAGGAGCCTGTTTTAGGCCATAGAGTGCTTTCACCAATTTGAGTACCTTGAATCTAGGAGGTTGCATCATGTAGACCTCTTCTTGTAACTTACCATTCATGAAGGCACTCTTGACGTCCATTTGATGGACCTTCCAGCCACATTGAGTGGCCATGGCTAGGACTAATCTGATAGTGCTAATCTTTGTTGTGGGAGCAAAGGTCCCCTCGTAATCGATTCGTTCATGTTGAGAGAAGCCTTTGGCAATGAGACGAGCCTTGTACTTATCCAAAGAACCATTAGCCTTGTATTTAGCCTTATAAACCTATTTGCATCCAATGGATTTCTTCCTTGGAGGAAGATCTGATAGAATCCAAGTGTTATTTTTCAACAAGTTGTGATGCCTGGTTGTCATAGCTTGTTCCCACTCAAGTATCCCTTTCGCCTCTATGTATGTTTGAGGCTCATATACAATGTGAATGTTGGCCATGAGAGCAGAATTTATAGAATCAGACAGTTTTCTCTTCTTCCGAGTAGTTTTTCCCTAAATGAGCTCATCATCATGAAGATTGCCAATCGTCTTAGCCCACCATTTAGGCTGGAGAGTACAACAGGATCAAGTTCATCAAACAAAAGATTGAATGAATCCTAAGGAAAATCAGGGAGTGCAATTGCATGTCTAGGTGATCCCGTAGGAGAAGGAATCGATGAAGGTGCAAGAACTGGAACAACTGAAGCCCTCCCATCAAGTGGACCTAATGGAAGGCGGACACCTTTGTCTTGAGCCTTGAGAGGCTGATCCTCTAAATCCATAACTGGAGGAGAGCTGAAATGGCCCTTGTTCCTTGTCGAAAACCACATCATGATTGAAGATGAGTCGATTTGTCTCGATATCAACCAATCAGTATGCTTTGTGATCATCAGTGTAGCTGGTTAGCATGAGTTTTTGGCTCTTGTTATCCAACTTGGCGCACTTAGCATTAGGGATCCAGACAAAAGTAGTGGAGTCAAAAACTTTGAGATGATTGATTTTGGGCTTACGACTTGACCAAGCTTTCTCCTAGAGTCTATTTCTTGACAGCTATTGTAGGAGAGCGGTTGAGAAGATAGACGACAATGTTGATTGCTTTGTGCAGTTTCTTCGCTCAAAGACACCATTTTGCTAAGTGGTGTAGGGTGTTGTTAATTGGCGCTCAATGCCATGTTGTTCACAGAAATGGGAAAAGACAGAAGAACAAAATTCTCCCCCATCGTCAGTTCTAAGAGTAACAATAAGTTGACTAAACTCTTTTTCTACAAATACTTTGAACTTTTGAAACAAAACAAACATCTCTAATTTTTTACAAAGGAAATAAACCCACGTTTTATGACTGAATTCATCAACAAAAAGTAAGAAACACTTGGACCAAGTAATAGGAGTAGCCATAGGTCCACAAATATTAGCATGGACTAGTTGTAGTACCTTAGAATCTCTTCAAGAGTCACCATCTGAAAATGAAGTCTATTGCTGCTTCCTTGCCTAACATGCTCCACAAACTCTGAGATTCTGGGTTTGGGTCTCTAGTAATTCAATTACAAGATCTTCTTGAACAAGTTGAGAGAGATAGTGCACATTTAAGTGCCCATATCATTGATGCCAGAGTGTAGTAACAGAGGAGCACTTGACTGCCATGGAAAGCCTTTGAGAATCACCTGAGTCAACAAGTTTGAATAGACCATGATCCTCAAGACCCACGACAACAGTAGACTGAGTCTCTCGATCAATGATACTGCATTGATATGAACTGAAGGTCATGTCTAGCCAAGGAGAATGTCTCAAAATTCGACTGACTGGGAGAAGGTTGAGTTCCATGCCATGAACATAATACAGAGAGGACAATCAATTTCCTCCCTCTAGATTGAATCTGCACGTTGCATTTTCTGACAATATTGTACTCTTCCCCTCCAAAAATAACAGAACCTGAGAACGACTAAAAGTCGATGAACCAATCCCAATGATGAGTGAAGTGGCATAAGGCACCTGAATCAATATACCAGGCAGAAGATTTCACATGGTTTGTAGGTCTTTTAGCTATGGAGGTGTAAAAGGAAGACTCACTTTGCGTAGTGTGCTCCGCTACATTTACTTTAGGCTGTGAACCACTGTGCTTGGCTTGTGCTGCCAAGTGTTTACGACACTCAAGTTTCATGTGACCATACTTATGGCAGTAATTGCATTGAATGTTCTTGTTCTTCGAGCCTTCTGATGTCGGAGCAAAGAATTGCTACTGAGAAGACTGAGAAGATGGAGATTTGGCTATGAAGGCTTGTTCTTTGGAAGATGAATTAGTAACACTATCGAATTGTTGTTTCCAACGATCTTGTTGTAAAAGCATTGAGAAGAGATTAGAAAACATCAAGTCAACATTAGTTGAAGCAATGTTGAGAGTCTCAACAAAGTGCTCATAGGAAGACAATAGACTTTTCATGGTGATCACCACCATTTCTTCTTCCATTTTGTGTCCAATTGCTTCTAATTGATCTTGAATGTCCTTGATTTTATTGAGATGATCCTGCTGGGACACTTGTTCATCCATAATGATCATGAAGAGCCTGTTCTTTAAGAAGAATGCACGACTCTTATCAGAGGTTTCATGCAAACCTTTTAGATGCATCCAAACTTTTGTAGCTGTTTTGTTAGAAGGAACCTGTGGTAGTTGACCATCAATAACTGAAAGTTTGATGAACATAATAGCTTCTCAATTTTGCTCATTAAATTTGTTGTGCTCCTTGCCTACATCTTCAGGACGATTTCTCTTGGCCAAAACAATTTTGTCAAGACATCTGTATTCAAAGATCGTCATGATACACTGCCTGCAAGTATTGTAGTTTCTGCCATTGAATTTGTGAGCCCCCTCGAGTAGAAAATTCGTTAGAGATGCCATCACAAAAAAACAAAGGTCAAAGGTCGTTGACTGGATGATAGCATAAATATCAAGATAGAATAAGAAATACTAAATAAAATTGAGACAAAAAGCATGCATTGATTTTAAGGTAGAACAACAGAAATATGGGCACAAATCCCAATGCAAAGATTTTGGAAGGCCCAAGAAACCTCTCGAAAAACCCATCAAGAATCTCCTATCAAAAGTCGAGTTCGACTAAAATATCAGATGGTTTTGAAGAAACCCTTATCGACTGACTGGAGGGTCGTAGAATAATAGAAATAACTTAAAAAAATGAAGCCCTAGCTGCGGATATAGATAGAAGAAACCCTTTGTGAGCCATAAATGACCTCTGTGATGGTTGTAAGCTGTAGAAAAATGACTTTTGTTTCTAGAAAATGCGACACAGAAAATAACAGGCTGACGAATTGAGAAAACAAGCTTGTCGGCAATAAAGAAGCCCGTTTGAAGAAAAAATGATCACTATTCTAGTCGTGCATGCTTAGGAAATGATGGCACAGGTCAGCAGAGAGCTGCAGAAACCAGGAGAACAGATCGTGAAATACATGTGACACAAAATACAGTTGTGTTTGCAACCATGAAGAAAATGGTTGGGTCAACAAAAAATGACCACTAAATGATCGTTTGAATATGGAAAATGTCGATGCTTGCAAAAAACGGCCATAAAAATGGTTGGAAAAAAAACTTTAAAAAAAAATTCGAAAATGCATTTTTCTGATCCAGAAAAAAACCACAAAAATCTGTAGACAGAACTTAGCCGTGAATAGAAGGGCCATGATTTGCAGATTATCTAAGAAAAAATTTCAAAAATTTTAAGACAAATAATTTCATAAAGAAATTATAAATTTTTCGAAAAAAAAACTTACCTTTGATACCATATTACATAGGTAATTGGTAAAATATTGGATGAACTAATAAATGAACAAGATGTTCAATTATAGTTTACAAAGAGACGATGTTTCCATAATGAAATCATTGTAAGCATTAGAAACCTTCTAATATGTACAAGATTTACAATATTGACCATTAAACAAAAATAGAAAGATATCAACGGAGATATTATTCTAATAATTTTGATTGTTGTCTTTGCCTAAAACAAAAGTGTAGGCCATTTAAGATATTGTCATCTATCCTTCTTCCAAGCTAGATTCACTGATGCACTTCCACACTCCATCCTTGGCAGAGCTTGGGGCTTTTTTTGTCAATATTAATGCTTAACATGGCCCTTGGGGTATTTCCTGAGGTTGAAATGAACTAGGTATGTACCTTATCGACTATTTCCATTTTCCATTTATTTCTGGAGTTTTAGGTAGAATTCTTCCTGATTTAAGCCCCAAAGTAGAACTTTATGGTGGTTTGGCAATAGAAGTGTGCCGCCCTTGTATTTGAGTGCTAGGTGGAGGCTTGGGTGGAGAAAACCATTGGCTTAACAATCCAAAACGTGTGCCGGTGGAAATCACTTATGGTTTTACATCAAAGGCATGGCACAATTCCACCTAGGCCATATTTCATGATTTGGGAGGAATCACCAATTGGTTAGACCATTGGGAAAGATTGTCAACTTCTCTTAACAATTAGGAAAAATTTCAATTTAATTTGCCATATGTTCTTAACTGATTTGTTTTTGCTTGTTCTATTATTCCCTATTCTTCTTTTTTGTTTGGTATATCATCATTTTAGAGTTTTTATTAGGCTTGTGGAGATTATTTTCACCTTGCAAAAGTTGTTAATTGAAGAAACTTCATGACAAGATGACCTTGCAAACTAACTGGGAAACCATGAATTGAAATTAATTGACATACAGGTGAACTAAAGACAAACTTGAGTATAGGGAGTATGGCTTTTGAGTTTTTGTAATGTCCCCATTTTTGTGAGCATCATAGTTTGCTTGTGTAAAGAGCCTGGCTAGCTCTATGCTGAAGATTATGTTTTTCTTTTGAATTGTTTTGCAATTTTATAAATATATAAATGATCTCAGGCAGCAAATAATTTTTAACTCCAAATTTACCAATTGATTCAATTCAAAGTCTTTCAAATATTCAAATAACATTACATAAATTCGAATGAGAATTGGCACCTTAAGAAATAACACAGTTGCTAGTAATGAATCACAACTCCTATGAAATGGTACGCAGCTTCAAAGAAATAAATCGCAGCCTCTAAAAGAATATCACAGTCACCAAAGATAATATCTCAGCTACCAAAAATAATATCGCAGCCACCCAAGGAAGTAATCCCAACCTTGAGGAAAGGAATCACAGCCTTAAGGAAAGGAATTGCAGCCTTAAGGAATTAAATTGCAGCATCCCTAGATAATTTTGCAGTTTCCTTGTATTAAACCGTAGCTTCTCTGGATTGCTGTACAGACTTCCTAATTCATCATGTATGGAATGAAATCACTACACAATTCATTGGCAATTGGATTCAAACTCAAAGTGTGCGGAATTCTGAAGAAGATTCTCGTTACTTCAAAACCAAGAACAAACCCTCAAACCCTTCTCCCAAACTTCTCCACAAAATGCAAACAATAGATATCATTGAATGAATTGCTTTTGCGCAAAGCATTGCTTTTATAATAAAAGATATCTTCTCTCACATACTTTTCACTTACAAAAGAATTTGCTTTATGTGCACATTTGAAATATAATAAACTATTATATTTCTTTCCACTTTAATGAAGAAAAAAGACCCTTTCATTAAAATAACCATATTCTGACACATAGGGTCTCAGTTTTATGAGCTCAGGATTTAAAACTTCTCAATCCGGTTCCAACGAGCTATAACACTAAGATGCCCACAATACATTCCCAATAAAAATGACAACCTTAGCCGATTTAATTAAATAATAATCATAATTCACCCATCTTGTGAAAACAACTGAGGAAGCATTAGAATCAAAATCTCACGGCACAAGAGTGATCCTGATGATGAAAGATGATGAATGAACCTGACGGGGTGACTTACTAAAAATAGATGCTCCCTCCAAGAATCTTGGAGTCCAAATCGGAAGCTAGAAATAAAAACTGAAAGCATCATATAACTCTTCTATATCATTTGAGCTCAGTAGAACCATATGATAACTTACTATAGATAGTAAGTCCCTCAAAATGGGGCCAAAACCCACAACAGGGTCCTCTAATCACCAGAATTAGCCTACAAGGACCCAATGATAGGCTAAATCCACTAACTCCAATGCTTGCTCAAAATGGGGACATTACAGTTTGGATTAGCTTATCATTGGCCCTTACAGGCTAAGTCAGATGGTTAGAGGGTTCCCAATTGGTAGAACAATAGGCTCTTTCCCTTCCGGAGTTCAAAAGCCTTCAGGATTGCTTTTTGTTTGGTTTAGTTTGGTACACTTACTATTTATAGTAAGTCATTTATCTGACATTTCTATATTTGGCAGGGCACCTGAACCGGCCTTAATTGCATTGATGACTTTTGGCACCTTTGTTCGATTAGGTATTCAGGGATTTACTAATTATAGTAAATCAAGGGTTGATAGAGATGGACCCTTACTATTTTTAGTAAGGCACCTTGGTTAGCAGTGAATGTAGTGGGCTACCTCCTGGTTTTGACAGAATCGAGATATAATGAGTTTCTTTGGAGTTATGACATTATAATTATTAATAAAGTAATACTTTATTAATAATTAATTAAAAAGTACACATCATTAAATGTTATTTTACTTTATTGTTAAAAGGGATTATTTAATGATTATAAAGTCCAATTATAGTGTATATGAGGAATAATGTAAAATGCCAATTTAAAGGGTGATATAAGTGATTATTAAAATATACTTTATATTATTTTGTTGTGCACCAAATGGAGGGAAAGGCAAATGAAATTAAAGTAAAATTTAATGAGATGAAGCCAAATACAAATTAAATATTATCTAAAGGCTTTTTGAAAAGGGATTGGATTATTCTTGAATCATTCAACACTTGCCTTTCCTGAAGAAGCTTTGGCTTTGAGGAAGAAACCTAGGGTTTCATTGTAATTTTCAATCTTGGAGAATGTAGCCTCTCTTCGATTGTGCAAATATTGTTGGCTTAATTTAGAGGTCACGTTTGTGCTTAAAAGCGTAGATTTATATCAGATTTTACAAGGGTTTATTTGTAGATTGGAAGTTATAGAAAACAACTATTATTGAATATCTTTATTATCGGCGTGAGACATCTGCATTGCCACATGGGAATCATATTGGTGCAGATTTAGAGTATTTATTGTTAAATTATAGCTTCGATCTGATTGACATATAATCGAATGAATTATAATTATCAGAATTGATATGCTAATGTGTGTGTATATATATATATATTATGGTTATCGATATTCATTATAACTGATTGTAGAGAATATATTCGGGCATATGTATTAGAATCGACTAAGTCGATATTGACTGTCGTTCTTTGCAGTATTACATTGTTGTTCATTGCAGTGATATGGTATCGTTCACTGCAGTGTGACGGTATCGAGCACTGTAGTGTTACGGTAACTACCATTCGGTAGTTATCGTGACACATACATATTATATGATGTGTTACGATAACTATCGAATGGTAGTTATGCGTAACACTCTTTTGTTATAGCATTACATTGCAGTTAATACAAACAACAATATGAAAGGGTATGTCATGTAGAACATGACCCTACGTGGCTTATGCCACGTATGGTCATGTCTCTACATAGACATGACCCTATACAAAATATATAATCAATCGTATGTGCTGAGGAACATAATCAATAACAATGTGCATTTCTTCTCCTCTGCAACATACGAATATATAATCAATAATATATACTTACACAGACATTTAGATATTATGAACAACACATTAAAGAGCGACATATATTCTCTATAGGACGATCTTGATTTTACAACATTTATCTCTAGTACTCATAGAGGTTTTTAAATAGCCGATATAAGACTCCATTTTCAGTGGCGTGAGGATTATTCTCTTTGCTGTATAACTGCTGCAAACCTTATACTTAATTTTGGCATCCATCTTCTGAGGGTTTCAAGGCATGTATACTTGTGAGTTCATGAATTGTAATTCCTTGATTTTCTAGGTATTGTTGTTTTAGATAATAGGGGTTATTTTATGAGCTGGGTTGTCAATATATTGAGAAAATACTGAGTATTTAAGTTGGTATAAAAATCTGGAATTTTCAGCTGTGTATTCCCAATGCAATTTCAGTTTGAGTTAAAAAATTATTATTGTAACATCTCTTGTTTCTTTTGCATTAAATAGTTGTATCAAACATTGCCAATATATCACAAACATTTACCAAAACAAACCAAACAAGACAAAAAATTTGTATTTACAAGAATCCGCTTGGAGAGGGTTTTGATAGTGGTATCAGAGCGGTTTCCTGCCCCCCTGTGGGAGTTTGATTTAAAAATTCACGGGGCTCACATAGTTGATTTTTAAGTAACCAAATTCATAAGTTCTTGTTATGGGTTACTATTGTATTGTAGGGAAATCCAGGGAAGAAATCGAATAGGATGCCATCGAGATGGGGGAAAGATGTGAACATGAAGCTCCTCGACTCCTAGAGGACTATCAGAGTATGCCAGATGTTTTTAAAGCACAATACTCTCTTAATAATTTTCTGAACTTTGTTGTTATCTTAAGGCCTGAAATGATTGGGTTGGTAAGGTACATTAGGAGGGTGTATAAGGAGAGAATTTCATCTAAAGGGGCAAAATTCAGTCATGGGCACAGTGTGAGAAGGTATGGTACAACTATTAAATCTAATAATGAAGATGGTTCTACATCCAAACTCAATGCTCAAGCTACAGGAGCTCCCATAATGAGCAAGAATGAAATGAGAAGGCAAGGTCTATGTTTCTCTTGCGAAGGTTTTTGTGAGCCTAACCATCAATGCACGGATAATGAGGTAAGGGAGACTTATACACATGCTGATTTAGATTGCAGCCATGGGACATAAATTAAGGCACATGATACACTTATTTTTCCTTTGAAGACACCTCTTGAACCAGCACTCACCATTGGATAGTTAGCAAAGGATGAAGTTTTGGTTGAGCTCCTTGAGGACACTACAGGTAAGTGTGATGTAGCTCATGATTTTCTGTTTTATGACAACAGTCATAATGTTGAGCTTACTCATGAGATAGAAGCCATTCCATGTGTGAAAGATGGCTATATGGAGTTCCCCTATGTAGATGCTCAAGATTTGGGTAGAGTTGGGTTATGTGATGCAGATGCAGGTCACAATAAGTTTGATTTTTCAAATCAGACCTGGGAAAATAAATCAGGAAACTCAGTGGTTGGTAATAGGTCTTAGGATTGGATTTTGGATGGACATGTAGCTACATTGGAAGAAGTGTGTGAAGATACTGTCATATCAATAGCTACCTTACGAGTTGAGCCATCCGTTGAGGTTCACTTTGTGAACAATCCTTTGTTCGAGATGGATACAACATTGTCATATGACAATCCACTTTTTGAGGTTGATGTTCATCACCCACCTGAGTTGATCTGGGCACAGTTTTCACCATCTGCAGACACAATTCAGTTTCCACGTAGCAACAGTTGGTGATGTTCTTATGTCCACTGATTTTGGTTGTGAGCAGGTTGAGGATGTGGCCAGACATATCACAGTTACAAGTGTAGTTGATAGAGTTGGGATGAGTGCATCTGTTGAGAGTAGCATAGAACCATATGTTGCATCAAGTTCTCCTATTGGTGCATCCATTGCAGGTGATGTTGGTGATGAGTTAGATGACATAGGTTATATTCAGAACTATGACAGTCAACACTTGATTGAGGTGGGAGCTTTTTATCGTGTCTGCACAAGGAGAAGTACTCATCACTACTTTTCTGATCCACACACAAAGGATTTGGTGATGCATTGGTGTGGATTGGCTCCGGGATTATACCATCCTTTGTGGGATGGGTATTCACCATCCTTAGTAGATGGAATTAGTAGCTACAAGTTGGTGAGGGACTACTTGAGTCGGCACATCTATGGCAGTTTAGCAGAGGATGGAGGTAGTGATTATGTAATAGACACCTATAGATGTTCTTATCTCCACAGTACTGTTGGATTTAATATCCATGGCGGACTGATAGAGTGTAGAGTGATTTGGTGTAGTAGATGCTTCCAGATATTCTTACCTCCATATGATGGATGGATGTGAGTCGTTTATTTTTGGATCCAGATGGTAACAGCGTTAGCACTGCAGGTTGGATGGGTCCCATTGGTTCGCTTCACCATTTCTCGCATGGTGACGTTGTGATCAGATTAGAGCAGAGAAAGTCTGAGGGTGTTCTTCTTGGCAGGCTTTATTCTGGATTTGGGATCTAGGTATATTTGGTTGGACACTCTTCACTGTGTCGTGGGGTCCTTCGCGTGCATCGGGGTTCTAGTCTGGGTTCATTGGGGAGTATTGCAGTGTGTGGATGGTGTGGATTACCTATAGTTTCACTTTCAACCCTCATGTACATGATTTTTTTTTGATGTACAATTTTAGTGCACAGAGATTGGACAACTGGGTTGTTGTTCATTTTTGTGCAGTTGTAGTTATGGATATGCTGGTGCTACAACAATTGTGTTTCACTGTGGGATATTTCACAGTCTTCCTCTGGACTTCCAGTATAGTGGAGTTTCTTTGCAGTCATGATTACTTGGGGATAAGAAATCTTAGGGAGGGTGAATTGTAATGTTCCAATTTTTGCGAGCATTAGAGTTTGTTTGGATTAGCCTATCATTGGCCCTTATAGGCTAAGTCAGATGGTTAGAGGGTTCCTTGTTGGTAGAGTAAGAGACTCTATCCCTTCCGGAGTACACAAGCCTTCTGGATTGTTCTTTGTTTGGTTCAGTTTGGTACACTTACTATTTATAGTAAGTCATCTATCCAACATTTTTATATTTGGCAGGGCACTTGGACCGACCTCAGTTGTAGTGATGACCTTTGGCACCTTTGTTTTATTAGGTATTCAAGGATTTACTAATTATAGTAAATCAAGGATTGATAGAGATGGACTCTTACTATTTTTAGTAAGGCACCCTAGTTAGCAATGAATGCAGTGGGCTACCTCCTAGTTTTGACAGAATTGAGAAATAATGAGTATCTTTGGAGTTATGACATTTTAATTATTAATAAAGTAATACTTTATTAATAATTAATTAAAAAGTGCACATCATTAAATATTATTTCTTTATTATTAAAAGAGATTATTTAATGATATAAAGTCAAATTATAAAGTGCATATGAGGAATAATGTAAAGTGTCAATTTAAAGGGAGATATAAGTGATTATTAAAATATACTTTATATTATTTTGTTGTGCACCAAATGGAGGGAAAGGTAAATGAAATTAAAGTGAAATTTAATGAGATGAAGCCAAATACAAATTAAATATTATATAAAGGCTTTTTGAAAAGGGATTGGATTATTCTTGAATCATTCAACACTTGCCTTTCTTGAAGAAGCTTTGGCTTTGAGGAAGAAACCAAGGTTTTGCTGTAATTTTCAATCTTAGAGAACGTAGCCTCTCTTCGATTGTGCAAATATTGGTGGCTTAATTTAGAGGTCATGTTTGTGCTTAAAAGTGGAGATTTATATCAGATTTTACAAAGGTTTATTTGTAGATTGGAAGTTATTGAAAACAATTATTATTGAATATCTTTATTATCGGCGTGAGACATCTTCATTGGCACGTGGGAATCATATTGGTGCCGATTTATAGTATTTATCTCTTGAACTTGCAGGGGTTTTAAAATAGCTGATTGAAGTCTCCATTTTTGGTGGTGTGAGGATTATTCTCTTTGTTGTATAACTATTGCAAACCTTGTACTTAATTTGGGGATCCATCTTCAGAGGGTTTCAAGACACGTTTACCTGTGAGTTCATGAATTGTAATTCCTTGATTTTCTTGGTGTTGTTGATTTAGATAAAATAGCTTATTTTATGAACTGGGTTGTCAATATATTGAGAAAATACTGAGTATTTAAGCTGGTATAAAAATCTGGAATTTTCAGCTGTTTATTCCCAATGCAATTTCAGTTTGAGTTAAAAAATTATTATTGTAGCATCTCTTGTTTCTTTTGCATTAAATTGTTGTATCAAACATTGCCAATATATCACAAACATTTACCAAAACAAACCAAACAAGACAGAAAATTTGTATTTACAAGAATCCGCTTGGAGAGGATTCTGACAGTTTCATATGGGTACAACAGACTGCATCCATATAGTCTATAACCATATGGTTTGCAGGGCCCACAATACACTGCTCATTAGTAGGCAAGGTGTCAGTTTTGAATTCCATTTCAATCATATAATTAGGCAGCTCAGAATCTACTGAAAAGTTTGCTGGAAGTGAATTAAATCTGTTGTACATTCCTCTTTGAGCATGCTGAACATTGAACAGTCTTGTGGGTAGTCAGTCAGTTCCATTGTATATTCTGATAGTTTGTATGATAGTGATAATGTGGGTTATTTGTGTGGTCTAATGCAACTCATTTATTGTTTTTGGATACTCTGTGATATTTTTCTTTTGTTGCCTGCTAGTTGGCTTGGATTCTGACTTTCCTTTTAGAGGGAATGATGTAATTAGCGTATTTGGAACTTTTTACTATTTGTTCATACTTTTTTAGCCAAATTTCTTTGTTAGTTTCTTGTTGGTTTTTGCTAATTTTGTATGAATAGTTATTAGTGGTTACCAACTTAACAACCATCCTCATCCAGTTGACAGCCATTGTGCCTAATAAATAGAATCGTTGTAGTCAGGAAAGGTGTATTGATGGCTGAACAGTTATACTTCACCTAATTTCATTGTAAGCAAGAACTACCCTTAATAAAGCATTCAATCTATTATTCTTTTACAGTCAATCTAATATGTACTATTTCTTTTTGTATACTATTGCAATTGGTAGTTGAAGACTACAGCAGTAAACAAAAAGCGCATAAACAGGTCTAGTGAATGGATGTGGGCATTAAAATAAAATTCATTTATATTTCTAGTATGACTTGACATTTAGTAGTAAGTTGGCTATGTCGATGGATAAAGTAATAGGTCAACAAATCAAATGTTTTGGTCAAATAGAGCGAAATTTGGCTGTGTTAGGCAGAGGCTAAGTTATGGTGCCACTGAGTGATACTAAATTGTTACTAGCATTAGCTGGTTGTTGGTTTGTGACAAAATCTGTTTTGCAGTTTATTGAGCAATTCCAGTGATTGGGAACAAATTTTCACCAGCTATTTGTATCACAGTTATATGCTTAATTCATTATTACTCTGCGTATTACCAACATAAATGGGACAGACACAATATTAGAATTGACATCATTATCAGTAGTCTCAATGCAAAATGCCATCCTATCAGAACTTGCTTAACATTTATTCAAAATATTAGAGTAACAGGCAGGTGGTTTAGCAGCACACGACCATATGTTTAGCAAATGTGACAGAGGTCTATTTTGATGATAATTAGAAATTAAAGAATGTGTTTAGACTGTTTCTCAGAAGGTTTGTGCTACACAATTATATTGATAATGTGCACTGTGGATGCAGATTCAAGGAAGAAATAATGCTTTTAGTTGTTATCATCTTCTAGAAAATCTTGATGACAACAAGGATTACATATTTTTGTCACCCAATAAGGATATCATTACAGAGCATGATGGAGTTCGTGCTTTGCCTGAGGTCATTGTGCCTCTTAATTGTATGTCATAGCTTCTTTTCATTTTCTTTTTGCAATAAAATAAAATACCATTGTAACACATGCATTTTGCAGTGTTTTTTCTAGAATTTTTGGAGGAAAAAACTGCCACTCTTCAGTGTTCATATTTTCTTGAAACAGCTAAAAATATCTATCTCATTTCAAGTTATTTGAATCCAACTTCTATTTAGGTTCATAAGTTTACAAATATAATTGATTCCACATTGTTTCAAAGAAATTGTTATCACGTTCTCTCTTTAGAACTAAAGTAACTATTGAGGACCAGTAGTCTTTTCTTTATTTACTGCAGACTAAGAGATGAAATAAGGTAAATAATAATAATATTTTAAGGGGGCCCAGTCCCTTTATTTTTAAAAGGCAACTTAATTATAATTGTAGGCCTATAATATTTAAAAATTATATGTAGTTCAAAATGAGTTTTTAAATGTGCGGGGGAAAAAGTAAATTCAAATAGAGGGCCCAAAACAAAACTATAAAAGAAAGACATTGCTTTAATTGGATTTTATCATTTTATTATTCTTCCAATTTAGACTTTGAAGCTTTCAAGCATGAAACTCCTTTGTGTTGGAGTTCCGGAGGATAAAAATCCTCATGGTTTCTGTATTTGGATTTGAGGATGAAAACTCTCTCATCCATTAGAGGTGATTCCACCCAAGATTCAGAATTGTGTTCAAATATTGTAGTTCATTTCTAGTTTTGGATTATTATATGAAGATCTTAAAGCTTTTCAATGTTGAAGAATTCAGTTGTGTCCAGTGAAGAACTTTGTTCTGGTGTTCTATTATATTTACATTATGTTCTGTTGAATAGCGATTTTTTATTGTTTCCCTTTGGCTAATTAGATTGAAACAGTTTAAGAATGTCGCATAGCTTGAGGTTTGTGTGGTACACATCATTAACATTTGCCAAGGTTGTCATACAAGATTCAAGTGGACTGCAACAGTTTCTAATGTTGTTGTATATCCCACAATCTTTGAAACTTCCTTTCTCCCTATTGCAACTGTTCTTAATCTTATCTGGGGAGCTACTGCACACATTGTAGGAATGCAAGTCTATTTCTACCATACCAAGTGTGCTGAAAATCCATTACAACGTTGTTAGTGGAACCACAACTGTTAGACAATGCATTTGTCATTGATGTCAAAATTGTTGGCTTTACCGGTAAGGATGCAACCGGTACATGGTAAAGTGGTGTTGTCATTGATGTCATTAAATGTCTAAGCTAACATTATCTAAATACTTGGGAATAGGTGACAAGAGAAACTGTTTAGGAAAATGGTAACCGATGACACGGTGTTGAGCAGAAATGCACTTATTGCTCGAAGACAGTGACTGGTGAAGTCACTAACCAGTGCAGTAACCGATGAAGACAGAGACCGGAGCAGTGACTGGTGAAGTCACTAACCGGAGCGGTGACCGATAAGAGAGTCAAGGGTGACTTGTGATGTGCTTACTGATCTGAGCTCTTGTATGGCTGAGATCTTGATAGCATACTGTGGTCTCAACGTCCTCAGTATCTTACTTATCACATCTTCCTCACTCAGTGTTCCTACAGCGCTTTTGATGGAGTTCATCACTTCTTTAATTCTGTTGCTGTAGTGCTCAATGTCTTCACCTTCAGAAAGGGGATTGAAGAATATGGTCTCTGGTTTCCTCACAAAGGAGGTTTCGAGGTAAAAGTGTTCACCGATGCAGACTGGGCCGGTAACATTGATGACAAAAAGAGCACAAGTGGAGGTGCATTCTTTCTCGGAGAAAGGATTGTGTCATGGACAAGCAAGAAGCAAAACTGCATATCACAATCCACAACAGAGGCTGAGTATGTTGCTACAGCAATCAACTGCACACAGGTAATCTAGATAAAACAGATATTGGAAGGAATCCAAGAACAGGTACTTGAACCTATAGCAATATTCTAACAACACGAGTGCAATCAACATATCCAAAAATCTGGTTATGCACTCAAAGACGAAGCACATTGCTATAAAGTATCACTATCTAAGAGAGCAAGTGCAGAACAAAGAAGTCAAGCTGGAATATGTTCCCACAAAAGAACAAGTAGCTGACATATTCACAAATCCTTTACCAAACAGTACCTTTGAATATCTCAGAGGTAAATTAGGGGTAATTCTCCGTCAAGATCTTTAGTAAAAGGATAGAGGAGATCATCAATTCAACAAGCTCAATCAGAGGAAACAACCTCATCTAAATCGGATTGGTGACCAAGGACCGCTGCTCGAAGGGGGAGCAGTCATCAGGAAAGGTGGTCGTTTGACAAGCCTTTGGCATTATTGTCAAAGGGGGAGATAACTGGTAGTATTGGACTGGTAACACAGATTTTTCCATCAATGCCAAAGGGGGAGATTATTGGCATTACCGGTAAGGATGCAACCGATACATGGTAAAGTGGTGTTGTCATTGATGTCATTAAGTGTCTAAGCTAACATTGTCCAAATACTAGGGAACAAGTGACAAAAGAAACTATTTAGGAAACTGGTATCCAGTGACACAGTGTTGAGCAACAATGCACTTATTGCTGGAAGACAGTGACCGGTGAAGTCACTAATCGGTGCAGTAACCGATGAAGACATAGACCAGAGCAGTGACCGGTGAAGTCACTAATTGGAGCGGTGACCGATGAAGACAAAGTCCAGAATACTGCATAAGGAAAGATGTGATCGGTGAAAGAGATGATCGGTAAGACATCATTGAGACTGGTGAAAGGCATGGTTGACAGATTTTAAGAGACTCTTCGACCGAGATTTGTTGCACAAATCACGCAGGATTTTCTGTTACGAGAAATACCGATGAAAGGCACAGTTTAAGAATACCGAGGAGATTCTTTTGCCGAGATTTATTGCATAAATCTTGGAGGAATTTCTTCTAAGGGAAAGTATGCGACACGTTTCTGATGTTTCCATTACAAGATTGAAACACGACTGAATAGCTGATTCATGGCGGATCTTCCATTAAGGGAAATCTTGTGTCATGCATCTGATGTTTCCTCACATGATTAAAATATGATTGGATGTTGGATCAAAAGGAGATCTTCACGGAGATTGCTTCAGCAATGAGCAAGAAGATCTGTCCCACGCTCGGCAGGAAGTCTATTTATTCTTCAGTCAACGAAGAAAAACATTTGCCTTCATTCTGCCAAAAGAGAAAGAGTGAAACTATATGCTGATCAAAGCTACGGTAAGGGAAAAGGAGAAGAGAAGGAAAAAAGAAGAGTGTGCAAGGAAGCACTATAACCTGAAGAGAGCATACCTGTGGTGCTCGGTGATGACCCTCAGTGGATGAAACGGTGATCTTATCAAGCTCTGCAAAGCCATTTTTCAAAGGATCAACCCCTCTATTGCTCTCTTACAATTGTAATAGTCAAATCCCAGTAGTTGGGTGGACATTAACAGGTTCCTTGTATCAAATTCCTTAACCGGGTGACATCTAGTAGATGTTCAAAAGTCCTCTAACAAGACAGGCTTTAACAGGCCTTATTTTAAATCGCTTAATCGGGTCACACCTAACAGTGTGCTTGAAATTCCTTAACAAGGAAGGCTTTTCACAGGGCGCACTTCAAAAGAGTGCAAAATTTGTGAGTTCTACTCACACCATGGTTTTCTCCTGTTTTGGGTTTCCACGAGATATATTTGGTGTTCTATGCTGTTGTGATCTTGTGTTAGTTATTTCTTTTATAGGATCTGTTTTGCATGCAGTAATAATTAATAGATATCAGAGTTTTAGTGGGTGCTGATTCACCCCTCCCCTCTCAGCACCAGTTGGGACCATCAAAAACAATAATATATAATTGCTCGATAATACATAAGTACATTTGGCTTACCAGTTCTTGTTGGTTTGAACAGAGGCAAGAGGCATTGGAGAAAGCAATCTATTTATAAATCTGATCATGAATACCTGAATGCAAAGTGTGAGTTTGATATAATTTGACTACTTCGAACAAGACGATACGATGGTTGTCTGCTGGAGATTTATGAATAATGAGTCACCGTAGAGCCCGAAATAATATCTTTGTATATGGTTGTCGGTTCTTTCAAAGGACAGAAGTAACGGGCTGAGGTCTGACACATTGAAGGTGCAGACTCAGCAGTCAAATAACGTTTTGAACACAATTTACTTTATCTTTGAACTGTTGGGCTTTATACAATAATAAAACTTTGTCGATAATAATTTATCTTTCAGCAGTCTGTCTGGCTCCTAGCCCGATTAGTATTCAAAATATGAAGGCTCTCATTTCGCCGATAACAATTTATCTTTCAGGCTACATGTCTTGGCAGAGTTTGAATGATAACATCGGTATTGTTTTTGAATTCGGATTGAACTGCTACTATAAATTAATCTTCTTAAAGGAAAAAAACAAATTTTTATGTGTTTGTTTCATCAGCATCATATTGATAAAGTTCGAAACTTACTTGACTGCTGCCACGTCACCACGTGTCACACTCTGAGAGCAAGACGGTTGTAACTGAGATATAGTTAGAACTAAATTCAAACTTATAAATTCTCTTTCGATTCAAAGACTTGGTACAGAATATTATGTTGAAAAAGAGCACTGCCGTGGAATTACTTCTGATGTATAAAAGAGCATGAAAGTTACAATCAATTACATAGAGATACAGTCATTGAAAAGTTAAAGGAGAATTCCCAGGTTGACGCAAAAGGTGATCTTGAGATTGCTTGTGGAAGAAAACACAAGGTAAATCTGAAGGTATTCACTTCAATTCCTAAAATGTGAACAAGTATATTATTTGCAGAAGCTGTCATCATATTCAGTTGCCACTGTTTGTGAAATGCTTGACAATCACAGAGATGAAAACTTTGATTGCAGTTTGAAAAGTTAATTTATTTATCAGAACATAGATTGCAGAATTGTTTGCAAAGTCTGATATATACTAATATTCAGGGTAGCTCTTAAGTTGATACATATTCAGATGAAATAATCAGACATTGAGAATTGAAGGTTATGATAAACATTGACATTCTGTGACAGCATAATGTTCAGTCTGCAGATATAACACAGTAAGTTGAGAGGTCAAGTTTGCTACAGGAATACAGGCATTATTCTTTATCAGTTTTAACTGGTGTTACCAAGGTTGATGTGTTGTATGAGATTTTAGTTCACTCATACTTATTCAAAATTGTAATCCTTTCATTATATGTTTTGTTGGGTTGGTGCTCACATAAAATTGTTGAAGAAACTGTGAGTAGGTGCTCACATTTGTAGGAGTTGGTGCTCTTGATTAGGGGTGAAGCCCTTAAAGGTTGTAATTGGTTTCGAATTTGTGAGGCTCGATTAGGACGGTAGACCCTGGGAGCATTGCTCACCGTAGTTTTCTCCCTCATTGGGTTTCCACGTCATATTCTTGTGTTTGATCTCTTGCTTTGTGGTGTTTTCCTTCTAAGTTCAATTTGGTGCTTTATTTTGATACACAGTAACAAGTTATTAAAGAATCAAATTGAAAAAATTGTTTTAGTTTTATTTACTACTAATTCACCTCCTTGCCCCTCTCCCCTCCCCCCCTTAGTAGTAAATCTGTGTTCTACAACAACATAATATTATTCATGGTATTTGGTATTTTGCTGAATATATGATATTTGGGTTTTGTAATAAAATTTATTTCTACTAATTATTATTGATCATAGTTTGAAAACTTGGACTTGGACCCAACTTGGCAATCCAAGATTTTGACTCAAACTTGCGACTCAATGAGTGCTTGGCTAAAAGCTCGGCATAAACTCAACAAAAAAGCCTCATAATTACACAAAGAAAGAAATCAATGCATTTAGAGTACACAAAAGCCTAATTTGATTATCAATTGTCAAAATTCAAACATTAAACATGTCACATGACCCTTAAACTCTCAAAATTTTAAATTTCAGTCAAAATTTCTGTTATGCTCAGCTGCTAGAAGAGTCCAAGCTCAGGAATTGGGAGGCTGAGCCTAAGACTTGGCAGTCTTGGAGCAAGACTCGACTGAGTACTCTTCGAGAATAGGCCAAACTCAGCTAGGGAGTTTGGTTGACTTGGCTTGGCTAGCTTAGAGACTTATAAGTTTGGTGAGTTTTTCTGAGTACTTGGTGAGTCTTCAAAGTGTCTTAGGTAAGGGGTATTGACTAGATATAATATTGAAAAGGTTTCTACAACATATGTACATTAATATATATGTGATTTCATATCAGCTACAATGTCTCCTTTTTTAAAATTAAATTAAGTCAAAGGATTTAAAGCTTATTTTTATTGCCCCAAGGTAAGGGGGGGATCTAATAGGAGAAAATATAATAATAATGTATTAAGTTGTTTAAAAGGATACTTTAAGTTATTTGGGGAAAAGGACACTTTATTATTAAAAGGTGTAATGTCCCCTTCCTAACCACTTCAACATGGTGGATTAGTAGCCTATTCAACAGGTACCAAAGGCTAATGAGTTAGGGCTAAGGGACTCATGATGACAGTTTGATCTAGCTTTTGGCAGTGATAGGTGTTTTTATTGAGCTCGAGCAGTTGAAACTTGCATAACACCCTTTTCTAGAGTGGTTTCAAACAAATTTTCTATACTGTTTTTAGTAAGTGTCAGGTTGGACACCAACTTGTTTAGTGGACAATGTTCTATTGTGGGAATTTCAATGAATGCATTGGATGATGTTGATATTCCAAGTTTGAATGTGATCTAGTTTATTTAACTTCAATAATGATATGTTATAAAGTTAAATTAAGTATTTAACTTTATCATTATTTTGTTAATTTAAATATTAACTATATGGGTATCCAAAGTTAAATTAGAAGTGTTAAGTGCCAAATATTAAATAAAATGACTTTATTGGTGCAGGCCCAACTTACAAGAGACATAAGGAGTTTTTATTAAATTAAAAGTACCTTTTGGTTGGGCTTGGGATTTGGAGGCCTATAAAAGAGAGTTTTTGGAGCTCATTTGGTATGCTTGGTTTTGATATTTTTGAGAATACATTTGGTGGTTGAACTTGTCCATCCTGTGTAATGTCCCCTTATGCAATCTCTTAAAGTTTTGTCTAAATTCTTAAATTTCAATTGCAAGAGACTTCTTCCTATCTATAAATTATATTCTATTCTTTAGTTTGCCACAAATGAGTGTATTGTATAGTGACAATATTCTTAAAGGAAAGATGTATCAATGCAAATGTAGGCTGATCGCCAATTAATTCTAATATGATTCTTAATTCACCGCTAGAGAGATAAAAATTATCTTTGATAACAGTAGGAAGGTCACAGCTAGGTCTTGGATTGGTAAATTGGATACCTTCTTGACTCTTCATCCTATAATAGAGGTGGATGTAATTAAATTTGTAGTATTGCATTTGGATGGTGCAACCGACGATTGGTGACATCATGGGATGGTTACCTTGCAGCATAACCTCATTACTTCCTATTAGGAATTCTCTGATAGGTTGATTGAGCGCTTCGATAAAAAGGATCCAGAGGTATATTTCAAAGATCTTGCTCAGCTTAGATAGGTGGACTGTTTGGATTCTTTCATTAGTGAGTTTAAGGCTTGCTATGATGGTACTTGATGTGACAAAGAGACGATTGGTTATGTTATTTACTGAGGGTCTTCATGAGTCTTTGAGAGTTTGGTTAAAAGATTTTGATCCACTTTTCTTGCATGGGGCCATTAAAAAGGGAAGGAGTATGGAGCTTGTATCTCCTAAGAGGCAATTTCATCCTAAATCTACCACTTTGCCTTTTGAGCAAGATCATCCACCCGTTGCAGATCAAAAGAAAAAATCAGTAGCAAGATATGATGATGCAACTTGTAAGAACCTAAGGAAGAAAAAACTATGTTATTGGTGCAAAGAACCCTATGATCGTGATTATACTTGTCCATTGAAGCCTAAGGGAAAAGCTAACCGTTCCATGTGGGTTTATTGTAAGGATGATGAGGCTGAAATTTCAGACCAGCCAACTATTTTTGATGATTATGAAGCTTAGAAAACCTCTCTTGAGTTCGGACTTGATGCCACACTATCTCCGTTGGCATTATCTACCATTGTAACACAGGCATCTGCTTTTAGGATTAGGGGATTAGTGGATGGACAGTGATGTGTTGCCATTCTTGACACTGGGGCTACACATAATTTTATTGATGAGAGTTTTGTTAGTAGGTGTAGAATTCAGACAAAGGACTTTGATGGATTCCGTGTTAAAGTGGTAGATGTTGGCATTAAGCGATGATAACCGGTAAGCTCGCTACTGGTACTAGTGTTGTCATTGATTGGCAAAGAGAGTATAGAGACAAGTGAGTATAGAGACTTGTCACCTCTAGAACCAAGGAGATCTATATGAAAGAAGGATCACTGTACAACCCTAGCCACTGGGCTATGTACACAGCAAAGGAAAAGAGGATTCCAGCATCAGCTGAGGACCATGCTACAACCAGTGTAGACAAGTACAGATAACGCAATAAGCTAACCGGTGTCAACAATTACACCCGAGGATGGTGCAACCAGTAAGCTAAGCAAGGGTCATGAATTGAGGACAGTGCAATCGGTAAGCTAAGCAAGGGACAACAAACCAAGGAAGGTGCGACCGGTAAACCAAGGAAGGAACAGAAACAGGGACTCTTACCTATTCACAACATGAAGAACTGAACTCAACCGTAACCGGTATATTAATGACTCCGGTCATGAATCGAGGAAGTCTTAGTCAGACTAACTGTTCTAACTAACTCTTTGACTTGGATTTGCTACTCTAAATCCAAAAGTCTTTGAGTTAAACTGACGATCTGTTTGAAGCAAGTCTGGAGGTTTTAAAGTCGAGATCAGTGGCTTTAAAACTGGCGATCGGATTGAGGCAAGTTCGGAGGATTTAAAGCCGAGATCAGTGGCTTTAAATCAAAGTGTTATCTCTTGTGAAGGAAAGTTGCTTGATGCGCAACTACTGCTTTCTTCATTAGATAGATAAAGCAAGGGGATGCATTGGATGTTTCCTCAGTAAACTGGTACTCCACTAAGCACTGTATCCGATGAAGATCTAAAGTTAGGTCATGTTTAATGAGCACAATTAGGGCCAAGACCCTATATATTCTTTTGACCAAGGCAAATAGAAGTTGCCTTCATTCTGCCAGAGAAAAGAGTGAACCTGAAAAGCTTAAAAGAAGCTAGGGTAAATCAGAAAGAGAAGTAGATAAAGAAGTGTGTGCAGAGAAGCACAACAGTAGTGGAGAACTCACCTGTTGCGACCGGTGACGATTCTTAGCTGAGCACAAACAAAGATCTTATTAGGCTATGCAAAGCCAATTGTAAAAGGTCAATCTCTATTGTTTTCTAGCAACTACAATAGTTAAATCCCAGTGTTTTGGGTGGACTCTAACAGGTCCCTTGTATCAAATCCCTTAACCGGGTGGCATCTTGTAAGGTGCTCAAAGTCCTCTAACAAGGCAGGCACTAACCGGCCTTATTGTAATAAATCCCTTGACCGGGTCGCATCTAACAAGTGCGTTTTTATCCTTTAATCAGGAAGACTCTTAACAGAGCGTACTCCAGAAGAGTACAAAATTTGTGAGATCTCCTCACACCGTGGTTTTCACCCTAATTGGGTTTCCACGTGATAAATCTAGTGTTACTGTGTGATTGTTTACTTACTGTTATTATTTGCTTAAATCTGTTTGCTTGTCTACTGTAAGTTTACTTAACCGGTTTAAAAAGAAAAAAAAGGTTTAAAGAGGTGCCGATTCACCCCTCCCCGCTTAGCATTGGTTGGGACTGTCAGTAGATAGTTATACCCTTGTCTACACTAGATGTATATATAATCTCACTCTTTCAATTGATGACTATGAGTTATAGGCTGACTTCTATGTAGTTAACTTGGGCGAGTTAGACATAGTGCTGGGTATGCAGTGGCTTCAAGACATTGGAGAGTTCACTCTCAACCTACCTATGATGGAGATGAGATTCGAGTACCATGGTTGGACGTATGTGTTGAGGGGAATTACAAATGGGAATTCACACTCTCTCTTTTTAGAGAGAAGGACAAGGTGATCGAGGAGGAGCATGATATGATTCAAGAAGAGTGCGACACTTTTCATGACTCCGAGTATTCAGAGATAAACAATATTGATCAACACAGTGGTGAAGTTCACTTTGTGAACAATTCTTTGTTTGAGACAGATGCAACATTGTGATATGACAATCCGCTTTTTAAGGTTGATGCTGATCACTCACCTAAAATGAGAGTTCATGACGTTTGAGATCGTACCAGTGCATCAGGATACCAGATAGGGTTCAGAAGGGAGTTTTTGGGGGTGTACATGGTAAGGAGTGCATATATATTTTCATTTGATCCTCATGTACATGATATTTTTTGGATGCACAATTTAGTGGCACACAAGCTAGATGATATGTATGATAACTTTTCCTGCGCAGTGTATGGGGGCAAGTCTTGCCAGTCTATAGAGTTGCTCCCACATGATGTTTTTGTTCTTGCAACATTGGTTGTTGAGATGGTTTTAGTTTGGCAGATTTTGTTGCTTGTATTGATGATGTCGTTGCAGGAGTTGGTTAGTGAGGATAGGGACATTACACAGTGCTACCCATGGGATCCTGGTGGAGTTGTGATTTATCTCCAGGTTGAGTAGAGTGAGCTTTCAGATGAGAGGTTGCTTGGGGACAAGCAATTTTAGGGAGGACGGATTCTAATGTCCCCATTTTAGCTCACTGTTGGTTTTTGTTTAGTTTAGCCTATCATTGGCCCTCGTAGGTTGATTCGGATGGTTAGAGGGTCCCAATTGGCAGTACAAGAGGTCACTTCCCATTCCAGAGGACATGAATGTTTAGGATTGCTCTTCGTTTGGTTTAGTTTGGCACACTTACTATTTATAGTAAGTGAGTATTTCTGGAAAGTTAGGATTTCAAATTATAGAAGGGGACTTTAGTAGGCTATGTTGCAGTGTTGAGCTTTGACATCTTTGGCTCTTTACAATAAATGTTGATAGATACCCTATTCCTCATCAACCTTTTCCACATAAAACCTAAACCATTAAAAACAGATACCCTATTCCTCATCAACCTTTTCCACATTAACCACGTCTTCATAGCTCTCTTCCTCATGATCAGCTTGTTGTCCCTCAAAATCAGAATTATGTTCATCATCATAATACCACTCCATAAGCCTATTTGTACCCTTTGGCTTTAAAGGACATTCATGTTTATCATCATATGGGCCCCTGTAATAAAAACATAAGCTCTTCCTCTTTAGATCATTAAGTGTGTTGGTTTCCAAAACCGCAGATTGGATATCTAAGAGTTTTTCCAATTCTCCTATAGGATTGCTTCAATCAGTCTTGGCCAACGAACGAGAATAATCCAATTCCCCTACACTTTAGGCTTCGCTACACCTAGGCAGTTGAACCTTTACTGCAAACCTGATCACCTAGCTCAAAGCACTTCTATAGCAAATTTAAGCTGGTGAGTTCCTTGGTCGGCAAGATCCTTGAACTTGATCAAAATAAAGTTGAATGCTGAATGTTTGAATTGATTAAATGTTTTGTATGAGCTTTATCAATATTGATTAGATACTTGCAAGATGGAAGTATATAGATTTATGACTTCAATTAATAACTCCAATAATTATATTCCAATGATTTTAAATGACCAGTGCCTTTGTTTATTTGGGCGATAGAGTCAACTATAACAAGGATTATTACGTACAACTTTATGAGACAATATTTATAAAAATATCATCAATTACTCAAGCTTTGCAAAAGACAAATCTTATATGCAATTCTCGGTTAGTCCAAAAGGAATTTAACTTCTCCGGCTGGAAGTCCGATTAGACAGAGATAAGGAAACACATATATATTTCACAATATCTTGATTGTCGAACAAAGAATGCAGGAAAATATCCAATGTAAAAATAAAGCCTTATCAGAATAATCCAATAATCTCTTTATTGATCATAAAGGACAAATCAACATGCCAGTTGTAATCTCTTTGCCTTGAAAATAAATAAAAGGGCCTTTTATTTATTATTAAAATATAATATTGAAATTTATATTACAAAGTCATGCTTTAAGCTCCTTATTCCTCCTTACAAATATTCTTCTTCTAATTATAATGCTTATTCGAATGTGTCCCTCTCTCTAAATTTTACATTATGTATATATATGTGTTTGAGTGGCTTTCACACCTCTTTCGGGTGAAAAGACACAACCCTTATTACAAATTATTTTGAAAAACAATAAACTAACTAAAAATTAACTACCTAACTTTCATATTTGGGTCTTGGCGAAAACCCAAAACACCTTGTGGAAAGCTAAGATTTGGATTGGAGATAGGAAATTTGATTTCCCGAACTGGTTCGGTTTTAGATTTTTAAAATTCAACCATCTTCAGCCTCTGTCGGCATCATCTTTGGAGCAGGTCGAAATTCCAGCATTTTCTGAAGGCTTCGATTAGTTAGTTCTATTTATTTGTGTCATAAATCTTCCTTCCTTTGATTTGTTTAGTATGGAGAAACTTGCTTCTTGATAATGGATTGGGACTCTTGAATTCTCAAAATTTAGGGTACCACCAGTGGCTCTTTCTGGAGACGTATGCTCCCTGTGAGCATAGCGAGATCTCAGTTATCTCTGGAGAAGCAGAACACACACAACCTGATGCAAAAATGAAATTGAGTGGCCAGAGCCCCCCAAAAATGAACATAGCTCCTTTCCTCTATCGAACACCTGATTTTTATCATGTAGCAGCTTGTTCCTTTTGATCATGGTATGTTTTCCCTTCATTACTTGCTTGGGATCAAAATTTTCCCTTTCCATATCAACAAGAGCACTTGAAAAGAAACAAATTTCATAATCTTTCAGCCCTAACATCTGGTTCCTTGCTATATCAGATGCATCATCCTCTTGTACATTATTTTCTCTGTCTCCACATTTAGAATGCAGATTATGTTTGTCCAATCCAATCCCTTTTTTAGGCTTATGGTGCACCACATGTTCATATAATGGATTTAAAGATGGTTCATGTCTAGGAGACACTTCTTCACATATACCAAGGCTATGGTCAGGTGCGATACTTGATAAATCTTCAAGACTATCCTTTAATCTATTTGCCCCATCATGGTTGGCTGCTTCCATCTCATCTTCACATATTTGGTGTACCTCCAGCTCAAAGGATGAACCAAAAAATATCCTACCCTCTGAATGCACTTTACCAGTTTCATCAACTTTAAAATTAGGACTTCTATCTTCATTATGATGCTGATGGATTCTATTGCATAAAGGATCCTCTTCAAATAATGGATTAAAGAACATAGAGAACTTAGACATATCTTCATCTGCTTCCTCTTCAAATAACGGATTTAAGAACATAGAGAATTCAGGCAAGCTTTCACGAGAATTTTCATATGGATCATCAAGTGTTTCATCAACAAGACTAATATCTTCATTGACATTATCTCCTGAAAATTCCTCCTGTTCATACAGTTCTATTTCATCACCACAATTTGATTCCTGGGAATTATCATTTCCTTCGTCTAATACCTCTTGAATATGCAATGATCTGTCAACCTCCTTACCATGGTGGATTGAGAAAAAATTTGGACCATTCTTCTCAATGTGTCTTTGGTATTCTATGTCTAATAAGGTTGAAATATCTTCCACGCTGAGAAGATCTTTTTCTTCATTTTCACATTCACTGATGTTTGATACCATACAAGTATCATCATGGAAAAATATTTCCTTAGACTGTCCAAAAAAGTCTTCTCCGTTCAAATCTGAAACCCCACTTGACTCATGTTATTTCAGTTCTGCACTCATTCTCCTCTGCAACCAATTCATTATTCATAAGTTTGAGAAAAGTAAGAAACTGATGATCATATAAGAGACTTAATTCTCGCATTCTGTTGAAAAGATCAGAGGATGGAGGTCTACATTCTGAAGGTATTTCTTGACAGATATTAAACATCCCCATGAAGAATTGTAATGCAGATTCTTCTTCGTGTTTCTCTAAGTTCAAAAATGCATCGAAAGGGGATATGTAATTTGGATCTTCATCATCACTGAGATTTCCATCAAGTACAAGGTCTTGTTCAATCTGATCATAAGCCTCCTCTTCTCTGTCTTCATCATCTTCTTCCAATATCTGAAAAAGAAGCTTCAAATTAGGGTCATCTAGCGAGATTCCCATATTTTTGACCTTTCTCATTATTATTTTTCGTGAAGGCATAATTGTTATAGGTATCCTTTGATACATATTTACCATCCTCAAGAATAAGTGTGCAGAAGACTCCCCTTCAAATCTCTCCAAATTGAAAAATGCATCAAGTACAGACATACTACGATCCTCCTCCATGCTTCAGCTTTGGTCTCCATACCGTTCATAATACAAGTCAACCTCCTCAATTACATCATGAAATTCATATAAGAACCGTTGTTCAAATTCCTTCCAAGATGAGATACTTTGTGTAGGTAGTGATTCATAAGCTTGCCTCGCATTGTCTTTTAGTGTCCTGACAAATAGCTTCATTACCTGATCCTTTGCACAAATTTCATAATCTTCTAAAAATATGTAAAATGCATCCAAAAGTTGAAGTTCTGATTCATCCCATTCTCCATGGAACTTCGGTACGAGTTTTGAAAGTTGCGGGGATAACTTACTAGGTTCATAATCAAAATTGCTAAAATCCAATGGCCTGATGCCATCTAGAATAAAAGGCTTTCTTTTAAATGATTGATACATTTGAAATAAAACTATCAACCATCTCCTTCTAAGTCTTCTCCCTCAGCAGAGTTACTAATTGAAATCTTATTGAATAGAGTCGCCACCTCTTTCGAGGAATGTATTGATTTGTTGATCTTCTAGGTTCTTTCTTCCAGTAGAGTATGCTTCCAAACAAATGGATTCAATTTCTTTCTGAATCTGATCTACAAAATCTGAAATCCTGGGTAACTTAACAATATATATTGTGAGAAACTCTCCCCACCAGAGTCACCAATCTGTTGGTTCCCAAAACCGCAGATTGGATATCTAAGCTGGTGAGTTCCTTGGTTGACAAGATCCTTGAACTTGATCAAAATAAAGTTGAATGCTGAATGTTTGAATTGATTAAATGTTTTGTATGAGGTTTATCAATAATTGATTAGATACTTGCAAGATGGAAGTATATAGATTTATGACTTCAATTAATAACTCCAATAATTATATTCCAATGATTTTAAATGATTAGTGCCTTTGTTTATCTGGGCGATAGAGTCAACTATAACAAGGATTATTACGTACAACTTTATGAGACAATATTTATAAAAATATCAGCAATTACTCCTAAGCTTTGCAAAAGACAAATCTTATATGCAATTCTCGGTTAGTCCAAAAGGAATTTAACTTCTCCGACTGGAAGTTCGATTAGACAGAGATAAGGAAACACATATATTTCACAATATCCTGATTGTCGAACAAAGAATGCAGGAAAATATCCAATGTAAAAATAAAGCCTTATCAGAATAATCCAATAATCTCTTTATTGATCATAAAGGACAAATCAACATGCCAGATGTAATCCCTTTGCCTTGAAAATAAATAAAAGGGCCTTTTATTTATTATTAAAATATAATATTGAAATTTATATTACAAAGTCATGCTTTAAGCTCCTTATTCCTCCTTACAAATATTCTTCTTCTAATTATAATGCTTATTCGAATGTGTCCCTCTCTCTAAATTTTACATTATGTATATATATGTGTTTGAGTGGCTTTCACACCTCTTTCGGGTGAAAAGACAACCCTTATTACAAATTATTTTGAAAAACAATAAACTAACTAAAAAATAACTACCTAACTTTCGTATTTGGGTCTTGGCGAAAACCCAAAACACCTCGTGGAAAGCTAAGATTTGGACTGGAGATAGGAAATTTGATTTCCCAAACTGGTTCGGTTTTAGATTTTTAAAATTCAACCATCTTCAGCCTCTGTGGGCATCATCTTTGTAGCAGGTCGAAATTCCAGCATTTTCTGAAGGCTTCAATGAGTTAGTTCTATTTATTTGTGTCATAAATCTTCCTTCCTTTGATTTTTTTAGTATGGAGAAACTTGCTTCTTGATAATGGATTGGAACTCCTCAATTCTCAAAATTTAGGGTACCGCCAAAGTGTTTTTTGATCTAAAGGCCCTGTCACGGGTTTGTTGAAATCTGATCCATCTATTCTTTTTGGAACAACTTTGTTGTCATATGGGGAATTAGATGGTTTAGGAGGGAATCTAGTACGTGGAGCTTAAAATTCTAAGTCTCTTGCTTTCTTCATGGCTACTTGCAAAGATGAAGGGTCAAAAGACTTAATCCAACCCTTGAGAGGATCAACTAACCCCTCCACAAACAGCATCACACGCCTCCTCTTTAAAATGTCATACACCATCACTGAAATCCTCTGGAACTCACTAATGATGCCCTCCAAATTGCCAATCTGTTTGAGTTGCACCAACTCACAGAAATAGGACTCTGGATCCTTTTTATCAAACCTCTGGATCAGTCTATCTACAAACTCCTGGTATGAAACAATTTGATCATGCTGTAATGAAACCAACCCATGGTACCATGAGTCATGGGCTATGCGATCCAAGTGCAACACAACAAACTGAATAGTGTCCTCCTCAGACATAGGATGTAATGACAAATATGTATCTAGCTTGTGAACCCAAGCTCTAGCTGTAACTTTCCCACTTCCGTGAAAAAAAGACAAGGTCAACTTGTTGGTTGCCTGTTACAAATCATTCTGTCTGGGCCTCTGTCTTATATCAGGTCCTGGTCTACCTCTAGAATGCTCTCTCTTCTGCGTCAAAAACCTGTTAAAGTTCAAATTCCGTTTTATTGTTTCTGGTAAAGCATCCCACTCTGCGAAATGAGTCATCGTATCATCAACAAATGGAGCTGGCTCTATCTCAACACTAGCCACATTTGAATCAGACCTCAGAAAGGTGGGACGTATAGGTCTGTCACGAGTGCATGTAGGATCAATCTATATTCCTGTCTATCATCAGCTCTAGACTCGTGAGAACTGACTGACACACTCCTCGTACCCCTATCTCTGCGGCGGTCACTAGGTAATGTAATGCACTGTAAAGTGCCTGACAGTTGCTACAACACATTTGCAACATGGTGCTGACCTTCTGCTAGATTCCTAAATGCCTTTCTAGCCTCTCTGCCTACATTAGTACCTGTATCACCAACATATTTGTCACCCATAGTGCCAAACTGTGTTCCTTGTTCACCGTCTTCTGGTGGTGGTGAAGCTCTACCCCTGCGGGTATAATGTATGTCTGGGATAAATCTTTCTGTCATAAATGAACCCAGTTCCCTGTTCACCGTCTTCTGGCGGTGGTGAAGCTCTACCCCTACGGGTATAATGTATGCCTGGAATAAATCTTTTTGTCATAAATGAACCTCGTTCCCTATAGGCTGGTAGGAAACTGCTTTGATACCACTGTAAAGAGCCTAGCTGGCTTTAATATTGAAATTCAATTGCAAATGCTTTCCTTGTCTCGGAAAATGAATTTTTAAATGTTTTTGCAAATATATGTTTTTTTGTTTTTTTTGATTTTTGACAATATATGAAATTTAAATAACCATGCTTGGAAATAGGTTATTGAAATGCAATTAATCACTAGCAAATCAACTACATTATTCTTCCTTGAGAAATTATTGACAAACAAATATATATGCAGCGATATCTATTGAAAATAATTTAAGGAACCTGGAATTCTGAATTTCGAAAATTGATGCAATTCCTTCAGAAGAAATCGCAGCTGTTTGAATGTTGAAGGTTCTTAGTGGTTGACGTTGAACCAAAGCTTGCGAACCTCTTACAACCAAACTATGCCTTATTAAAAGCAAACGCTGGCCCTTGTAAAAAAAACGCTGACTGAAGCGTAAGTGTTGTCACAATATGTAGCCGCTGCAACCATTAGGATTCACGCAACCAATAATGGATTGCCGCGATCTGTATATAGCACTTGACACATTTTAATCAAACCAAATCTGATCTGTTGCAGTAGATGATCAGAATATAAACACAATTCATTGGCAAGCAACACCAATTCAAAGGTCAGATTAAGCTTGAAGAAATTCACAATTTCTTCCTTCCCACATCCAAACCCTTGAAGTTCTTCACCAATTTCGATTTTTTCACAAACAAGATGCATAAAGGATGGATTTCGAAAATCCCAAGGCATGACTTTTTTAATAACATTTAAAGGAAAAATTTCTTCAATACACTCTACGCCAAGTATCTTCATGAACACTATTTTCACTACAGAGTTTTCTTCAACACACCATCCAATTAAAACAATAAACTCATAAAGTTATTAATTAAGCTAAACTTAATTAATAACCTCCAATATGCAATAAGTCATTAAACCTCCATGAACATTGACATAGCCTGGACCCAAGGCATCACCACTGAGCACTGCCAAAAATAGAAACCCAGTCTCCTGACTTACTGTAAATAGCAAGTCGAACACCAGAGACCCTCAAAACCAGATGTTAGCTCATGAGGGTCGCAATGATGAGGTAACTTATCCAAACTCTTGAAACCTGCTAACATTTATTGAGTACCTGCTTGAGAGTCCAGAATTTCAGGAGGGACCCTTTGGAGTCACCAAGACTACTCTCATCCGAGATTCTCACAACATTCAACATTTAGTGGGAGCAATTATAGAAACTTTGACTACAATGCTTCCTCACAGAGATTTCGTGGTTGGGTTTGCAGAGAGGGTTAATAGAGACCCTACCCAATCAACTGTTTGGGGTTAGAGATTGGATCCATCTCTTGATTCTTGAGTTGTTAGTGATGAGCCATTGACCGAGATCGAAGCCTTTTACCGTAACTACATAGTGAAGAATGCTCATCATTTTTCTTTTGTTTTGCATGTAGAGGACTTGGTTATGTGTCAATGCGGATTGGGTCCAGGATTATACCATTCTTTATGGGATGAGTATACGCCATCTTCAGTTGATGGAGTTAGTAGCTGCAAGTTGGTGGGAGATTACTTGTAGAGTCAGTACATCCATGGCAGTTTAGCAGAGGATGGATATCGTGGTTGTGACATAGGCACCCTTGGGAGTCCTTATCTTCGAGTACAGTTGGATTTCACACCCATGTGGGATTGGTAGAGTGTAGAGGGAGACTTGGTGTAGCAAATGCTTTCAGATATCCTTACCTCCTTACTATAGATGGATGTGAGTTTCGTTTTTGGCTGAAAATGCTCAAAATGTGTTCTTGAGAAGAAAACACATGCATTTGGGGGCAAAACCAGACACTCTAGATGCATGCGCATGAGTTTTTCTTGGCTGGAAATGACTTAGTCAATGATATAAAAGCCAAATCGTACCTTAAAGATGCATTTACATGTTTTAAAAACTTTCTTTTTACATGTAAATGTGCATGACTTAGTCTTTTCAAGAAAATTGCACTCTCCAAGTGCATTTGCATGTTTTATTTTCCACAACATATGCAAGTTGCACTCTCCAAGAGGGATTGCATGTTACATCTTCATGCTTTTACATCAAGTTTCTCGCCTTTTACATGCAAAATCGGATTCTCTAGATGCAATTGCATGTAAAGTAGGAAAAGAAAGTCATGTTGTTGACTTGCACAACTTAAGTGATTTATTTAGCACATGTCTATTTGTTTATTGAGTCTAATATTACTAAAGGGGTCAAAAATAACATTTACACTATATAGTGATAAAGTCACTTAAGTGAAAAATTTAAAAGCAACTCAACATTAAAATATAACATAAAGTGCACTATAGTCACTTAAGTGATAAAGTAACTTAAAAACATAACATAAAATGAATTTATGTTATATTTTTCAAAAAGTGCAACTCAATTATAGAAAATAACATCTATTTTTTAAATATGCAGTTGAGCTTGGAGAGTGCACTTTTTGGGCACTGAAATGGCCATATCTTTTGACTGATAAGTCCGATTAAGCCCTAAGATAGATCAAATTGAACGGAAAACTGAAACCAAGAGATTGGACGAAATAAAAAGACTAAAAACAACTAAACACACACTTGAAAACACGACAAAAGACGTTGAAGGATTCAAAAATCAAGTATAGGAAGACAGCTGAAAAACCGAAAAAGACTTGACAAAAGCCTTCAGCAAAAGGATTTGCTAAACATATTGGGGTCAATTGATTGATCAATATTGGCTAATTAAATAGCGAATTAACATAGAGAAATGTGAAACTAAGTTCAAAAGTTTTGTACTGTTACCTACATTTTTTGGTAACAAAATGCAGGACAACATGTATTCTCTTTTCTTTGTCGCTCATGACTGACTTGTCCAATTCTAGTGATTGAAATTCTCTCTTTGGTAATATCTATGTTTTCTTTTGGTAAGATACCAACTCTATTACCCCTATAATGGTCCTTTTAGGTATTTTCATAAAATATGCAATTTTTTTGTTGTATTTTTTGTGTTATGAAAAGTTGAATACTATAGAATAATAACAACAATATTAAACAATTGAAAACTTCTTAACTTGAAACTGATGATTAATATTACAGCAAATATGAACAATGAATAAATGCTGATAAACAATGTATTGTTACAACTTAGAGCCAATGCTAGAATAATAACACATACACCAGAAATCTGTGCAGAGATTAATTGATGTATTCAAATTCATGAAGGCAATTGCTTGGAAGTCAGAGGTTTTGAAAATTGATGTCGCAGAGGTATTCAAGCACATTAACAAGAAATTGCTTGAAAATCTACTAGTGACAAAGTAAGTGATCTAGGAAAAACCTTTATGGTTGTTGAAGGTTGGTGAAGCTATGAAACACCAAGAACATTTGGAGATGCTCTTCACGAAAATGATAGAAAAGGAACTAGAATCATGATATAGTATCAGCTTTTTCTACTATAATTATTTTCCCAACCAAGGGGAAATTCCTTAATTGTAGGTCTTGTCGATAATATTTTTGTAGGCACATCTCATGTAATGTCCATTGTTTATTTGGATTTCACAAAAAGCATTCAAACCATATTGATATTACCAGTATAAGGTCTGTATCGTATTGATTACGGGCTTTTTATCCAGAAATATATTCTATACATTTCCATTTGTTGTCTTTTCACATCTTGACTGGTCATTACTAATATTTTCCCACCATGATTTAGCATAAAAGCTTAGTTTTCTGACAATCATCTTGTGAATTCTTTGGTTCATCAATTATAACATAAAATGTGCACAGCTGACACGGGGTACCCTGTGATAGTACAACCTCATATTATATATGCTTGCTACACCAGATGGTTTAATCTTCTTCAAAATTTAGCTTCAGTGACATTAAAAAAGATGCTTATATTATTTCTATTCAATGAAATTGTTTAATTTGCCTACAAATTTATTTCCTTGTCACATATCCAGTGTGTGATACCCTTGTTAATGAACATTGAATATTATTGCTGGTTTTGCAGGGCAAGGGCAATTGGATTTGTACCATGATCATGAACTATGCTTAAATTTACAGCTGGTTTCAGAAGAAGGGAATAAAAAATGTATGAACCCAGAAGGTTTTGCGAGCTTTTTTGGACTGATAAGATCAATTCCTTTTGACAGCCATCAATCAAATTCTACAAAGGGTCCCATTTATGATGGTCCTAACCTCAGGTTCATATAATCCTTCATTGAAAACAGTAAAATATATATTTGTCTATTTGTTAAAGATTAATGTAGTATTAAATTTGCTAATGATAGTATAAGGTTAGTAGGATTGACAAAATAAACTCTAGTTAGACATAAATCAAATGCTATTAACACAATACAAAGTACTTGTATAGTTGAGAGGGTTTGTTAAATTGATTTAATTATAGCTCAAATTTTCAACAAAGCATTTTTATAGGAGGGATATTTTCAGTGAGAGATTATAGTTACAAAAAATGCAAAATAAATACGAATACTGCACTTTTACATGTACATGTGATCTCTTGTATGTTGTTCCAACTCTTTTGCCTTAGGTTATCAAATAATCTAGTCAAAACTGCGTCAAGTTGGGGAAAAATGCATATAATTGAAACCATGCATTTTTTATTTTTAGCCTTAAGTAGAGGCTTTGATTCGGTACAGCTTAAAATGACGTTTCCCTAGGAGTGACTCTATAGAAGTTGGTTCTCTGAGCATTGTTAATGTAGTGTGGGAAATGCTACAATTTGTATTGGCAACTTGACAGCTATAGAAGATGAGTTGGAACCTTTAAATTTCTGCCATTTATGAAAATGACTTCCATAGGAGATTGGTTGTCTCTAGAATAATGGTACTTCTCATGCTTTTAGAATGTACTTTATGAACCATTATTTTAGTGGCAGACTAATTTTGTTTATGAGTAAGCCTAGGCCAGAGGACTTGATTTTAGTTATATTTTCTATGTAGGCCAAGGACATAATTTAACTATTGATTCTATTGTCTCTGTTACTGCAACATTTTGGGTTTGGAAAATGATTGTGTCATAGTAATTTCCATCAAGTGCTTTTGGGTATGGCTTGAACTAAAACATTATACTAACTCAATTGCAGATATTTTCAAAATTTCCTATTCAGACCTTATTACTATTTCTATATATTTTTAAGTATTGATTCATTCTATTTTTATTTATCCTTAACTTATGTGCTTGGTGTGTAATATACTAACCAATTATTGGATAATCAGGTATTTTTTAAAAAGAAGATTTGATCGTGGATCATTTGGAGAAGTCTGGTTGGCAGTTCATAAGAATTGTAGTCACAATCAAGACAGATCCAACGTATGGATGCATGAAAGACAAGGTTGGGAAGGAATAAATTCCTCAATCAGTAATATGAGCAACTGGTCCAATAATGAACATACCTACTCAACAAAGTTTTCATCAGATGATCATTCCAGTCACAATCATTTTAGTTTAAAAAATGATGAAACATTCATTCTCAAGCGTATCATGGTATGCTAACCTATATTTTTGTATTATTTGTTTAATGCTACTATTTTCTTTTCTTCTGTCTTTGAATCTCACAAATAAACTTTATCTTGTGCAATACAATATCTGTATCTGCAAAAACTCTATTTTATGTCATGTAATGTCCCTGCTTATTTCTACTGATATTTTCACCCAAATTATCACTGTTTCCTTTATTCATATCATCAAACACTACACATGATGGTAAATGTTGCAGAGTTTCAGATTTATACTTGATTGCATTGATCATTTGGGTTGGTAAACTTTGAGATTTATGAAAGAGAACTCATGAGGCGCTTATCAGCAGATTTCCACTCATTACAACTAGCAAGAGTATCTAGCCAATGTAGAAATATGCAGCAATAGAACAACCTTTGAGCAGATCTGAAATTTGCACTCAGGCATAAAAGCAATCTGAAAATAATGTTACAGCTTCTCCAATTACTTAGCAACCAGAAAAAGCAGCGCCTTGTAATGGAAATCCCAAATCTTTATTGATCTCATATATCCCAACAAGTTATGGTGTTCAAATGATACATATATTTCTAAACCTTTCTTGCCCAGCTACCAAAGAGTCAGTCAAGAAATACTATGCCAATGATGAAGTTGAGAGGATGTTATTCAATCCCTTACACCTTCCTATGCCAAGTATAGCTATCCACTTCATACCATTATATGGAAAACTCTTAACTTGCAGAACATGAAAACTCTGTTGAAAAACTCTGCAAGATATCGGAGATCTCGCGATATATCGTGAGTCAAAATGGAGGGTGATTTTATCGCCAATAAAATTGGCGGCAGTATATTGATAAAATTGTGGCTGTTTTACCTCAAAAACTTGCCAGATTGCACAAGGAAATGGACAAAAAAGCATTTTTTAAGTGAAAATTTTCAAGTTAAAAATAAAACAAAAAGTTAGTGTTTTTAATTGTCGTTTTGAGTGGACTCATCACATGCTGTGGTGAAAAGATGCAGCGCGGTGGAGAAAAAACGCAGCTGCCATGGAGATTAATAGTTAGGTTAATAATAACGTAGCTGCCATCAATATAATAATATTTAGGTTAATAGTTACCCGAGACCTGAATAACTATAGCCATATTAATATATTTTTAATATTTTCAACTTTGATTTTTAATATATGAAAACATTATAGAAAAACAAACCATAGATATATATATATATGATTTGTTTTTCTATAATGTTTTCATATATATTAATATATAGTTACTATATGTAATTTTTTTTTGGTATTAGATATAAGTAGTTGAAAAATTACATAGTTATCTGTTCATCAGCACGGTATCAATACCAAAATATCAGCTTCTGATCGTAATCAGTATAAGCAACAAGAACTAAGTATCTTCTACAAAAACGTATCTATGAGACCACTCTCCGCCATAAGAGTCGCTGTACATGAGTAAATATATCAAAAAAATACAGCAGAACATAGTGAAATCTCATTCATTGCCGCTCTTATCCATCCAAGTCACCCATCCAAGGTGACCATCCATCCATTTGATAACTCTATCTTCCCGAACCATTTGAGCATATGGGTAATCTATTCTCGTGCCTCTTCATGATTCAAGAGCATATATTTATATCAACCGATCGGCTCTCCAAATGGGGATAAGAGAATTGAAATTATATAACTTTACTTTCCCTTTGTAGAATCCACTCGATTATAGAGCATAGAAGGTTCTGATAGCAACCATTGTTGCAAGCATTACAATTGCATATCAGAGATGACATCCATTGAATGTGATGTCCCCTCTTGTAATCTCTTAAGTTTATAGGACTATTTACTTATAATTCAATTAGGAGAGACTTCTTTCTAATTAGTTTTCTTTAATTATAAAACAAATATGCTATCTGGATGCTTTATATTGGTGATACCACTTTTGTAATAATGATAATCTTTCAACTCAATCGATTACCCTTATGAATTGCAATAAACTGAAGGCACAATAATCAATACATACTCTAACTTGATGCATCTTGTATTGTGCAATCAATATATATACAACGGATATCTTAGATCTTCAGATCTGCAATATATAATCCTTATCACTTTGATGCTATCCAATTTATCCTGCTATCTCTGATATAGCTGTGTGAATCAAGCAATGAATCTCCTTCATATAGCTTAGAGTGATGAAACAATAATTTCTGTTCCCATCAGTACTTTAGAAGTATGAAATGATGCTGTGGTTTTGGTCAGATCAGACCTCCCACTCCAAGGTGAACGCTTGTCTGATGTACTGATTATAATGGCAATGTCTCTTGGTGCTGTTCCAGGTTTATATCTTTTAATATATGCAACCGATTGCCTTAAGAAGGCTACTGCTCAAAGAGGGTGGTCCAGATAATGATGAAATAAGAAATAGGAATGTTCGATGCTTATTACGGGTACTCTCCTGTGAATGTTTTTCTATATGATTCTCCCGATGATCCCCCCCAATTGTATATTATTAATCCTTCCTTTAAATACTCCATGATAGGCATTATGTGAGAGTCGCATCTTTTAGTCCTCAAATGACATATGTTTTTAAGTGATAGCATCCTTTCTAATTAAGGATCGTTCTGCCGTAATTAGTTACTGTCATGGTATTTGTTGTTTCACCTAATCGTACACCATAGTTTAGGCATATGACGCCATTCCCTAATCGCTGTATCTGATCGTTGATCCCTTTGCCATAAATAACAATGACACAGTATGCTCGCTGCATATGATTTGACTCAATTGATGATCATCTAATCTGCTGGCATGGATTATATTCTAACTCATACGAAGGACTTCTATTTGGTTAACATACTGTTATTTCATCAGGTCGTCTTAACACAATTTATAACTTTCCTGTCACGTAGACTTTGTGATACTCCAATATATGTTTGATTGAACTTGTACCGTATAAACCAGCATTAGTCATTGATATTTTGCTTCCATGTACATGCGATGGAGGAATGTCTTGTAGATTGCACATCTACATAATGGTAGGTTTTCATAGTTATTTTGAATGATTTAGGCTAAGTTGCCGGTTCGGATGCGGGTTCGAGATTTGGGTTTGAAATCCGTCCAAAATGTTTTTCGGCTGGGTTCGATTCGTTTTGGGTTCGTCCGTACAAGAATATATATATATATATATATATATATATATATATATATATGCAGCAATAGCAAATAAGTTTTTCTTTTCATTCACAAATGCACAAATGACATAAAATGGCAAAAAAACTTTATAGAAAAGTCACTTTTAGGGTTGAAGGGTCGAATAGACCTAAAATGGCAAAAAAACTTTATGGAAAAGTCAAGGAAAGTGACATTTTCAGTCAAATTTGCCTCAAATTCTCTCCAAATTCGTTCTAGGTCCTTCTGTGCATTTCAAAATTCTGCCAAATTCGTCTGAAAGTCTGACAGGGTCCTTCTGATAGACTTTACTGCGAATTTGAGTGTCTGTGGCAGAATTTGAACCGAATTCGAATTTGCAGCGAATCGAATCTTGACTTCAGGCTTCAGGGAGCGAATGCGGTAACTTAGGATTTAGGGGAACATTATGAAATTAGTTTTGTATTTCCTCTTGGATATTATATTATAGTATATTTCATTATAATTAATTAATTTGTTATTATTTTTCATTATTATTTTATGTATTTAATATTATTATTGTTATCATTATTCATATCCTTATTTATTTGTTAATATTATTATTCATTTATTATATTATTACATTTATCATATTAATAATAAATTATATTATTACATTATATATATTTTTATTGATATACATAGTAAAATATATTTTAGATTGGTATATATTATAATTATATATCAAATATGTAATTAATTTGATATATTAGATCTAAATGCGTGAATCTATGGAATTTATATGTGATAATTATAATTAATTTATTTGTTTATTTATTATTTGTTATTTATTATTTATTCTTCATTATTCATTATTTATTATTTATTTAATTTAATCAATGTAATTATAATTACATATTTTAATTATTTAATTATTTAATCTTGTATTTTAATTCTTATTATTATTAAATTTGTTCTGGGAAGGGGACATTACATTGAAGAGCATATAAATATCAAATCTACATCAGAGACGACTCCTATAACAAAGATAATTGCATATATATAATGCCAGAATATTAGAGACAACATATCTCTGCCTAAGATCATTTGTTACTTTAACTCGTAGCATATACCACATACGAAAGATTAGACACAGCCATACAAGATATCGTGCATATTTTATATTGTTATATTAGAAACAACCATTGTATCACAATTGCATTCTTAAGTTGCAGTATTGCATTTGAAATTACCAGTCATTCGTACTTGCATATATATATATATATATTGAGACATTTCATGTATACTCCATTATTGTGCATTTGGAACTACCAATCATACATATCCTTTGTTGTAATTGCATTCATACTTCATTATTGTAGCATTTGGAATTACCAGTTACATAGACTTAAGTAATTCATTATTATTGTATTCATACTCCACTGTTGCTGCATTTAGAATTATAAGTAATTCATACATCATTCATCATTTCCATTGTATTTCCATTCTGTAAAATAAACATTTGAAGAAATAATTTCATATTTCACGTAGTGTTCCTTATAATTCAAAAAGAGGACATTACATTGATAAACATTTTGATGAAGATGGTCTTACTCAAGGAGAGAGCATGTTGGAGTCTCAAGATGTTTCCAAGGAAGAAAATGAATTTTCACATGATGATAAATCATGTGAAGATGATGACGTAACAATGGTTTTGGCCATGCATTTAGGATGGAGGTGGATTGTAATGTCCCCTTTTTAGCATGATCATGACTATGGATGGATTAGCCTATCATGTGACCCTTGTAGGTTAATGAGGATGGACAGAGGGTCTCTTTCAGTGGGCATCTACTTCTGGATTCAGTATGCTTTAGTTTGGCTTTGGTTTGGTGTCATTTGGACTTCATTTGCTATACTTTTTCCATGTTTACTATTTATAGTAAGCTTGATGTCATTCGAGAAGCACCCTTACTATTTTTGGAAAGTGCATTTGGTCACATGGGGAAATAATAGGTGTGACTCCTTTTTTAGACGACATATTAAAAGGATAAGTATTTTGGGAGTTATTATTATTTTGGTGGCCAAATTATTATTAAATCGTTAAATGACCTATTATAAAGTTATAATTTAATTTTATAATTTCACGTAAGTTGAGGGTTGAGTCATCATGGGAAGGGGCCATTTATTTAATTAATTCATGGAAGTTTAAGCCAAGGTATTAATTAAAGTATTGGAGTAAATGAATTATTAAAAGGAAAAAAAGTATATCGTTTATCCCATATTGTTAAGGAATGTGTTTGAGCTCTCACAAGAAAGAATAAAAAGGGACTTAAGAGTTCATTCTCATATATGAAATTGATCATTTTTGTGCTTTGATACTTGGGTGAATTTTATGAGTTTCTCCAACAAGGGTTTCAAGGAGCCATTGCAAGTTTGGAGGCCATTATTACTCAGCTTTGAGGTGCTGAAAGATTACGTTGAGATTGCTGGTTGTGTTAGCCATTGTTCTACATCACCCTTTCAGAGGTTTGTGCATTTACAAGGGTCTTATCTGATCATTTGGGGGTCAATTTGAAGACATTTAATTGCAGATTGAAAGAGTTTTGTGAACAGTCTTCATCCAAGGAAGCTGCGATAATAAACATAGAGGCTGCGTTATTTTTTAAGGAGCTGTGGTTACATTCTTGAGGGCTGCGTCTATACTTGTGGCCTGCGATTTACATGCAGAGACTTCCATTTGTTTCAGGAAGGCTGCATTTCTACTACAGCAGCGAATGTGCACTAAAAGCTGTATTTTTTTGTAACCTCCAGGTAGTAGTGATTTCTATCTATGTTTTTAAAGGGTGCACTTTCATGATTGTTAATTTGAATTTGTATTTACTGAATGACATTGTTTATATATCTACAAGGAATTAAAATAGATTTCACCTTGTGCATTCGGGGTTTGAAATTAGTTGTATTTCCATATATTGTCAAAAGAAGTTAAAAATTATATTTGTTGGAAACCTTTTAAAATTGCAAAACACTTCAAAACAAAAGAAATAAATATCATCTTTAGCATTGTTTGAGCAAAGAGCCAGCAGGGTTCTCTTACACGGTTTTATCTAAGAAAACTGAAAACATTGCAGCAGATAATGAAATTTCTTTCAACCAAAGGGTGTTCCAAACTTGAGTATGAATACACAAATGGCTCTTCAAGAAGTAAAAAAACAGATTATTGTCACTAATCATTTCAGGGAGTAGGAGAATAAAGGAAGGACAAAGTTTATGAAGGTGATTAAGGAATTTGGCAGCATACAACAAACTTTTGATTTGGACAACTATCCCAAAAGATCAAGTAGTTTAATTTTGGACTTGCTAGAACCTTGGAATGCGTTTGGAGTAAAAGGCAATCCATAGCTGATTGACAATTCTTTGTTTGAGGTAGATGTTGTTTTGTCTTATGATAATCCATTCTTCAAGTTAGATGAGGAAGTTCTTTTGGACTCCAGTAATGAGAATGGAATTGATTGCAACATTTGGGACCTAGGTGCAGTTTCTAGTGATGAGGTTTGGTTAGAAGATTGGAGTAGTGGATCAATTTATAGAGTTAGTATTGCTGCCCACTTCCCAACTAGCTTACACATGAGTTCGGATTTTGATTTGCAGATGAGGTGGATTGATTCTTTGGCTCAACAAATGAGTAGTTGCTGGTTGAGGATTGATGGTAGATGTGATTTGATCATAGGAGATGGATTCTCAACTACTTCCTTCCTCACGACTCTTAAGTATTTAGTGATATTTTAGATGTTTTACTGTTGTACTAGTTCCTTCGCACTGTTGGTGTTGACCTGTAATGTCCCTTCTTATTCTCCCTTTATAGTTTTCTGCAAAATCGACATTTGTACAAAATAATATGTAACATCTATATGATTCATACTCTACTCTACGTTAGTAAGGGGGAAATTTGATTCTTAAGGCTGCCTCTAGGTCGGGCTTCACAGAATTCCCAATTCTCGGCTTGAGGGATATAAGATCCACTCTAAGAAACCAGGCTATCGACACGTCATCCCATAGAGCACTGCCCATAAGAATCTCTTGGAAGCAATAAATGCATTCCAAGCCTACGCATATGCATATTGTTGGGTGGATATTTTGCAACCGACAGTTTTGGGAAAAAATCCAGTTACAAAATAGTGATACCAGCCACAGCGTGTGAGACAATGTCTCTCCTACCTTAAAGGGAAGGCTTCTCCTTCTCACCATTCCTTGGATCAAGTCAAGGTAAGCAAGAAGTTAAGAGATTATCAAATAGGGTGTTACAAATATTCCTTCCTCTTATCTTTCAAGAAGGAATCTACTTACCCAAAGAACGAGTAATGGGCAAAGCTTTAATCTCTAAACTACACTTCTATCTAAAAGCTGGAAACAGTGATACCGATAAACCAACACCAACTCAGGCTGATTGAAAATCATACCGGCTTGGCTCTATGACCTATTTATCTATTCTATAAGAAACACCTCTACCATTGGGGCACACAAACTTTCAAAAGTAGAGATTTTCTAACTATTCTAACAGTGTATGAAAATGAGATGGTAATATAACCTACAGTCACAACTTCTAGTCTTATATTACCACAATCGCTCCCAGTCACAACTTCAGCTCCGATTGTTTCTAATTTTTAGTTTGCTCTTAACAAAACACAAGAATCATATAAACAAAAAGACAGTAAAACCAAATTGCAGTCACAACTTCCAATTTGATTCACCACAATTGCACTCAGTCACAACTTTAGCTCCAATTGTTTCTTTCTATTTATTTTTCTCCAAAAGAGTACTACACAATCACAGTTATGCTTGCACAAGTTTGGCAGAGCTTCTCTTGTATAAAATAAAGATGGTTTTTACAATGAGAGAAGCATTCCTTTTATAGGAAAAGAAATGAGAAAAAAGAAGAGGAAAAAGTGGGAGAAACTCAACCACTTTGACCCAGTCTAACTAGGTGAGAAGAATTATTGGATTACATATCATAAGGACATGTAATTGAATTTACATGTAATTGCATTGCATGCAATTCATCTTCTCCAATTTACAAAGCATGAAAACTAAAGAAGAAAAATGAAGAAAGGAGAATTAATCCTTGAAATTATCAAGAAAACCTTATATTTGGCAATACAATCATGAATAAGAGGAAGATCTGAAATCTTCATGGTCTCTGAAATAGCATCAATTTTGATTCCACCCTTATGTGCTGAGTTCACAATTTTGTAATCATTTCCTCTTTAGTGAAGAGGTTATCATCTCTGGTAGGAACCTTGCATCTTATTTGTCTGAGATTGCTGATGATGTCCACTTTTACTGCTTGATGGCTCTCCGGATTCCCTTGTAGCTTTGCCATAAGCTTTTCCATTCCCTGGACTTTGTCGAGTCTTTGCAAGAAATCGATCATGTCAACATACCCAATCTTTGTATCTCAAATTTGATCAAGAGTTGATGAAACAAGTGAGGCTGTGGTATGAGCCAACTCTTTGTCATATTTTTCCTTTGACTTTTGATGGTGTTGACATATCCTGTGCTGCAACATGGAAATCCCAAAGGGTAAATACATCATCTGGAGAGATTGAAACCATGAGAGGATTTTGGCTTGCAATGATGGATCTATGAAGAAACAAGGTATTCGGAGTATTGATTAGATACTCAATGAACACACGTGTTGGCTGGAAATGAAAAGAATGGCACATGTATATGGACGAATAGGAATGAAAATGGACTTGTGAAGATGTATTGCATGAGGGGCTTTATTTGTGTGGCCAAGAACGCAAGTTGGAAGGACATGAGAATATGTAAATGGTAATTTTGGTATAAAAAGAATGACCTTTTTACCAAATACAGACTCTTGAAGGTTGATTACATGTAATGAAGGATGGCATGTTTTCACATGTAATGGACTTGAAGAATACAACTACATGTGTTGGAAAATGAAGGATGAATTAGCATGGATGGATGTACTTGCATTCTTGGGGAAATGACTTCATCTTTCATAAAAAACAAACAACAACCAAGCAAGCAAACAAGAAAGAAAAACACAAAAACATACCTCTTGCTATTGACCCAAACGTGTTAAAACTTGAAACCAAAACTCCACATGCAATTTCGTTTTTGAGTAAAAGATGATTTTATGCATTGTAAAATGAAGGATTTAATCTTATTTAAACTCAATGCATGATACATGGGCTGCATTTGAACAAATGGAAACAAATGAGCTATAAAATGCAACATTGTAGGAAAAAAAAAAGAAAAATCAAAACAAAAACCAATACATATACTTGGAAGCAAATGAGAGAAAAATGGAAGGAAGAAAAGTTGAAATGCCTTTGTCTTCTCCAAAAACGGGTTTTAGAGATGTATTTGCATCCAACCACTCAAAATCCTTGACTATTTCCAAGATTCAACTTTGCTGGGCATTTTTACATGCATTCGGAAGCAAAACGGGTTCTCAAAATGCAAATGCATGGATTCTCTTTGTGTTGGAAAACTTAGAAATGTATCCTTAAGCAAAAACGCATCCTCTAGATGCAAATGCATGTCAAGTTTGTGAGTTTTTTGCACATAAATGAACACTTCCAGCCAAAACGTAGTCTAAAGATGCAAATACATATGTTATTTTGGAGTGCTTTTGGCTTAAACAGACCCAGAAAATAAAAACGGAGCCTATATTTTGATGAAAAATGATGCCCTAAATCCAAAAACGGGTTCTCTATATGTCATTGCAAGCCACGTTTTTGGTTGTGATGAAGTTACAAGGCAAAAACTGATTTAAAAGAGGTCTTTACATGAGTTAATTCTCATGTTGTTGACAAAGAAGATTACTCCTAGCAAAAACGCATCCTCTAGATGCATTGACATGTATTATTTTTGAATGAAAATGCAACCAAAACCATTCCCAGCCAAAATCGGGTTTAGAACATGCAATAACATGTTTTATTTTTGATAAGAAATGAATGTTTTTAATCTTGAACAAACCCAGCAAGAAAAAACGGGTTTAAAACATGCATCTACATGTTTTATTTCTCATGTTCTTGCCTTAGACATTCATTCCCAGCAAAAACGCACTCTTAGAGTGCAAACGCATGTGAAGTATTTCATGTTTTTGACTTAAACAATTCATTTCCAGCCAAAAACGGGTTCTCTAGATGCAAATACATAAGTTATTTTTCATGTTTTTACATTGAAAGTTCATCCCCAGCTAAAAATGGGTTCTTTACATGCATTTACATGTTCTATTTTTGGTCTAAAAATCACTTTTCAAGCAAAAACGGGTTCTCTACATGTCATTGCATGTTTTATTTTCAAAGCATTTGCATGGATAAAGCTTTTACATGCAAAGTGGACTCTTGGAAGGCCATTGCATGTATTCAAAGCTTGCTTTTTCATTTTATAAAGCAAAGCTCACTCTAGAGATGCATATACATGTTTTAAAATAAAGCTCACTCTAGAGATGCATATGCATGTTTTATTATTTGACTTTTTTTAAAACACTAAAAAACATCTCAAGCAAAAAGCTCACTCTCTAGAGGCATTTGCATGTAGAATAAAACATGTAGAAGTCATTTACATGTAAAGTGGAGTGTCTAGATGTAAATGCATGTTTTATTTTTCAAACTTTATATGCAAAGTAGAGTCTCTAGATGCATTTGCATAAAAAGTAAGAATTTGAAAACATGTAGTTGCTATACACACTTTAAGTGATTTATTTAAGCACATGTCTATTTATAATGTTAAGTGAAATATTACTTTAAGGGTCCAAAATGACTATTAACACAAAATATAAAGCATATAATGTGCAAATGTTTGTTGTGAGGTTTCACACCATCGCCCCAAAGAATTTGGGGACCCCCAATTCTCGAGCAAGCCTTGACATTTTTTCCTAGACTCAGGAATCCGAGGCCTTAGCAAATTTTTGGACTTAGATGAGTGAATTTTGAAAATTGATGAAATTGAAAACCTTGAGCATTTTCAAATTGGATTGGGAATTTGGTTATTTTTGGAAAACTTTGCAAATTTTGGGTGCTGAAAATAGAGATCAAATAGAAAATTAAGTGGCCAAGAAATTAAATTAATTTGCCAAAAAAGCTAAATTGGACCTATCACCTTGATTAAATCCGAAAATCTGGGCGTTGAAATTTAAAAATTAGGGCCAATAAATTGAAAATCTGGGCAAATAAATAACAAGTCTGGCCCCAAATTCGATCAAATAGCAGGCCCTTAGATAAAATTAAAAGGCCCTCCTTGGTGAAACGTATGGCCTTGGCAAATAAATTGCAAAATTTGGGCAAATAGATTGTGAAATCTGCATTGAAATCTGAAAATATGGGCATTAAAATAAAAAATATGGCCCCTTATATGAGAAGTGTGGCATTGGGATTTAAAATTAAGGCTTTTTTATGGTAGCGTGTGGCCAATGTGGCCCCAAACTAATAAAAAATCTGGCCATTTGAATGAATTAAGGCTTGCCCTATTAGGAAACGTGCAAACTGATTTAAGGATCAGATTCAAACAAATTTAAAAGGCCCTAAATCTGGGCACCATGCATTAATTGGCAAGCTAAAACAAACAAATTCTAATCCTTAGGCTATGCGATTTTCTTTATTACATTTAATTTGAGGATTTTAATTTAATTTTGCTTCCAATGCAGGTCGACCCTCCTTTGTGAGATTTTAATTACGAATTTGTTTTCTTTTGGCCAGGTCGGCCCTCTAATTGGGGCCCCGAAATTGGTATAAGGGAGCCGCCTCCCCTCCTCATTCTCACCATCCTTTCCCATCTATCTCGGCAATTTAGAAGAGGAGCGAAATTTGTAAAGGAGCAGAATTTGGAGAAAGCAGCGAATTTGTGAAGAGCCAGCGAATTATCCAAGGCAGTGAATTTCCAAGGGCAGGGCCTGCTATTTGATAAGAGGAGACCACAGATTGGAAGAGGCTTGCGAAAATGTTGAGAGAGCTGTGAATTGGTAGCAGACTTGCTATTTGATAAGGGCAGACCTGTGAAATTGGCTAGAGTTGAGGAAGGGCGAAATTGTCTAGAGCTTGCGGATTTGTCAAGGGATATGCTATTTGGGGGCAGATTTACAAAATTCTTGGTGAGTAGACTGTGCATATGGTTGTTTTCTTCTTCTTTGGAGTTGATAGTTTGTTGGTAGAAGACGATCTTCATGTTTGAGGGTGAAGGCTGATTCATAAAGCAGATATCTTTCCTGTTCTTGCTTGGTACATTTTCTCTATTTTCTTGCTTGCATCATCCATCCATTACTTCATCATCTCATCTAGGGCTTGAAGTTGGGAGACCACAGATTGGAAGAGGCTTGCGAAAATGTTGAGAGAGCTGTGAATTGGTAGCAGACTTGCTATTTGATAAGGGCAGACCTGTGAAATTGGCTAGAGTTGAGGAAGGGCGAAATTGTCTAGAGCTTGCGGATTTGTCAAGGGATATGCTATTTGGGGGCAGATTTACAAAATTCTTGGTGAGTAGACTGTGCATATGGTTGTTTTCTTCTTCTTTGGAGTTGATAGTTTGTTGGTAGAAGACGATCTTCATGTTTGAGGGTGAAGGCTGATTCATAAAGCAGATATCTTTCCTGTTCTTGCTTGGTACATTTTCTCTATTTTCTTGCTTGCATCATCCATCCATTACTTCATCATCTCATCTAGGGCTTGAAGTTGGGAGATATAAGTGTAGTTTCTATCTAGGATTTGGAGAAAGGAGATATAAGTGGTAGTCCCACCCATAGGAACGAAGTTGGGAGATATAAGTGTAGTCCATCTCATAAGTTTTCGAAGAGGCATAAATAAGTGGTAGTCCCACCCTTAAGCGAAGAGGCAGAGATAAGTGTAGTGTGATAGGCATTGAAGAGGCAAAAATAAGTGGTAGTTCCATCCCTAGGATTTGAGGGGCAGAGATAAGTGTAGTCCCACCTCACTGTAGAAAGAAGGGGCAGAAATAAGGGTTAGGATGGCAGATGCTAGTGCAAGCAAGAACCCAAGGGGAATGAATACCAAGAAAAACAAGGAAGACATGATGTCCAAGACCACTTTCTTCTCAAAATTGAAGCGAGTCGGTGACACCAATATCGGTACAGTGGATATGATACAGTTGAGAGATAGGTTGAAAGAAGGCCACTCCTCCATGGCGAAGAAGATCTACAAGGGTGGAATTGTACAAGCTGCCACCTTCCCTCCTACCTTGCCTTGTCTGGAGTTGGTGATGGAGTGTGCATCTCGGCTATATATTGTGACTAAGTCCATCATCTGTGATGAAAGAAAGAGGGTGTTGGCTAACATCAGTGGGTAGGTGGTAGAGGAAGTGTTCAATATACCCCAGCAGAAGGGCATGATAGTAATGTTGATGGATCAAGCGGCCAAGTTCTTTCAAGACAATCAGGATGCCTACCTTGCTCTACTAAAGCAGAATTTGTTGCATGAAGGCAAGAAGGGAGTCACCAAGTCATCAAGGCTCACCAGGTCAGATTTCAAATTAGAGTATGGCGACCTTATTGTGCTTCTCAACCGAGTCATGGGCTCCGCTCAAGGTATGCAGTTTGAAACTTGGATGTACTACTTTATTGAAGGAATTGAAAATGGAAAAAGAAAGTTTTATTGGGCTAGAATTATAAGTGAAAATTTAGAGTTGCAACTTAGGACAGTACAAAATCAGAAACAATTCTACATGGGGTCCTACCTTTTCTATTTAATTGCAAGACTGTATGAACATCCTGGACTTAAGGCTAGAGGGGTGATTGGCAATGGACCTGGACAATGCTTGGTGCATGAGTGCTATCCACAACTTCATTTGCACAGCACCAAGGATTACAAGATATTTTATGATGCCTTTTCCATGAAGACAGTAAGGGTATTGTAAGGGACACCTGTTAGGAGGCTCTCACCGGAAGTAGAGACAAAATTCAAAAAGTTTGGGAGTTGGTTCATCCAATTCTCACAGTTTACATATATAAGAGTGGTTGGATGCACGACTTGTCCCAAGAGGCTTCCAAGGTACCCACTTGATAGGATAGTTTTGGAGTTGGCTAGGCAACTTGAGCAATACGACAAAATGATGAAGCTCAAGGGTGAGATAGGGGTTACCTTCTCACTCATGATAGGCAATGATAGTTGTCCCAATCCTGTCGCCTTTGCGGCTGCGGAGAAAGAGTTAGATCAATATCATCTACGATGGTATAGGGCAAGGCAAGGGTTTGATCCTAATGGTCTAATCAAGGCATCTCATGGGGATCCATTCAAGCATATTCCTACTTTGGAGGATTTTTGGGCCAATGCACAGGATGACTTTCATGTGAGGAAGTTGGCTTTTTCAAGGTTATCGGTGGGCATGATGAGGGCCATCATATGGAGAAGTCTTGATATTCCGGACCAACTGGAAGAGGATGAAGATGTGCTAAGGGAAGATTACAATACAGTAGAGGGAACAGAGTTGCGTCCAGTGGATTGGGATGATCCTCAGGATCCTTCCTTCCTTAGATGTAGTAACAAGAACAATTGATCTACACACTGAGTGGTGGTACAATAGAAAGTTAAGGCAATTACAAAGTTGGAAGGTACACCTTACCTATGAGAAGATGAAGCTAGAAGAGGAGATCCCGGTGGAGTCAGTCGGACAACAGGGTGGGGGTAGTAGCCAGCAGCAAATAGTTAAGAGCAAGAAGAGGAGTTTGGAGGTTGAGAAAGGCAAAGAACATCAAGAGCCTCCAGCAAAGAAACAAAGTACAGTGCCATCAAGAGAGAGCATAGTTGAGGCTAGGAGCCAAGAGGTTGGTACAAGTGAGCAAAGGGCAGCGGTAGAGGTGAGCTCTGGTTCAGAATGAAGTGGTTATAGTAACAGTACTGGGTACTCTCCCCTCTCGGAGAACCAGGTTAAGGAAGATATGACAGTCACTAGTGGTGAAGGAGATAAGCCAATTGATATCGAGGCCCTATTAGTTGAGGAAGCCAAGCGCCTAAGGTTGTTGGTGATGCTTTGCTAGTCGAACCGAATCCAGATTTTGGGGAGATGCACTGCACCACTATGGTTGAGACAGATGCTTATGACAAGGGGCGAGGTTGTGGCCATCTGGACAGTTGGGGATATTCAAGGGCTAGTGGAAAAGGAAGATGATGCCAGACAGAAACAAATTGCAAGAACAGTGGCAAAGGTAATCGGGAATGCAGAGGATGGTCACCGGAAGGTTCAGATCGCGGTGCCGAAGGTTAGCAAGGCAGTAGACGAGATTGTGGCCCAAGACTATGAGATAGTAGAGCATGACATGGGAAGAATCACAGATGACATGGAGTGTGAGGAGGTTTAGGAAGGCATAGCTTCAATTAGAGAAAGGTTGAGAAAGGCAAATGAAAAGATTGCGAAGTTGGAGAACGAAAACAAGTATTGGAGAGATAGCTATCATGGAGTGTGTCAACCTATCCAACAGTTGCATCAGGCAGCCCTTCCACAAAATAGTGGGAGCAATCTAGAAGAAATATCAGATAAAGAGCAAGAGACCGAAAGTTGGATCAGTGATACAATTCAATAAGGGCGAAAGTTCTTGCCTTCTTTTATCTCGACATTCAGGGCATTTGTGTCTCTTAGGGACAAATTTAGAGCATTTGAAGGGGAGTGGAAGGATTTCCTTCCAATCCGTGACTTAGCCATTCCCAGGTTACAGGCGGCCATAAAGCTATCAGAGGGATCTTTGGTGAGGGCCAAGTTGGTTAATGAAGGAGGAAAGAGTATTGTTGAGTCTTTGTATGTTACCTTGACTGTCAGATCGAGGGTACTCGAAGAGATACAGGATGAGATTGCACAATACAGTCCAAGCATCGACACTTACATTTCAAACATGCTGAGCGATGCGAGGGTTGCACTTGATTTTGAAGATATCAAAGAGGAGAGTTTTAATGAGACAGAGTTTGGATTGAGATTGGATGAGTTAGGGAAGGTTACCGTCAGGAAGAAACAATTGGGCATCCTTGCCTCTCTTAGGGCCCTTATCGAGTTTGCAAGGGATGATGAGAAGGAGATTGAGAAGACACTGCAAGCAGCAAAGAACAGGATGAACGCAGCTGAGCTCAGAATGAGGCATACACCTTGCCCTCCCATGGAGGAAGTCAACAACATGTTAGCCAAATTCATTGCCTTTGCTAAGAAGATGAAGGAAAAGGGTAAAATTGTATTAGAAGATCATTTGATGTAAGCCCAAGTGGCAAATTCTCCTTTCTTCTTGGGTAGGGTAGGTGTCTGATTCTGATTGGCTACCATTTTGGTGCCTTCTCATTGGTTGCCACTTTTCCTTTTTTTTAATTGGTCCATTGATGAGGTGGCATCTTCTCATTGGCCGATGGGGTGGCAACCTTAATTAGGGTTCTTGGGATTTGATCTAGATCGTTGATTTTGCCTCTTAATCTCTACCGTTGGTTGTAATTTTGAGCCTCTATATAAGGCCATGTACTCTCATTTGTAAAGGGTTGAAGAAAATTGTTGCTTATATAATACCAAAATTGCTTCTCTTATCATTGTTGTGTCTTGCATGGTGATTAAGAACACTTGGTGTTATTGCATGGTTTCTACTTCCAATTGTTAAAGTTAGATTTCATTGAATTGTTAAAGTAAATTTCATTTCAAGAAATTGTTTAAGGATAGAAGTAGATGGCTAGTTGTATGGCGATATTGGTAAATGTTTGATAGGGATCTATCTACTAGGCCACTAGCATCTTAGCGGCTTGTTAAGGAGCCTTGTGTGGTAATCTAGTCTCATTCCCCTTGAATCATTGCATCTATGGAGGTAGTGCTGCTGGCAAGCTTTCATTAGATTTGATCCCCGTCCATATGCCAATCTTTCCATTCCGTAGGAGTAGTAGTAAAGCAAGAAGTAGTTTAATAGTTGAAGTTTGAAGAGCAAAGTTGGAAGTGATATAAATTTGAGTATACATTGCAAAGCTAGATCCCATCATCATCATAACAAGAATTTGACATCCTTGAACGAACAACGTAAGCCCGCCTACGTGATTAACCAACAAATCACATTAATATAACTGAGTTAGTATCCACAAGTGTAAGGAACCTTGGAGTTTTTCTCATGTTCTTCATGAGTAATTACTTTTCAAGAGAGGGTTGAGTGTTTGGTATGCTATATCAAGTATTCAATTGCTATATGTTATGTAGTGGTACAAAACTGACATCAACAAAGTTATTTTATAAAGTAATATTTAAATTATATGTTATTTAAAACATAAAGTAAAACTCAACATTTAAATAAAATGATAAAGTAATATAGTCACTTAAGTGAAAAATTAAAAAGCAACTAAATGTAAAAATATATCATAAAGTGCACTTTAATCACTTATGTTATAAATTGAAGTGATAAAATAACTTAAAAACATAACATAAAGTAATGAAATGTTATATTTTTCAAAAAGTGCAACTCAACTATAGAAAATAACTATCTATTTTTTAAAATATGCAGTTGAGCTTGGAGAGTCCATTTTTTGGGCACTTAAATGACCATATCTTTTGACTGAAAGGTCCGATTAATACCTATGATAGATCGAATCGAAGGGAAAACCAAAAGCAAGAGATTGGATGAAACAAAAAGACCAAAAGCAACTAAAAACACACTCAAAAGCACACCAAAGGACGCCGAAGGATTCAAAAATCAAGTATACGAAGACAAACTAAAAAAACGAAAAAGACTTGACAAAAACCTTCAGCATAAAGATTCACTAATCAAATTGTGATCAACTGATCGATCATTATTGGCTAGTTAAATAGTGAATTATACATAGAGAAATACGAAACTAAGTTTAAAAGTTTTGTACTGTTACCTACATTTTGTGGTGACAAAATGCAGGACAACACATATGACTAGCAATCAGTATATATACTGCCTACGTGAGATTATAACAATCTCGAGACTAGGGAAACTATAACAATTTCCTCTAGCCCCCTTCAGATATGGGGATCCATCTCTAATGAACATAAGATTCATTTTATATGGAATCCATATCATCATTTATGGTGAGATTATAACAATCTCGAGACTAGGGAAACTATAACAATTTCTTCTAGTCCCCTCCAGACATGGGATCCATCTCTTAATGAATATAAAATTCATTCTCTCTATGGTCTCCATATCATCAATTTGGGCGGACATATAAATGTACCAAAAAATATAAATTACACAATCATGTATTCAGATTTATAAAAGAAATCCAAAAAACATTAATACCTATAACGTAATCTTGGAAGCAATAAATGCATTACAAGCCTACGCATATGCATATGACTGGCAATCAGTATATATACTGCTTACGTGAGATTATAACAATCTCGAGACTAAGGAAACTATAACAATTTCCTCTAGCCCCCTCCAGATATGGGGATCCATCTCTAATGAACATACGATTCATTTTATATGGAATCCATATCATCATTTATGGTGAGATTATAACAATCTCGAGACTAGGGAAACTATAACAATTTCCTCTAGTCCCCTCCAGACATGGGATCCATCTCTTAATGAATATAAAATTCATTCTCTCTATGGTCTCCATATCATCAATTTGGACGGACATATAAATGTACCAAAAAATGTAAATCACACAATCATGTATTCAGATTTATAAAAGAAATCCAAAAAACATTAATGCCTATAACATAATCTTATAGGTCTCAATTGCACATGTAAAAAATATGAATATATTATACATCAATAGACATTTTATATCTAATAGAAATAAACCTTTGAATATATATTTACCAAATTGGGAAATTGTGGCTGCCGACTGGCAGCCTCACCCCTTAATTCCTCTTTACCCTAACCATTTGGTATGTCTCTGATATATCTTCCTTTCTTGTCGCTGCCATGTTCTCTTTTCTCTGTTTCGTATTTCCTTTCCTTTCTACTAAAATCTCACTCTCTATTCCCTTTCTCATCTCTTCCTTAAGAAGAGTATTGAATATCTTTTCCTTATACATGCCTGCCTTAAGAAGAGTCCAACATATTTTATATAATATTTATTTCCCCCCTGGTATCTTCCTTACCATACCAGATCTTATACGTATATCGTAATCCCCCCTCCCTCCATGAATCAAACTCCATACTATACTTTACACAATGGGGAGTGTTGTATTTTAAAAGACATGTCTTATGTCTCTTCACTATCGTAACTCTTCATTGTATAATTATTTGCTAACCTTGTCTAATTGCACCCCTTCATTATCACTTTCATAATTGATTAGAATTTGCACTCTTAATTGATCTTATCTTATGATAATCACATCCTTTACATGATATAATTGTGATCGGTTTTCAATCGTAAACATTGCACTTATTTATGAATATCGGTCCTTCTAATTAATTGTCATTATCTTTCCTATAGCAATAAATTGCTATCTTAATATCATGCCTTTCATTTGCGAACTGTGTTTGTATTAGTTTGGATGCGGATTAGTCTTTCTATGAATTTGTTGACACTGTTAACGAACATGGGTCATGAGCACTCATTTAAGTTTCTTCCTTAGCCAATTATGATCGTAAGAATATTAGCTGATGTTCCTTGATAATGTTCGGGATTATTACAAATATCCTTTGTATTGTTATCACTATTCCTATCGACAATATTACTGTTTATTAATGAATTCTGTATCGGCAATAGTGGAGATAAAAAATAAAATCATTGTCTTTCCTCCTAAAATACTTTGATGTCAACGGACGATGGCTCCCATGCTAACCGCCTACTCTTTTATCATTCATTGAGTGTATGTTTACTACTAAGATGTATGTGTTTGCACTTGCAGTCATTTTGCCGTCTACTGTAGAAGTCATTGTTTGACTTATATTGGGTATTCTAAAATCATGGATTGATACAAGCAATTTTCTTTTATATTTATTTTTAAGGATTAATATTTTCTCAATCGGTAATGTATTTATTATATCAGTATTTGCATCCTTAACATTAATAATATAATTAGTATATATTTATCTGTTCAATGTTTATTTAATAACAATATTATTAGTAATGTACCTAATTTATTAATAACATTATTATTCGGTAATCTTTAACTATAGTTGTTGGTAATTTATTATTGATTACTTTTAACATAATTGTTGTTTTCTTGAAACATCAATATTATTGACTAATATAATAGAATATTATATATAGTCGATATTTACAAATCTTGATTATTTTATTAATAACAACGATCACTTATTTATTTATATTTCATTATTACAGGGGGATATTACATGACCTCAGACTTTGGGCAATTTGATCTTGTGCACTTGCAGACTTCAGTGCAGCTAGTTGTGAGACATTCTTTGGGCATAGCTCAGTTATTCTTCACTTCCACTTAGGAGAATTTGGGTCACTATGGTCACTCCATAATATTAGTATGTGTACTTTTAAATGATGGGTTGATTGTAGTGAGTTGAGTTTGTTGGAATACTCGATTTTCCTACACTTGCACTTGGAGGCTAATTGTCAATGCCATGTTTTCAGTGGTTGACCACAGAGGTAATACTTGGTTACTTGATTTCAGGGTTGGTTATGCTGACTTCTATTCCAGTCCCTCAACAATGATGGTTGAGATTCTTGTTTGGGACTTTATGAAGGGAGATACTAAGATTTTTACTTTTTGGTTGAATGGATTATTCTTTTTGTTACCCAGGATCGTGATTGGCATGGAGACTGTTGATGTGGTCTTTCTTGAGTTACCTTGGCAAGATATATTACACGACATTGATTTCAGCCCTCTTAGAGTTTTTAGTCCTATGGGAGTTTTCTAGTAGGATAGATTGATGTGTCTTTTCGTGTGCCTATGATGAGTTTTTTGCACTTCCACGGGAGATCATTTGGAGTTGAAGAGTTGTTTGGTGTTGATAGCTCCTTGAGATACTTCTATGATCTATCTACTCATATTTGAGAGTTGTGATTGCATGATGATTTGGGATCCTGGCATTAGCATGTTTAGTGCATTACTTTAGTGGGATCTTGACGAGTTGCTTCACAACTCCGGGCATGTTGATGTTTACATGGAAAATAAATCTTTGGCAAGGGAGGACTATAATGCCCCTTTTTTTGGGACATTAGAAGTTAATTAAATCATTTAGTTTTAAGTTGTCAAATTATATCAAATTTTATGACGACTAGCAATTTATTTAAGTAGTTTAAGTGACTTTATGTCAATGGAGGATTATTAAATAAAAAGTTACTTTATGAGAAAGCTGGGAATTATTAAATAAAGTAAAACGTATAATCCCACATGGCTTGGAGAAGTGGCTTGACTCCTTTGAGAAAGCTATAAAAGAAGGGTTAAGAGGCTCATTTGATATGCTTATGAATTTTTATGATGGATTGATAAATTGATGCTTGCATCAAATTTGATCTCTGATGACGAAAACCTTTAGAAGATTGTGAGAAGGGCTGGATGAAACCTTAGTTCTTCTAAGGAGTGGATTCGTGACGCAGTTCACACTCGTGCCAAATTTGTCAAGTCTTCATCTGAAGACAACTATGCAGTACTGAAATATTTGCAGAGCTGACATATTTGATGATTATATCTTATTTGGAAAATAAAGATATGGTATTCAGAATATTTTATGGGGAATAAGTTTACTATTCCATAGTGATTGCTATTTTATTATTGGCACAAAATTACTAAAGATAGCCGATTTATTTATTCTAGAGCCGGGTCTTATTATTCTGATGAGGACAAGTATATAATATAAGCTGGAGATTTAAATATCCTATTGTGTGTTTTCCTTAACCTAGCACAAGGACTGTATGGTTCTTGTAGATTAATGAGGAGACTTTATTCATATGGGGCCTAATAATCTGCAGTGATATATTTGTTACCATTGTGGAAAAAGATAAAGTTTGGGGCCAAATATTTACAAGTATTATTTCCATGAAGTTTAGTGCTGGGAGCATTTCATTATTGGGGGAAAAGAATTATGTTTGCCGCAACTCTAATTTTGGTGCTTGATATTATCTATGCTATGCTATTTCAAATATTGAGCAGATATCGGTAAGAAGACTATAGTCAGGCAAATAAATATTGATGGTAATAGCTTAGCATGTGACAGTGAGAAGATTTAGAACAAGCAAAGGCCAGAAGAAGGTTGAATGGTTTATGCTACTATTAGCGTAGAAGGATAAAGGTTAAGGTATGCCCTTTTGCATCTTCAATGGTCATGGTGAAGAAGATGGGATTGTTAGGGTATGAATTGACTGTCAGGCCCTAAACAATAAGACAATCAAGAATAGTTGTTGCATTCCATGAATTGATAAGTTATTCTACAATATTCATGGAGTGGTCCACTTCTCGAAGATAGAGATTAGATCGGGATATCACTAGATTTAGTGTGGGAACAAGATGTTCACAAGACAGCCTTGTGAAACCACTACAAACACTATAAGTTCTTGGTAATGCCCTTTGGATTGACCAATGCACTTGCCACATTTTAGTCATGCATGAATCACATCTTCAACAAGAAGTTCAAGAAGTTCCTATTGGTGTTCCTTGACGACATACTCATATGCAACAATATATGGGAGGATCATTTGAGGTAATTGGATGAGGTCTTGGGGATAATGGAGGTGCAGTCATTGCATGCAAAGAAACCTAAGTGTGAGTTTGGCATGACAATGATTCTATATCTAGGTCACATCATCAGTAGGAGTGGATAGATCCAAGCTATCCTTGAATAGCCATCTCTAAGGACACTCATAAAGTTGCAAGGATTCTTTGGTCTTTGCAACTATTACAGGAGATTTGTAAATGGACTCTTACAACTAAGAGCCCCTTTGATTGACCTTACTAAGAATTGGGCATTTATTTTTATAGAGGAGGCATAGCAAGCATTCAACAAGTAGGAGACCATGAGCACTTGTCCAGTTCTTGCATTGCCTAATTCCACTTAGCCATTTGTTCTTGAGTGTGACACATAGGGAGAGAGTATTGGAGTAGTTTCGATGCAAAATCGTCAGCCCACTACATTTGAGAGCAGGAAGCTCAAGGACAAGCTGGTGGATTATGTTATCTACTACAAGGATAGGATCGTCTTGGTTTTGGAATTGAAGCTTAAGGAAAATATTTTGAGAGCAATTCATGAGACACCATTGGCTAGACACCTCGGGTACTTCAAGACATATAGATAGGTTTGGGAGAGGTTCACTTGGAAGTGCCTTGAGGATGATGTTCTTTATTCTATCAAGGAGTGCACCACTTGCTAGCTAAACAAATTAGAGCACACATTTTCGGTAGGATTGCTATAGTACCTACATAATTCGAAGTAGAAGTGGGAGAGTATTTGAATGGATTTCATCACAGGACTTTCTAAGGTACTTGGCAAGGATTGCATCTTTGTGGTGGTCGATTGGTTGACCAAGTATGCTCATTTCTTTGCCAATCTGATAGAGTTCATGGTGGTACAAGTTGCCAAGTTGTTCTTCCGAGCGATATTCGGGTTGCATGGGCTTCCAAAGAATATTGTCAGTGATAGAGATAGTAGATTCCCAGTGCTTTTTTGTCGGAGCTCTTTAGGTTGGTGGGAACCAAGTTAACTTAGAGTACTACTTATTATGCTTACACCAATGGGTAGATTCAGATTGTGAATAAGTGGGTAGAAGGCTATCTACGAAACTACATGGCAACACAACAAAAGGCATGGATTTGATGGTTTCACCTAGGGGTTATTGTTACAATACCACCTATTGTATGTCTATTGGGATGTCATTTTTTAAGGTACTTTATTGCTATGAGGCTACCTCATTTGTGGATTTGGTGTCCGGGGGAGATAGTGGAGCACCCAAGGCAAAGGATTCGATTTAGGAATGTCAAGAGATCCTTAGATCCTTCAAGGATAACTTACTACAAGCCCAAAATCAATAGAAGATATATGCGGATAGGTACCGAGTGGAGCACATTTTCGAGCTAGGGGATTTGGTTTATCTTCGATTACAACCCTACTGGCAGTCTTCCTTAAACAAGAGTAGCGCAAAGAAGTTGAAACCTTGTTTCTATGGTTCATACAGAGTGATTAGGCAGATAGGCAAAGTAGCTAATGAGTTGGAGCTTCTCGAGAACAATAGAATACATAATGTGTTTCGTTTCTCATGCCTTAAATAGGCACTTGGGCAGCAAGTCATAGTTCTTAAGGAGCTTTTGCCTATTGATGATGGGGATAAGTTTGATGGTCCCAACTAGTGTTGATAGGGGAGGGGTGAATCAACACCCAATAAAACTTGAAGACACTCTTAGATCCACTAACTATTATTGCATGCAAAACATATCCTATAAAAGAAATGAACAACACAAATCACAACAACATAGAACACTAGATATATCACGTGGAAACCCAAAATGGGAGAAACCCATGGTGTGAGTAGGAACTCACAAATTTTGCACTCTTTTGAAGTGCGCCTTCCTTGTTAAGGGATTACAAACACACTGTTAGGTGCAACCCGGTTAAGGGATTTAGAGTAAGGCCTATTAAAGCCTGCCTTGTCAGAGGACTTTAAAACATCAACAAGATGTCATTCGGTTAAGGGATTTAGTACAAGGGACCTGTTAATATCCACCCAAATACTGGGATTTGGCAATTGCAATTGTTAGAGAGCAATAGAAAGGTTGATCCTTTGAAGTGGCTTTGCAGAGCCTGATAAGATCATTGTTTCATTCACTGAGAGTCATCACCGGGCACCATTGGTATGCCCTCCTCAGGTCACTGTGCTTCCTTACATACTCTCCTCGTCTTCTTCTTCTCTTCTTTTCCCTTTCTTCAGCAATAGCTTTGATCAGCGTGCAGTTTCACTCTTTCTTGTTGGCACAATGAAGGCAAATGATTTTCTTCGCTAACTGAAGAATAAATACACTTCCTGTAGAGCGTGGGACAACTGTATAGAAAGAGAAAGATATGCATGTCGGTCAAATCAAATTACGAAAGATCTTCCCACTCTTTGCCATTGCGATCTCCGTGAAGATCTCCTTTTGATACACCATCCAGTCATGTTTCAGTCATGAGAGGAAACATCAGTGTCACAAGCTTTCCCTTAATAGAAGATCTGCCATGAATCCGTCATTCAGTTGTGTTTCAATCTTTTAAAGGAAACATTAGATGCGTGTCACATACTTCCTCTTAAAAGAAAATCCTCCATGATTTGTGCAATAAATCATGGTAAAAGAATCTCCTTAGTAGCCTTCAACTGTGCCTTTCACTGGTCTTTTCCTTAATAGAAAATGCTGCGTGATCTGTGCAACAAATCTCGGTAAAAGAGTCTCCTCAGTGTCTGTCAACTGTCCCTTTCACCGGTCTCAATGGTATCTTAACGTTCACTGGTGACCGGTTTACACCTTTCCTTATGCAGTGTTCTTGTCTCTATCTTCATCGGTCATTGCTCTAGTTATTGACTTCATTGCTTTGGTCATTGACTTCACCGGTCACTGTCTTCACCGGTCGCTTCTCTGAGCAGTAAGTGAATTGCTGGACAACACTGAGCTTATCACTGTGTCACCGGTTCCCTAGCATTTGGACATTGTTAGCTTAGTCATTTCATGACATCAATGACAACACCATTGGTAATTACTGGTGGTCTCTTTACCTGTTGCATCCTTACCGATAATGCCAACAAAGCTGGATAAGATTGTGGATTTCAGGGAGAAAAGGCTAAGGTATTGGACAATCAAACAGTATCTCGTCAAATGGAAGGACCTACTTGTTGAAGATGCTACATGAGAGAGTGAGTAGATATTGGAGCATCCTATTCTAAAATTGCTTGTGGACAAGCAACTCTAGGAAGGGGAGACTCTCATGTCCCCCTCCCTATAACAGGGTCCTATTAGTGATTGTTTTAGTAGCCCATTATATCCTCATGGGCTATTAAAATTGGAATGCAAGGGGATCATTTTTTGGGGCCGGCTCTTTTGGCATGTTACTCATTTTGGCCTTATCCTTTCTTTTGAATTTGGCCACCCCTTTTCTTAGGTCACTTCAATGTAGTTATGGGGGCTGACTAGCAGGTTTTTGGTGAGAACAACCTCATATTTATCAACTCTCCATGAAGTATTGCATCGTTGATCTTCCATTTCTTGCTTTGCAATTCCAAGTTGGAATTAAGTTTTTTGTTCAAAGTTTCGGAGGTGCAATGCCCTTCTTGGCCTGCTTGTTTTGGCAACTTTGTGAATTCTCCTCGAGGAGACAAAGTTGTGTCAGTATCAAAGATTGCAGCTTAGTCCACCATTGCCATTGAAGCTTCATTCATTGCATATCAGAAGTTGATTGGACAAGTCAGATAAATAAGATTATATTGATGAGCATATATCGGCACTACCATTGTCACAATCTCATATATAGCATGCCGAGCCATAAGTGAAGATAGCGATTTGTTTATCAGATTGTAGCATCATTGACAAGTGGTGGCATCATCCCTTGTTTGCAGCATCACAAGATTCACAACACAACATTACTGATCGTAGCTGCATTGACGCGCATATTCATTCAGTATTGAGTGCAAGGCGGCAGTCATTGCATTAGTATATCATTGATATTAGTCTCGCATTAGAGGATCGCCACAATGGACATTGCTATCGAGCTTTGGAGAATACAACGTTGGATGCATTGACAATTGGTATCGGGCTCTAGTGGACAGCAATGTTTTTCAACATCATTAGTCACTGGCATTTTTATCACCAATTGTAGATTGGAGAAATAATCTCAAGATATGACGCTTCCTTCAGTCCAATCATCATTCATTCTTCTGCACTTACCAATGTGGATCATCGTTTGCAGACCAAGGTGCATAAACTTGTCAATTGTACTTAAGTTTGTAATCTGAATATAAACTATTGTGGCAATTTCCTTCTGACCACATTGTGTTTTGTCAGGTTTTTCGTGTTGCATACTTGGGATATTTCAGGTTGTGATGCCTATAAAAGCAAAAGCGAGTGCCCTCCTTTGGCAACCAATTATCATTGTTGAAAATTCTTGGTAGTGTGATCTAGAGGATGAAAACCCTGCTAGATTACTTTCCAATTTGAGGACAAAAGCCCTCAAGTCTATTGCAGCAAATTACACTGGCTGGGTGCAATTTGTTTATTGACAAATGGCTACTCTAGCTGAAGTTGAATGTAAAGAGCCTGACTAGCTCTTGGCTCCAGGTAATTAATTTCTTAAAAATATTTTACACTTCCTCAGGATTTTTAACAAGAGATTATGTAACTTAGAAATTTTTCACAAATATATTGCCATAAAATCCAGACAATCCATTTACAATTAAAAACTCATGAAACTGAATGCTTTAATGATTAATAATCTAAATTCTGGAAATGAACATTTAAAAAATAATAATGGTACCTGACAAAGTCTGCAATATATAATCCCACAAACCGAGACAACCTTGAATGAATATCATCACTTCCAGTAGTCACGTGGCAGCAAGTAATTAAAACGTGGCTGTTATAAGTCTCCAACAAATTTGACGCAGCACCAAAATTGAGATAGCTGCCACCTTAAGGAGTCACGTGGCAGCCTGAATAGTCACGTGACTGTCCTAAGAACTCACGCAGGCCCTTTTGCTGAATAAAACGGCCCCCTTATGCATTAACGTGAACTGTATAATAGCTGTTATAACCTCCAAGACTCACGAAACTTGGCAATTGGTAAAACCTTAAGCAATTTCACAATCAATAACCAATTGATTGAATCACAGTATCTCCACAATAAAATTCAGAACCTCAACATGAACAATAAATAACCCTTGGAATGCAATCATTTGCCTGCAGATTAACACTTCTCAGAATTCCAGTATACCTCAGCGCTGGATTACAATCTTAGATACAGCTGCAAAATTCACCTTCAATCTGTAATAGCTCAAATTGCCAGAAGAGGAATCAGTCCTCGAAACCCTAGCTGGGTAGTCTCTCTCACGAACTTCAATCAATTCATAATTCAACAATGGATGATTTTCCTTTCACAAAGCATTGCTTTTATAATTCAAAAGTGTCTTCTCTCACACACTTTTCACTTAAAACACTTTTTATACTTAGGCACATATTGAGTAATATAATTTATTAATTCATTTGGCTCCAAAAAAAGCCTTTTCACCAATATCATGAAATTATCACACGCAAGGTACCTATTTCTTGTGCCCAAGATTTAAAACTTTTCATCCTGGTTCCAACGAGCTATAACACTAAGGTATCTAGCATATAATACGAACAAAAATGGCAACCTTAGCAAATTTAATTAAATAATAATAATAAACCACCCGTCTTACGAAAACAACTAAAGAAGCGTCCGAATCGAAATCTGTATATACAGGATTGATCTAGATGATGAAAGATGATGAATGAACTTGACGGGGTGACTTACTAAAAATAGACACTCTCTCCAAGATTCTTGGAGCCCAAACTAGAAGCCCAAACCGGAAGCCAGAAATGAAAACCGAGAGCATCATTCAACTCCTCTAACTCATCTGAGCTCATCGGAACTATCCATTGACTTACTATAAATAGTAAGTTCACACCAAAGACCCTCTAACCACCTCGCCAGACTACGAGGATGACAATAATGACTTGGCACCATCAGATCAATGACCTGCAAAAAAATGGTGACATTACAGTCCTCCCTCCCCAAGATTGCTTGTCCCTAAGCAATCACCGGAACAAGAAACATTACAATCCACCTGGATCCCACAGAAAAGAATATACCGTGCCACTGACGTGAACTGTAGGCTCCTGTAACATCACCTGAAATACAAATCGGATAACTCTGTAAAGAGACCCAAAACAACCACTCACCCAAACTCCTGTACTGAATTTGTCTCTGCCCGGATCCCAAAAGAAGTGAACTTTAGGATCATCAAAAACCAAGATGTATGGGAGACTCAGATCCAATACACACTGAACTCCCCCTATGCTCCCAATTGCCCTGTACTGAGTGTGTAGACCATTTGCCCAACAGTGACGAATACCCTTGAACAAAGCTGTACCAGGACCCGGATATCCACACACTGCATAATCTTTGTAGTCACCATAACTCTGCAACTCATCTGCTACTAACTTGTAGCCAAAACTTCCATCAACTACTGATGGCGAGAACCCATCCCATAATGGATGATAAGGACTAGGAGCCAAACTACCCTTGCGAGAGATGAAAGCTTCTACCTTTGGGTCAAAAAACAAATGATGAACATGCCCCACCGTATACAGCCGGTCGGAAACCCCAATCTCTGTCAATAGCTCATCATTACCAAATTGGGCGTCATGAGATGGCTCCAATCTCTGACTCTGCATAACTGTAGGCTGGGTAGGCCCTTGAGCAACTCTCTCAACAAACCCAACCTCGACATCCTTGTGGGGAAGCATTGTAGATAGAGTCTCCACAATCCTCCCTACCAACCTCCGGATAGCACAAGAGCCTCGGATGAGGGTACCCTCAAACACTCTATAAGAATCCTGTTGCACATCTGCACTCTCAAGTAAATACTCCATAAATGACTCGGCGCAGTAGAAATTATACGTGGAAGCGTCAACTTGCTCCCTCGCAATCCATAGCTGATCCCTCTGAAAATGTGGCACAACCAACTGTCCCATGCTATTAGCTATGTGAGATGATGAAATAGATTCACTCCTAGCTAAGGGAAGCAAATCAACCTGAGAGCTCGACTCCACTGGTACTCCTACCTCATTCGAACCAAGAGCTCCCATATCCTGAACATGCGTGTCTGCCACATCATCATGTTTCTCATCACCACCCGTAAGAGCAAACTCACCACCAACCACCTCAATGTGCAATCGAACTGGGTCTGGGGCTGGTGTGGACCGCAAATGCTCCAACTCCAACTCCACGATCACCTCCTCTAACTGGATCTGCGACTCCTGAAGGGCCCGCTGAGTGTCCTCTAAAACTTCAGTAGTTGTTGTGAGCTCCTGGGTAAGCTCACTCACCTCCTCTCTATCCATCAGTGCCTCATACGCTGTACTCCCCACTCCACCAGGTGATCTCGGTTGGCTGCCATCTGTAAGTAGTTGTCTCAAAATTTTGACAGCCTCACGCAAAGTATGAATCTCTGTCAATGAGAGGTAACCACCACTGGCCTCATCTGTCATAGGAGCACCCCAACCATAAACAACAAACAATTGACGAGTGGCATCAAAATGCTTGAGAGTAGAAGTAATATCTCTGTCATCAACTCGCAACTGGCTAGTCACATGATGACTCTGCACAATAGGCCTCCTACGAACAACCTCAAACGCACTGTCTACACTGTTGGTGCCCAAAAATGATGGATTCACTTTTGGCCAATTGATAGGTTTACACTGATACCTCTGCAATTTTGGCTTAATCTAGCCAAGGCTGGTAGGCCTAATTTCAATATAAACTATTTAATTCTCTATGATGCACAACTACGTACATAACAAACAAAGTTCCTCCAAAGACGGTAAATGATCCTTTGAGGAAAGAAATTAATCTCCTAAAAATCTCTATTCTAAATGGATTATACTAAATAATTAAAAGTAAATCTTTTGAAATAATGATTTAATGATCTATAAACTACAAATGTATGAACCAAATGACAATTTCCAAATAATAGTTAGATCAGTGCCTTCTAAATACTTGGGCTATAGAGTCATAAAACTTTCAATCCTACGTACAATTAGAGACGGTTTTAAGGTAACTCACTCCTGTAAAGCGAGACCATCATCCTACAGGCTTCAGTTGAAACAAAAATTTAAATAACTTATACAATTAGTCCTACGGATTTTAACCCAACTTAAGAGCCCGAAAGGAACAACAACAAGTTCTCAGACCATGCAACTGCTATTCAAATTGTATAAATTAAATTAAACAAATAAATCAATGAAAGAACACAGTAGGATACCTTGGTTCACAGAGTAATCTGAAAGACTAATTGAAAACATATAACTTATAACCACAAATAAAAAGAAGACTACTTATCTTTATTAAAGTTGAAAAAATAGTACATTAGAGTTCATATTGCAGTTGTGATCAAATTCTATTCTATGAAAATCTATCTTGTATTGTCTTCCCTCTTTACATTTTACATTATGTATATATACATGTTTGAGTGGCTTTCACACCTCTTTAGGGTGAAAAGACACACCCTTATTACAAATTATTTTGAAAAAATAATAAACTAACTAAAAAATAACTACCTATATTTCGGATTTGGGTTTGGTTGAAAAACCAAAACACCTCGTGGAAAGCTAAGATTTTTCTTGCAAATAGGAAATTTGATTTCCCGAACTGGGTCTTTTTTAGATTTTTAAAATTCGACCATCTTTATCCTCTGTCGGCATCATCTTTGCAGCAGGTCAAAATTCTAGCATTTTTTGAAGGCTTTGATCATAGAATTTTGATTCTTCTTGTCACAGAGCTTCCTTCCATAATATCTCAACTTTTTAATTGAAAATTAATGTAATATTTTATCCCATTTCATGTACTTCATCATTAATTACTTGACATAGAAATCAAGAGGCTATTTTTTAGGGTTTTATCACTATATAGGACTCCAAATTTTGCCCAAAATTTAGAGCTCCAACATACACTATGAGAAGAAGCTATATCCAACAAACTCCCCTCAAGATCACCATCTCTCTATGTACTTTCATCTGAGTACACATCAACAAACTGAGTACAGGCATCGGACACGTCCTCATCTAACCCCGAGGAAGCTGCTGCTGAATCTGACTCAACACAATCTCCAGCTACTTCGTCCTCTGCAACCATCTAACAGTCCAGTTCCTGAGACACATCCTCATGAGTTACCGAAGAAGTAACCCTGTCTCTAAAAGTGGAAGCCCTGGCTGTAACAAACTCCTGCCACTTATAAGCTGCCCTGTCCTCATCTGTGAGTCCCTGTAACACAAAATCCTGAAACCCACCATCACCATATGACAATGCTGAATCTACACCCAAAGTCAAATATAGAAAGCCAGAAACACTACAGCACTCATCGTCCTCACTCTCAGCATCGAAGATATTTGCAATGCTAGTGTCCACATCATCTATCTGCATCTCCTCTACTAACTCTGGCTGCAAACACGACTCAATGTTGTCATGTGAATCAACTATACAGTGGCATGAAACTATGTCGCCCAAATCAATTGCAACACTCCCATCCTGGGTGTCATCACCAGAGAGCTCCATGCACACATCCTTAACATAGGAAGAAACCACTGTCTCCTCTACTGATCCCACACTATGACTGCTATCATAAATCTCTGAGCTGTCAGAGCTCATACGCTCCTCGCAGTCATCACCCAACATCTCACAGGGGGTGTCATCTCCAATGCAACTCACAACATCCTCAAAAGTGTCATCAGATGTGTCTATACTATTAGCTCCCACATCTCTTGCTGAAATCTCATCTGTGGACACGTGTCTCTACACACATGACTCAACGTCAAGCTGTGCACCAATAATGCTAGAGCACGAATTGTCATCAACTGACCCCGGTGTAATGCCTAGATCACCAACCTCACCACTGGGAGACTCCGTACATGCTTCGGTCCTATCTGAGGAAGCAACTGCCTCCTGAACTGGAGCAACACTACTACAACTGACATAAACATCTCCAATAATAACTCCCTCCATGAAAGAGTTTGAACTCTTAGTGATAACTGCAACATTAGCTGCCTCTGTACAATCCGTAGTGACTGCTCTGGGAGCCTCAACCCGGTGATGCTTAGCATTGCTGTCATCCAATGACACTGAAACATCCACTGACTCCTGTGCAATAAATCCATCACCACCACTGCGGATGGAAATAGCAAGTGCTGAACTAGATGTAGGAACATCAACATCATGGACTACTGCTGGAGAAAACTCCAGCCTTCTCCCCTGCAATCTCGATCTTGGCCTTCTAAAGCAGAGACTATATATCTCGCTGCCCTATCTACTGTAACTGAATCCGACGAACTCTCTGCCAATCTCTGCTGATGCAGTCTAAGTCTCTCCATGCTTCCTACTAAAGCATTTAATTCCTCTCTATTTCCCTTACTGCTACGACGACTTCCGGAACTGGGCCTCCTATATTTAACCATAGCTAGGGAAAATGGAAGTGCTGGTCACTTTTAAAATACTTTTGAATATAAATGATTCCAGACCCCACAGGAGGGCAGGATAAAAGCTCTGATACCACTGTAAAGAGTCTGACTAGCTCTTGGCTCTAGGTAATTAATTTCTTAAAAATATTTTACACTTCCTCAGGATTTTTAACAAGAGATTATGAAACTTAGAAATTCTTCACAAATATATTGCCATAAAATCCAGACAATCCATTTACAATTAAAAACTCATGAAACTGAATGCTTTAATGATTAATAATCTAAATTCTGGAAATGAACATTTAAAAAATAATAATGGCACCTGACAAAGTCTGCAATATATAATCCCACAAACCGAGACACAACCTTGAATGAATATCATCACTTCCAGTAGTCACGTGGCAGCAAGTAATTAAAACGTGGCTGTTATAAGTCTCCAACAAATCTGACGCAGCACCAAAACTGAGATAGCTGCCACCTTAAGGAGTCATGTGGCAGCCTGAACAGTCATGTGGCAGCCTGAACAGTCACGTGACTGCCCTAAGAACTCATGCAGGCCCTTTTGCTGAATAAAACGGCCCCCTTATACATTAATGTGAACTGTATAATAGCTGTTGTAACCTCCAAGACTCACGAAACTTGGCAATTGGTAAAACCTTCAGCAATTTCACAATCAATAACCAATTGATTGAATCATAGTATCTCCACAATAAAATTCAGAACCTCAGCATGAAGAATAAATAACCCTTGGAATGCAATCATCTGCTTGCAGATTAACACTTCTTAGAATTCCAGTATACCTCAGCACTGGATTACAATCTCAGATACTGTTGCAAAATTCACCATCAATCTGTAATGACTCAAATGGCCAGAAGAGGAATCAGTCCTCAAAACCCTAGTCGGGTTGTCTCTCTCACAAACTTCAATAAAATCATAATTCAACAATGGATGATTTTCCTTTCACAAAACATTGCTTTTATAATTCAAAAGTGTCTTCTCTCACACACTTTTCACTTAAAACACTTTTTATACTTAGGCACATATTGAGTAATATAATTTATTGATTCATTTGGCTCCAAAAAAAGTCTTTTCACCAATATCATGAAATTATGACACGTAAGGTCTCTATTTCTTGTGCCCAAGATTTAAAACTTTTCATCCTGGTTCCAACGAGCTATAACACTAAGGTATCCAACATATAATACCAACAAAAATGGCAACCTTAGCAAATTTAATTAAATAATAATAATAAACCACCCATCTTGCGAAAACAACTGAAGAAGCATCTGAATCGAAATCTGTCTGCACAGGATTGATCCAGATGATGAAAGATGATGAATGAACTTGACGGGGTGACTTACTAAAAATACGCGCTCTCTTCAAGATTCTTGGAGCCCAAACCGGAAGCCAAAAATGAAAACCGAGAGCATCATTCAACTCCTCTAACTCATCTGAGCTCATCGGAATTATCCATTGACTTACTATAAATAGTAAGTTCACATCAAAGACCCTCTAAACACCTCGCCAGACCACGAGGATCACAATAATGACCCGGCACCATTAGATCAATGATCTGCAAAAAAATGGGGACATTACATTGAAATGTCACAGGCTGCTGCACCAATTTGAGTCTTTGACATATTTCACTGGCCAATCTTTGTGGGAGAAATTTTTGATTTGTTTGAGTATTCATTGCTCTTGTCTGCAATTTTCATGGTTACATTATATATATTATACATTATTGTACTTGTTTTTACTGAATATTGCAATCTGAGAATCACTATATAGATCCGGATTCCTGAATTTATTGTGTTTGTTATTTCACCGATTTATCATTTGTTGATTTATCTTTTATATTTAGTGCTAATTATTGATGTCAACTAGATGAGATACTTGGCGCTGGGCATTTATTTGCAATTGGACAAGTTATGACCATAAATAAATTAATTTAGGCATTTCCAGTTACCTTTTGATTGCTGGGACCTGAATTAAAATTCCTATTTATGTGACTAGAGTTACAATCTTAAGGTTAGTGCGTATTTGGAACTCCTTGACGTGCAGCTGGGTGTAGGATTTAATGGACTTAATTTTCAGTCAGTTTGATTAAGGTAAATGCTGTTATAAGCCCTGGAACAATTTCTGAAAATTATTTACTATTTTATAAGGATTAAAGTTTCAGTTCTTATCATTCATGAATCTTTTAGTTGCCAGAAAATTAAAAAATCTTCAGTTAGGGTTTAATTTCATCTTTGCAATTATTTTTAATTTGTACTTTCAGCTTGTTTTTTCAGTTTTCTCCAAAAACAAGAAAACAAAAAAAAACATGTTTTCTAAAACCTTTGAAGGGGAGCATCACATGGAAACTCCTACTTTCAATAGTTTCACGATTTTTTTGGTGCATTTTCTAAGCAAGTCATTAAAAAGGATAAATGAGCTGGTTTGATCCCTTCTACTTTTGACTTTTTGCTGCAGCAATCAATACACTCTTTACTTACTGTTTTGATTTGTACAAATTTGTATAGTGCTGCTTTCCACTGTTCTGGCACACTCTGCAAAAATGTGCTTTTATAATTATTTGAAGTTTCTATTCAAATACATATGACGAAGTGAAAAAAAATCATCTATTTTGTTATGTCAACAGGTTGAAAGAGGCAATAATGCTTACTTAAGTGGTCTTCGGGAAAAACATTTTGGCGAGCTTTTCTTGAATGCATCTATTTCACTTGGAGATTCCCATTGTAAATTTCCAGCAAAATGTTTTACAAGATTCACGGAAGAAAACAGTGCTGTCATACCAGAATGGCTAAACAAATCATCTAAAATCGACAGAGAGGCTTCAAGCACTTTTGGAGAACAGCATCATGAATCAATCTTGGAAGAAAAGGGAAATGAATATGAAGAGGGGTTGAAACACATAGCTCGATACGTGGAGTCATTTGAGACTCAAACAAAAGACTTTTGGCTTGTATTTCGGAATGAAGGTCAGTCTTTGTCAAAATTGATCTATACAGCAGAAGCAATAAATCAGGATATTGAAAATGACAAGTCAAGGAGAAGAGAGAATGTTCAGGTTCTACAACCTTCTTCTTGGTGGCGTTGGTTGAGACAAACCAAAGAAGGAAATGAATTGATGCGCAGCCTTATTCAGCAACTGGTATTTTTTATTTTATTATGAATTATATATGTATATTAATTTTCAGAATGGGAAATACTTATTTTCTAAACATTTTTCTTTTTCATTTTCCTTGCCATATAAGTGATGATATGCCAGTAATGTCAGTTCCTGCATATATACCTTAGTTGATATTTATTTATTTTTATGCTTATGTAAATTTTTATCTAGAAATTGCATAAGAGCCCGATACTAAATTTTGTTTGAATCATGGTGGCTCTATATTACATACATTGTTTGCGAAGGATGGTAAAATATTATTTTTTACTAATTAATTTTGACTTGCAAGTTGGGTTGAATGCAAGTTCATAGTTAATGATATTTGTAAGAGTGCAAATTTTAAAATCTTTTCTTAGTTTGTGCACTTGGAAGTCAAAGTTCAATGGATCAAACATAGTCATGCTTCTTGATGAAATGGATTGATTTCCTTTCAAAAGTTATTCATTCAAATTGTTTACAGTTAATCTAATCAAATCATCTCTGGGTGAAACCTAAAGATAAAAGTAGAGAGGAAGTAAACTGTTTGCCCTAGATCCCTAGACAAAGTAAGATACTTTAATCCCCAGAGCACAAAATCTAGAATAGATAAAAAGTATCATAAATGAGGCTACTGGCACAAAAGTTGGAATAAATATCATTTAACTATTGCTATTAAGATTCAAGTTGTCTAATATGTCACAACCACGCACAGCTGTAGGCTGTAGCTATTAATGATTGGTTGAACTTTCAAAGAGTGGTAGGGAATGATTGCCCCTAGATCAAAATCTAGAGACTTCAAGCAAAATCATAATTCATAAAGCCAATGATTTAATATGAAGGGGGCCTTTTAAAGGTAATTAAATTGCTGTCTTGTTAAATTTTACTTTTAGCCTTTCTCTTGTTTCAGGAGCATCATCTATTTTTTTCTCTTCAAACATAAAGCTTGAAGTACTGCTCATTTGAATTCTGTGCAAAATATTGATCTGTTTATTCTAACATCTATCCAGCCCTTGTGAGGTCATTTTACCACTTCCATGATTAATGGGTATTCTAGAATCCAGATAATCCCTTTGAAAACTGATTTCAACCTGAATTCCATCTATTGCTGACATTCGTTGAGATATAATTTTTCCAATCATAACCAACTCTTTTTGTAACTTTATTTAAAGAACATGAACACCATACTAGAAGTTCATTGTGTTTGTTGTTGTAAAATAGTCTTGCGAGCATAAATTTTTCCATCAATGTAATGTCCCCGTTTTTCAGACTTTTGAGATTAGCTTGGTTTGGCGACCCTCGCAAGCTAATCAGATGACCAGAGGGGGTCAGATTGCGGAGCCAGTGTTGGGATTCCATTCTGGAGGTTCAGCTTACCAGGTTTGCTCTTCGTTCGGGTCAATTTGGTCGACTTACTATTTTTAGTATGTGGTACTTTGGGTATGACCAGGTTTAGCAAGGTGTCTGCACGGAGTGTCAGATGTTTTAGGATCGAGTTTTAGGGAATCTCCAGTTTGAGAGACTTACTATTTATAGTAAGTCTATTTTTGACAATTGGCCATTTGTGGCAGTTGGTTATTTCTGGCAGGGCAGTTGAAGTTTGAGGCCCTGATGTCAGAAATGAGTTTACGCAGTCAGTGGGGTTCAGAGGCATTTAATTTTTAAAGTTATCGTTATTAAATTAAATTATTTTTAATTTAATAACTTTATTACTTTATAACTTAATGTTATATAATGAAGTTATGATTAAAAAGCCTTTTAAGTTAAAAAAGTGAAATTGAAGCTTTTTTCGAAAAAGCTATATATTCAATTCGAAAAAGCACTTTCATTCACCCATTGATGATTTGATAAATTGTTTGTGAGAGAATTCTGCTTGGCTTGGAAAAGCTAGGGTTTGAGCTTGGTCTTCAGCTTTTGGAGAAAGTTTTGCAGCAAATTTCGAGCTTGGTCTTCAGCTTTTGGAGAGAGTTCGTCTGTTCTTGAATGCCAGATTAATTAGTTCTTCTTATGCTTTGTTTCTCGAGTCTGTGATTTGGAGAGTAGCAAGAAGATTGGTGATTTGAGGGTTTGATAGAATGTCTTTTGAGAAATGCCAAATTCTGGCCATACACAGCTAGCTTGCGTGAGCTTTCAGCAGGAGATCAATTCATAATTAAAAACGTTTACTTTGCTGGTGTTTCAATAAGCTGCGGTTGTGTTTTTTATGGTGTCAAGGGTTCCTAGCAAAACATGTGGGCTTCAGTTGGGTGTTGGAAGGCAGGAAATTCTGTTCCAGAATTTCTAAATGTAGCCGTACAGTAATTAATAGTCTCACGTTTTTATTCCAGCCGTTTGCACACAGGCAGTGTGCTATGTGAAGATCCATTTCTTTTGCTGAAGGAGACTCACGTTTTGAGTTTAGAGGAATTGGATTTAAGGGAAGATGTCAGCAAACATCAGTTGTTAGTGGAAAAAGCTTGCTTGAGTCATTATCCTAGGAGTTTCAATTGCCCACAGCCAGCATTATAAATTAAGGTGCAAATCAAAATTCAATTTGATTACTGCAATGATAATAAATCTGAAAGTGTAAATGTTTTACAGTGAGATTGAAATCAATTAAATTTATCTTAATATTGTTGATCATTGCTAAAGTTCAAAATTTAGAGGAGTTTAATATATTCAGAGGAATACAAGTAGTCTTTTAATCAGATTTCTTTAGAAAATTCAATATTGCAATATCAAGAGCTACTTAGGTTCTTCACAATCAAAGTGATGAAACCATCCAACAAAGAACTCAACAAAATTCCTTTGAAATTCCATGTTTCATATTACAATTACAATGCATATCAGAGTTCCGAGAATTGCCCATGAATCGCTTAAATCAGGCGATTCATGATTCGATTCACAGAAAATGATTTTTTTTTAATTGAAAATCGGAACTGCCAATTTTTTGGGCTGAATCGCATGAATCGCCTGAATCGGCGGATTGCTAAAAAGTCAAGTCAAATTTAAAAAAAACACAAATATTTTCAATGTTTTTTTTTGCCTTTCCTATTTGTTGTAAGTTTATACAAATATAACATTTAAGTATAAGTTTGATTTATTTAATTTCTTATACTTTAAGTTATATTTGTATAAATTATAAAATATATATACTTCAGGATGTTTGAGGTAGGTTCCAACTTCATAGGAGTTAAGATGCAGATTCTAGATTTTGAAAATTCCAAACTTAACCAAATTTCAGGATTCAACAAGCCTTTAGCAGGGTTACCTCCCGCAATCCATCATGGCTTTCTAAGGTCAAATTGAAGCTGGCAAAAGGATTCTCAAAGGGTTTTAACTCGTTTTATCAAAAATCACTTGGTTTCGACCCCATCTCTATGACAAACTTAGCTTAGCTCTCGCCCAAATCCCAGACAAACATGACTTCCCAACAGGCCAAAATCATTCAAACCTCATTTGCCGGACCTAGGGACTTGAAAACAGCCACCAACAAAGACTACCTAAGATCTAGTTATGAAGACTTTGACATTTGGCATTGATCAATGATCAAGCATCATAGATTCATACTATGAAACGATTTAGTTTTATGGATCTTACAGATACTGATAGACATATGTTTCATGGATCTTCATCTTACATACATTTATGATTTGATGTCTTATGGATCTTCATCTTACATACATTCTATGATTTGACTCATTACGATCCTATGATTTCTATTTACTTTAGCTACAATTTACATTTTACGTGTAATGTATGTGATGGATTTATCATTTATGTTCCTTGTTTATGTATGTTAGCTTCTATTTGATGATGTTATAGTGTGTTTAAGTTATATTCAATAAAGGGTGCATGAAATAAGTTTTAAATTGTTAAAATCTCTAAATTTCAAGGGTTTTTTAAATTTGGCGATTCGTGGCCAATTCGATTCCGATTCATGGCCGATTCACAATTCGATTCGGCCTTGCCGATTCCGATTCTCGTTTCTTTGATATATATAGACACAAAATAAAAATAAAAATAAAAGTATATAGAATTGTAAAACAAACATTTATGGTTCATGATTTTACCCTTTTAATTTGAAAATCTCTATGGGGCTTTTCTATTAGTAGTCCATTGCATACATTTGGGGCAAAAAATTAGTTAGTTAGCAATTTACATTTAATGTAAACTTCTATGAAATCCTACAGTGTACATACTTGTAAATTCTATCAATAGCTTTACGTTTAGGTTTAGGTTTAATTAGATCTTAGGGAGCTTACGTTCATAATTTGTAAAATGGTTCTATTGTATGTGCTTGTTTTGTTTTGTGTTCTGGCAATAGAAAAATTAAAAGCAAACATTTGTCTATATTCCTTTCAAATCTTGTTACAATTGAATACTGGTCTTTAGTTTAGCCAATAGGAAGTTGAGTTTTATTGTTTATGCTTGATTGTTTATCCTCCTTGACTAATGAAAATCTTGCTTCAATGCTTGACTATCAACAACTCAATGTTTGTAACCAAGGTAAAACATTGCCAATTAGTTCATTTTTTTATTAGCTGTCTTGTGGGTACCCTGTGGGTACGCCTTGGATACACTCAGATTACACAGGGTGCACCCCAGGCACCTTGGGTCCATTGTGGGTCCATGGGCGCATACTCACAACGTACCTAGTATGCCTAGGATGCACCTTGTGCATACCCTTGAGCAAACCCGGTTTGGGTGTGTTAGGTTGTAGGTGCATACCTTCAACTAAGGTTTTAAGTGGTCAAGGTGTTGTCAATAATTTCGTTTTGGTGAAATTAATGATTAATCCTACGAAATTTAATTGAAATCTGGATAAAAAGCATGGTTATATATTCTAAGTACGTTATTTTTAAACGTTAATAATTTGTTTTTGCAAGCGTTTTCATATTTAATTCTTTTTGTTGTCAAAGGTTTAAGTTTTTGCTTTCGTTTCTTTTATTTTCAATTATTTTTGGTATGCTTTTTTTAAATTTTTATTGTTTCTTTAGGGGTTAGAGCTTTAAAGGTATCTACATGTCAATTTTTAATGCAATGTATTGTGCATTACATTATAAAAACTTTGTAGTCTACTTCAAAGTCTATAAAGGAGTGGACATTTTTACCATTACATGTTTATTTACATATGATATGACATTTGATATGTTATTAAAAACCCATAATACCACAAACTGGGACTTTTGGACAATATTACATGTGTTGCATGTAATGTAATATGTAATTGGTTATAAAAAATCCCAAACTACCTTAGACCTTTTTGGGCTTATTACATGTAGTATTACTTGCACAAAGTAATGCAAATCGCATGAAAACCTCCGATGACTTAAGTTATCAGGTATTTTGTTTAACATTACGTATTTCATTACAAGTAATGTTATATGCGAGTGAAATGCCGAGCCATGCAAAAATTAAACGCTGAGCCCTAAAATGTCGAGAACGGAGGTAAACATTGAGTTATTAGAAAAACACCAAGCCCTAACTTGAAGATCCTTGCGTTAATTTTTTTATTCATTTCAAATCATTGTTTTTCCTCTTCGTGCGTATCTTTCAAGCTTCTTGAGTGTGTTTTGGCTCGATTTTTCTGCATCAATTTTTGGAGTTTTAGTCATGTATGTGCGTTGTTTCATTTATTTTTTCTTATTTTTGTTTCTTTATGTTTTCTGTGTTTACAATCTCATTTTAGGGTTTGTGATAGATATAATCTTGTTGAGTGTTGTTTTTTCTGTTCTTTTATCATTTCCTTTAGGGATTCATTTGAATCAATTTCTTTTGCAATCATAGTGCCGTTTTTATGCTAAGAAGTTGATTTTCTTAAATTTCTTTGAGATTCATTATCATACTGATTCAGAATATTAGGAATTGCATTTTTATTCATAAAATGTTTTGATCAAACTCATTTCTTGCCTTTTGCAATCACAAGATAATACTGGGCTTGGATTTGTAAGCCCTAATACATATACTTTCAGATAAAAAAATAGTGAAAATGCAAATCAACTTCCATACAAATGATGCATATTTTATTTGCTAGCCACAAGTTTTTGACTGAAAATAAAGTGAGTTTACAAGTGCAGATCAAGGGGTTTTCTCCTAATTGCACATCATTCTATGCATGTACTCCCAAATGCAATTGGGTTTAAAATTCCCAATCACTTTGTGTTTATATATACATAGTTCCAAATCAAAACTTCTGGTTTCTTTTGCACTTCCTATACAAATTGGGGATTTAGATGCATATTGCATTTGCTATTACATGTAGTTTTACATGCAATCATAGTCCAAACCTCCAATTATATGCTTGTTATGTGTATTTTGTGGATTTTAACACCCATTATGTGGATTGTAACATGTAATCCTATATGTAAAGGCAACATGAAACCCCAATTACATTATTTTTTATACCTTGTTCCCAAAGTGGGATTTTAAATGCTCATTACATGCACTGTTACATGTAATTTTATTTGCAATCACCTTTGAAATCTCCATACCCATCATAAGCATTTTGGGATTTTTCACACCCACTACATGTTTGGTTACATGTAGTCCCATGCACAATCACATCTGAAAACCCCAATTACACACAAGCTCACTCTTTGTAAATATAAATACAAATGCAATTGGGGATTTTTGTCCTGATTGCGAGTTGAACTACACATGCAGTCACACATATAATCTTATGTTGAGTTGGGTCTAGAAACCCTAATTTCACATAAAACTTTTGTTTTTCCCTTGTAATTGGAACTTTTTGTTATGATTACATAAACTTTTATAAGATGAACTACACTTGTTCTGTAATAAGCCCAACTGGCTCTCTATTGCATTTATGCTCTTATCTCAATTTCAATTACAATTTTTCTAAGTTCCAAAACTTATAATCTATTTTTGCAAATTTCCAATTAAAATCATTGATAGAAGATGACTGAATTTCTCATTATAATCATTTAATAACAGCAATCCAATCTGCCTTGTATGCTCATCAATTATCAATAATGAAGCTTATTACTTTCAAACCATTACAAATGTTAAAAAGAAAACACTTGCACCTTAATTTGCAAAATAAATCTGTTGAATATTGATCTGCAGCTCTTGAAGAATAGGAACCAGCAATTTATATCCTCACTTTACAATGATGATTCCAAAACGCAGCCCTCCAATCTTTGTCACAACCTTACACAAAGCTAACAACTAGGATTTCTTACAATCAAGGCAAACACAGTATATAACTTCAGCATCCAATACCACTCCACACATCTCAGCCCAATTCCGTACAGCATGTACGACCCTGCAAGAAATCCATATGGTCCTTGCTAGAAAATGTACGGCAGCCACATTAAATTCTAACAATTACAATCCAGCAGCACATTAAATTACTGATCAAATACCACTCATTGCTCATCAAAATTTGCAGAGTTCTCTCCAAAATCTGAAGACCAAACTTTGTATTGATTCTTCTCCTGTAAGCTCAAATTGAACTTCTGAATGAAGCCCACATTGTAGCAAATCTCAATGTTTATTTCAACACATCAAATGCTTGTAAAAACTTTGAAGATTTCACAATTCTCCAAGTCTGAAATTTTGAAACCCTTGTTCCAAATTTCTCTTCACAAAAATCAATAATATCAAATGCACAATAGAATGAATGAAATGAAATCTGAATCCCTTTTTATAATACTCAATTTTCATTTGTCTTCATCTCCTTTAATTTACTTTAATTTCATTTCTCATAAAGCAACTTTATGTTATAATTTAAAGATGACATATAATAAAGTCACTTTATTAATTTAAACTCCCCCATTGCTCCAAAAATGACCTTTTCATTAATATAATGATATTCTGACACATAGGGTCCCTGTTTTATGTGCTCAAGATTTAAAACTTCTCAACCCGGTTCCAACAAGCTATAACACCAAGGTGTCCAATATGCAATCCCAATAAAAATAGCAACCTTAGCCAATTTAATTAAATAATAATCATAATTCAACCATCTTGCGAAAAAGACTGAAGAAGCATTAGAATCGAAATCTGACAGCACAAGCATGATCCTGATGAAGAAAGATGATGAATGAACCTAATGAGGTGACGTACTAAAAATGGACGCTCCCTCCAAGATTCTTGGAGCCCAAACCAGAAGCCAAAAATATAAACGGAGAGCATCATTCAACTCCTCTAACTCACCTGAGCTCATCGGAACCATCCCTTGACTTACTAAAAATAGCAAGTCCCACTAAACGGAGCCATAACCCTCAACAAGGTCCTCTAATCACCAGTATTAGCCTACAAGGACCCGGTAATAGGCTAAATCCAATAACTCAGATGCTCACTCAGAATGGGGACATTACAGTCCTCCTTCCCTGAAATTGCTTGTCCCTAAGCAATCTCAGAAAACAAAACACAAAAGTCCACCTGGATCCCAAGGATGGTCATGGGTAATGTCCCTGCCATCACCATACTCCTGTGAAGAAATCATCAGCATCAACAGTACAAATGACAACATCTGAAAAACTACACTCAACACCCAAATTGAAGATGCTGCAACAGGAACATCACGTGGGAGAAACTCAACCGAGAGTAACTCACACGGGAGTAACTCAACCAATAGACTGGACTTGTCCCCAGTCTTCGTGCAAACCAAACCATCATACCAATCATCAAATGGATGCACTGAAGAACTCTGCAACTGGTAGATGTCCTGAACATGAGGATCGAAAGTGAAATTGTAAGCACTCCTCACTGTGTACACCCCGGTAAAGTGCTTACTGCTCAGCTAGGCCCGACTGGCCTCTTGTAAAATCCTCCTAATACCCGGGTGTACTAATAGGATCCCAAACATCATCATCATTGTACAACACCTGTAAGGGATCATCATTGAGCTCAAACAACGGATTGTCATAAGTCATAACAACATCCACATCAAATAAGGGATTGTTCACAAAGTGAACAACACCCATCTGCTGATCTGAGCCATAAAACTGCGAATTGTGAGAGACATGATGTGTAATCTTCTCTACCTACATGGACTCATGTCTCTGGAAATCCTCACTATCTGCAATAAGTCCCTGTAAACTATGGTCTGGAGTCTTATCATCACCCAATAACCACTTTGAGTCATCATCCAATATCTGATATGATATCCTAGACTCGCTGCAGCATGAATCATCCTCATAGATAACATCGGTAGTGTCCACATCATCAATGCCAATATCACCAACCTGTAAAAACCTTTGATATCTCATGCTGCTGCCAACGTGACTCACTGCTGTCATAGAAATCAGAATTAGAAGAAATCGCTTTGAGCATGCAATCCTGAAAACTAACTCTCACATCATGTGAGTCAAAACCCATAGTGATGTCCTCAACATCCTCTACACTTGCCCTGTCATCAACGTCATCAATAGGCTCAAACATAGGACCGCTGTCATAAAAATCAAAACCTATATTGTTAGTAATTTCATTGCTACCCGTTGAAGTAGGGCTGCCATCAATGGTGGCTATCATGTCATCAGCATTCCCATGATCATGAGCTCCTGTCTCATGGAAATGATGAGACTCAATGCAACTGTCCTCAAGCAAGTCTGTCATAGCCACATGCTCCTGAGGAGAGCCTCTGGAATGCTCTCTCTTCTGTATCAGGTACCTGTCAAAATTCAAATTCCTCTTAATTGCTTCTGGAAGAGCATCCCACTCTGCAAAGTGTGCCACCATGTCATCAACGAATGGTGTCGGCTCTATCTCTACACTAACTACATCCAGTTCAGTCCTCAAGAAAGTAGGACAAAGAGGCCTATCATAAATACCTGTATGGTTAGCTCTATAATCACGCCTGTTATCTGCTCGTGACCTGTGTGATCTAATTGAAACACTCCGCGCACCTCTGTCTCCAGCACGATCACCTGGTAATGCGATACGCTGAAGAGTGTCTGAAAGCTGTTGCAATTCATTTGCACCATGATGCTGACCTTCTGCTAAATTTCTAAAAGCATCTCTGGCTTCCCTGTCAACATCATTGCCAATATTATCTCTGTGCCTGTTGCTTGCACGATCAACCTGTGGGCCCTGTTCATTTCCTTTTGGCGGGGGTGAAACTCTACCCCTGCGGACATAATGCATGCCAGACACAAACCTATTTGCCATAGCTAAACCCTCATAACCTCCAGGCTGGCAAGATCAAAGCTCTGATACCACTGTAATGAGCCCAATTGGCTCTCTATTGCATTTATGCTCTTATCTCAATTTCAATTACAATTTTTCTAAGATCCAAAACTTATAATCTATTTTTGCAAATTTTCAATTAAAATCATTGATAGAAAATGACTGAATTTCTCATTATAATCATTTAATAACAGCAATCCAATTTGCCTTGTATGCTCATCAATTATCAATAATGAAACTTATTACTTTCAAAACATTACAAATGTTAAAAAGAAAACACATGCACCTTAATTTGCAAAATGAATCTGTTGAATATTGATCTGCAACTCTTGAAGAATAGGAACCAGTAATTTATATCCTCACTTTACAATAATGATTCCAAAACACAGCCCTCCAATCTTTGTCACAACCTTCCACAAAGCTAACAACTAGGATTTCTTACAATCAAGGCAAATACGGTATATAACTTCAGCATCCAACACCACTCCACACATCTGAACCCAATTCCGTACAGCATGTACGACTCTGCAAGAAATCCGTATGACCCTTGCTAGAAAATGTACAGTAGCCACATTAAATCCTAACAATTACAATCCAGCAGCACATTAAATTACTGATCAAATCCCACTCATTGCTCATCAAAATTTGCAGAGTTCTCTCCAAAATCTGAAGACCAAACTTTGTATTGATTCTTCTCCTATAAGCTCAAATTGAACTTTTGAATGAAGCCCACACTGTAGCAATTCTCAATGTTTATTTCAACACCTCAAATGCTTGTAAAGACTTTGAAGAATTCACAATTCTCCAAGTCTGAAATTTTGAAACCCTTGTTCCAAATTTCTCTTCACACAACTCAATAATAAAGTCACATATAATAAAGTCACCTTATTAATTTAAACTCACCCATTGCTCCAAAAATGACCTTTTCATTAATATAATGATATTCTGACACATAGGGTCCTTGTTTTATGTGCTCAAGATTTAAAACTTCTCAACCCGGTTCCAACGAGCTATAACACCAAATTGTCCAATATGCAGTCCCACTAAAAATATCAACCTTAGCCAATTTAATTAAATAATAATCACAATTCACCCATCTTGCGAAAATGACTGAAGAAGCATCAAAATTGAAATCTGACAGCACAGGCATGATCTTGATGAAGAATGATGATGAATGAACCTATTGAGGCGACTTACTAAAAATAGACGCTCCCTCCAAGATTCTTGGAGCCCAAACCGGAAGCCAAAAATATAAATGGAGAGCATCATTCAACTTTTCTAACTCACCTGAGCTCATCGGAACGATCCCTTGACTTACTAAAAATAACAAGTCCCACTAAATGGAGCCATAACCCTCAACAAGGTCCTCTAATCACCAATATTAGCCTACAAGGTCCTGGTAATAGGCTAAATCCAATAACTCAGATGCTCGCTTAGAATGGGGACATTACATGTTCCTTCACTTGTAGACGACTCCAAAATCCTCGAGTTGCAATGATGGCCCACAAAAAACAACTTTTTCACCTCATCCCTGTTTAAAGCCTTGTTTGCACACATGATCTTCCAAGTTTGAATATCAAAGTATGAACTTAATTGAGAATGATATGGAACTAACATCAACACATTCTAATGTTATGTTGTTTTGGTCTTTTCATCTTAGTGCTATAGGTTGTCATCGTATGTTTGAAGATCCAACCATCATGCCTAAGAAAAGGATGAAATTCAAGTTCCACAAGTATTAGATTGCCATGATTCCTACCTTAGTGGCCTCAAACATTGATGAGATTAAAGATACTGAGATCATGCACATAGATATGGTCGAGTTCATTCAAAGGACAAAGGTAGAGAAACCAAGTAGTGAGATGAAGAAACTCCTCAAGAGTCACATTCACATGCTTTCAACCTTTTCTGTGGAGGTATTGGAACCTTTGTTTATTTTAGCATCTGCATCACACTTTGATAAAGAAACCCAAACAGTCAGAGATGCAAATTGTAAAGTAATCACGAGGCTAGATGCAAAGGCCATTGAAATTTCTTTCCATGTTCCTGCCGACTTGTGTATGTAGACATCTCTCATGAGAAGGCTTTAGATTATTATAATAGAAGGGAAGATGATTACAAAAGGGAAATAAATACTGTTTGTTTTGTCAAATAGAGGCAATCGATTTCAACCTGGTGGTATGCAACATTGTATAGAACTGAGTTCAAGGAGGAGATCAATGACATGTTCACTTGTAAGAAAGATGCACGGGCTAAAGAAATCAAATTTCTTTGAACCATGGATGTATCAATTAATTGCCATTATCAAGAAGGGGACGCAACAAATATTTTGGGCAAAGTTAATTAGTGACTCTGTGTGAACAATTGATAGCAGTGTGTACCACTTTGACATTTTACACGAGTTCTTATCTTGTATACATTGTTGCATCCTTCCGAACATTGCTAGGACTCTCCTATGATGGTGATAGATTTAAGTTGCTCGTATGGAAATACTTCAATTAGTTGGCCATGGCCACAGGGAGACATCATTAATGCATACTTAAAGACGCCTTCTTTGGTCATTTCATGTGCCTAGTCGATAAAACACTAGAAAACATAATGGTTTCTAAAGCGGCATGGAGGAAGGTGAATAAATATGGATGCTTGTTCCTATAGTTCTTGACTTTCACTTACATGAGAGTTGGATGCTTTGATGATCACCCATATATGTTACCAAGGTACCCAATTGACAAGATTATTTTTATGGAGTTGGGAAGAGAGCTGATCTATGTGCATGCCAAGCAATCTGCAACACATAAGCCTAGTTTTGTAATTTCCACCTAGCATCCCCTGGTGATTGGTAGGTATTCTCTTACTTCTTCCACAAAGGCAAAGGCTACGAAAACAAAACTGTAAGAAATCAAGTTGAAGAAATTTAAAGTCAGAAGTGATTTTGACCACCGAGGCATGAAGGACGGGATCAAGAGGGCTTTCACTCATGTCCATCGTATTGAAGATGTCTGGATAGACCTTCATATGGATAAGGACATTAGAAGAATGGATTATTGCAGACTTACCATAGAATAAATCAACGATGTGTATCTTGCCAACATTCTCGAAGGATGGATGATGATGGAAACATATTGGATCTACAATATGTGGAAGAGAGGGTTGCCAATCATGACCTCCCCTTAATTTAGTGGTCTTTAAAAGAAAATAATTCCATTATTGATAGATTTGAATCTATCATGGCTAATACCCACACTTGGGTCAAGAGAAAAGGTATTAAGATGAAGAGATTCAAATGAGGGTCAAATGATGATACAACCGGATCTATGTGCCATAAATCAGAGGTGACAAACAAGAGTAAAGATAATGTCTCCTTCAGAACCAGAATAAAGCTCAAAATCAGATCAAAGGAGAAGACTCAAGAGGATCCTTTTGGTAAAGGGAAGGAACAAGTTGTGATTCAGGAGATTTTTGAGGAAGAAGATGATCAACAAGAAGAAGTACAAGTACTTCCAGCTGCACCGAATGCACAATCTACCCCTATTGAAACTCTACAGGTATTCATTCATGCAGATGCATTTGTTATTACAACTGATACTGATGTTGACTCTTTTTCGATAGTTTTGATTCCTCTTGTTGCACCTTCTGCATCTTTTCAAGCCACTAAGTCCGTTCATAATACACCTCATGATAACTTGGACAACATGTTCACATTTGACTGTCACCCATGTTCGCCCACAATTCCTTTTTCTAAAGGTTATTCTACCCTGAGTGACTTTGACAGGTTTATGTTAGAATCAATGCCTCATGTTACCATTGGAACTATCCCCTCTGCTGTTTAGATTGAAACACCAACAATTGTTTCAACCACTGTGCATACCTAGCCTAGTTCATCACATGCTACAACTAAAGAGACTCAAGCTGTCCTTTTTGACCTTCCTCCTTGGCTAAGTGCCATTGTTCCTTACAGGAAGAAACAAAGTCTCCCTAGATGACTTTGACTTTGAGCAGCTGAAGCAAGTTAGGACTCCCTGGTGATTGGTAGGTATTCTCTTGTACCACAAAGGAAAAGGCTATGGAAACAAAACTACAATAAGTCAAGCTGAAGCAATTTAAAGCAAGAAGTGATTTGACCACCGAGGCATGAAGGATGGGATCAAGAGGGCTTTCACTCATGTCCATCATATTGAATATGTCTAGATAGACCTTCGTGCGGGTAAGGACATCAGTAGAATGGATTATTGCAGACTCACCATAGAACAAATCATTAATGTGTATCTTGCCAACATTCTAGAAGGATGGAAGATGATGGCAACATATTGGATCCAGAATATGAGGAAGAGAGGCTTGCCAATCATGACCTCCCCTTAATTTAGTGGTCTTTAAAAGAAAATAATTCCATTATTGATAGATTTGAATCTATCATGGCTAATACCCACACTTGGCTTAAGAGAAAAGGTATTAAGATGAAGAGATTCAAATAAGGGTCAATTGATGATACAACCAAAGCTATGGGTCTTAAATCGGAGGTGACAAACAAGAATAAAGAGAATGTCTCCGCTAGAACCAAAATAAAGCTCAAAATCAGATCAAAGGAGAAGACTCAAGAGGATCCTTTTGGTAAAGGGAAGGAACGAGTTGTGATTCAGGAGAATTTTTGAGGAAGAAGATGATCAACAAGAAGAAGTACAAGTACTTCCAGCTGCTTCAGATGCACAATCTACCCCTATTGAAACTCCACAGGTATTCATTCTCGCAGATGCATTTGTTTTTAGAACTGATACTAATGTTGACTCGTTTTCCATAGTTTTGATTTCTCTTGTTGCACCTTCTACATCTTTTCAAGCCACTGAGTCTCCACTGGGTCTGTTCATAATACACCTTGTGATAACTTGGACAACATGTTTACATTTGATTGTTACCCATGTTCACCCACAATTGCTTTTTCTGAGGTTATTCTACCCTGAGTGACTTTGACAGATTCATGTCAGAATCAATGCCTCATGTTACCATAGGAACTATCTCCTCTGTTGTTTAAACTTTAGATTGAAACACTAGCAATTGTTTCAACCACAGTGCATACCTAGCCTAGCTTATCACATGCTACAACTGAAGAGACTAAAGTTGTCCTCTCTGATCTTCCTCTTTGGCTAAGTGTCATTGTTCCTTATAAGAAGAAACAAGTCTCCCTAGATGACTTTGACTTTGAGCGGCTGAAACAAGTTAGGAGTTGGGATGCTATGAAAGCTAAAATTGTTTCAAGGGTTCGGGTAGATAAGTACAAAACAAAGTATGTGGAGATAGTTGAACCTCTTGTAGATAAGCCTTGAGAAGAAATGCAACTTGCTGATTTCCGAATCACTAGGTTTGATTTGGGCAAGCAAACACATAATGGTATTAGCAATGATGCCCAAGAATTTGTAGCTATGTTGGCACAGGATTATAATGAACTCAAAAAGGAGGACTATCTAAAGGAACAAAATGAACTACTCATGGCGGTGATTATGATGAGGTTCTTGGAACTTTTAATCAAGACTTGGAGTCTCTCGTAAACAATTTGGAAATCTGGAACAAGTTTTCAAATGTGAAATTGGAGATGCTTTGAGAAAACGGATTTGTACCTTCTTGTGAGTACTAGTTTGAATATAAGGAGCTATTGGTAAATAGAGGCCAGGTCATTGAAGGCTTCGTTACAAATGTGGAAGGAGCAATTGAAGGTTGTATTGAGAAGGAATAGGAGACCAGTGCCATGTTTGAAGAAATATCATGTAGATTGATAAATGATGATCAAGAGCTGATTCCTGAAGATACCATAGTTCCAGAACTTCAATAGATGATTCGTCAAAGGCTTGAGGTGGATCATTTCAATTTGAATTCCCTTGACAAGCTCATAGGTTGCCAGTTTTCTTGTGATCAATTCCAAACCGTTCTTGAAGAAAACAAGACAATATTTTCTAGGTGTTCTAGTGTAGTCATCAAAATGACTGTTGTTGCAATGAACACATGCGTGTTGGATCCTGGTGAAATACAAGAAAGCATCCACAGGTTCCAGGAATTCATGGTATGTAATTAAGAATAGAAGTTGCCTCCAAGAACTTAGATTTCTTATGCTTTCTAGGATTTTAGATTTACATTTTGTAATTCTGTTTTGCAAACTACATATAAAGAAAAAATGGCAATTACACGTGACAACATTGTTTGTCGAATTGTAAAATGCAATTGTATGTAACAACATTACATATCAATTTAGAATATGATTGTATTGTTGAATATTTCAATAGTTTGTTAGAATCCTCCCACCTTTTTCTCTCAGCCCCTCACCTATATATAGGAGGGTGCTTCATAGTAATTATCATCTTTATGCATTGCAAGTAAACTCTGCTGGAATTTCGTAAAATACAAGCTTTGCTTTTATTTGTGTAAGCCAATTTCAAAGGAAATAAAGGAGCAAGTGTTTTCAAACTTTGTGTTGAAGGAATTTGTGATATCATCATTGTGTTTTTGTGTCACAATAGTGGTATTACTTGAATTTATTGAGAAAACTGTATGAGTTATTTGTGCTATTATAAGGAAAACTTTAAATTTGATTTCATTCAGACTTTGTGCTGTAGTTTTCAATTTGAGTTACGTAGAAACGAATTTATAGTCTTTTGAGCTGTGATTGTTTGTGCTATTATAAATTAGAAAGGAAGCTCTATGTTTAAAAGTCTTTGTGCTAAACATATTGCTGCCTCATTCTTTAAATCAGTTTAGGATAGTGTATGAGTCTTTGAGCTTATGTACATCCCTTTGTCAATAGTTTACCAGTTTTCTTAAGGAAAACTTTTCGGTTAATCTGAAGATTATTGGCATTATTGCTCAAATACGTGCTTATAAGTGAAGTTGTCGAAAGTCTCAAGTTTGTAAAGTGTATATTTATGAAAGTGGAAATCCTTCCTAAAGAAAGAGGAAGTGATATGTGCAACACCCAATCTTAGATTAGTTTGAATTTCTTGTTAAGCTTTAGTTAATTCTGCAGCAATAAGAGGGGCACCTCCCCTTAGTTGAGAGGAGAGATTATATCTCATATATTGTGCCTAAATACTTCATTTTGTAAGTAGCGTGTAGACGACCACTTGCACAACGTTTAGCGAACACAAGGATCCTTGTGACATGCTAAAAAGGTGGAGAAAGAATCTAAAGTATTCACTTTTTTTTTAAATGGTATAAATGACATATATCTCCCTAGCATGAAAAAGGCGTTATATACTTAGGCGCACAATTGAGATGGTTGAGCCATCATCAACCTTTGCCTCAATTTTCCCAATTATCTATGAAACAAGGCACAATTTTATGCACCAAGACTTCAAGGTCTTTTCCTTTCCTTACATATGCAAGTCAAAATTTCAAGTCTTTTCCAAGTTTATTTTGGTAGTGTTACATTATTGGAGGAGAGCTTATTGTTAGTGGTTTTTTGTTTAAAATCTACTCTAACCTAACATAGGAAGCAAGGATTCAATATTAGTTTAAAGCTCACTCTTTACATACAAGTTCACAATTACATGGACATCGTTTGCATATCTAATTTATAATTAAAAACAATAGATTCATTTGACTAATTATATTTGATATTGAATTGGTATGAGTTTATCTCTTCTATCTTCCTTGTCTTGACAGAGGATGATGGTTTTACTGTAATAGGACGCTTGCACAGTCTCCAAGTGGATTCCCTCAAGGTTCTACCTATCTCGGGACTTCTCCAACATGTGACCGATTTACCTGCCTCTTCCTATACACACCCTCTATCGTACGTAAGCATTAAAGATGGAAAAAGAACAAACTCAAACAATTCCAATGATCAAATATAAACACCAAGGCCATTGACTTAAATCACATATCAGTTTTATTATATATATATATATGTAAGACAACTGTTTGGTTTTCTATTATTTGAGACAAGATAAACAATTGACGCTTGTATTTAGTATTTAGGCTCATGCTCATATTGTTACCGATTTATATTGATTCATCAAAGATTATTGTTATGGAGATTAAAAGTTGCATATTAATACTAGCGATATCTATTGTTCAGTGTTATGCAAAAAAGTAATGCAATTGGAATGCAAAGATATGTATTACTTACCATAGTGATCAGAAGTTCCCAAATAACTTGTGATCTTTATCAAGAGGTGATCAGCCAATACGTAACTAAGTCTTGATGTCTTTTTTGTAATTGATACATCAATTTCTGATGTGATTGCATTCCCATATTTTCCAAACCATATTTATATGTTGCCAAAGTTAAGGGTCGCGAGTCGCGACCATACTCTCCCATATTGCCGATGCTTCATATTGCCGGTGATTTAGTATTAACAAAGTCAATTATCATTGATTTGTTATTTTCATATCAACATCGGACTCCTTTTTATCGACTTATTACATATCATGGGTAATATCGTCGACTTAGTATTACTGGTTTATTACTTATTACCATCGACTATTACTTAGTATCATTGGCTATTATTAAGTTGATTATATTGTTAATTACATAATTAATATTATTATGGATAATTGTAATAATATGGAAAATATTAAATAATTTATTAATTATCAATATAAAATTGTAATTAGCGATGTTGTATTATATTGATTAATTGGTAGTATTAATATTAATACATTATTAATTAATTTCATAGATTAATTATTAATTCAATATTTATTAATTAATTTCAACATATTTAACAGGTATATATGTATTAGCATATTTATACATATAATCAATTATGGTTTGTGACAGTCCACCCCTCCCAAATTTGCTTGTCCTCAAGCAATTTTGGATGAGAAATGATCTCTTCTTTGACCCATGTTGCATCTTCTTGTGGTAGGTTTTTCCATTTTACCAAGTATTCTGAAATATTCCTATTCCTGAGTCCCTTCTCACGCTTATTAAGGATGGCTTCAGGTTCCAAGATGAGTTTTCCTTCATCATTTAGTGGTGGCAATTCAGCGCAAGTGCGGGCTTGTTGTCCAAGGACCTTCTTAAGTCTGGATACGTGAAATATGCTGTGGATCCTGCAATTCTCAGGTAGTTCTATCTCATAGCCTACTTCACCTATTCTCCTTAAGACCCTGTATGGTCCATAGAATCGTGGCTTTAGTTTCTCTGCTCCACTTACCTTAAGTGAGGACCGCTTGTATGGTTGTTTTCTTAAGAATACTAGGTCACCAACCTCGAATGACCTTTCTACTCGCTTCTGATTGACGTATAGCTTTTGCTGGTTTTGAGCATGGTGGAGGTTGTCTTTGGGTGTGTTCATAATATCAATGCTTTGTTGAATGAAATCCTTGGCTTCAGGTATCTTGCTTCCTTGATTGATTAAATCTCCGAACGAGGTGGCCTCATAACCATATAATGCCTTAAATGCACTCATCCCGATAGACATATGATGGGTGGTATTATAACAATACTCTCCCAGATGTAGCCATTTGATCCATGCATTCTGTTGACCTGTTACATAGTTCCAGAGATATCCCTCTATCCATTTGTTAACAATTTTAGTTTGCCCATCTATTTGGGGGTGATAACTTGTGCTAGGCGTCAAGTCAGTTCCTGTTAACCGAAAGAGTTCTTGCCAAAATAGGCTAAGAAACTTGCTATCCCTGTCACTGATAATGTTCTTTGGCAAACCATGCAATCTGAAAATCTCTTTGAAGAATATTTCAGCTATTTGGGGTGCCTTATAGTGGGTGGATATTGCAAAGAAGTGTGCATATTTAGTTAGCCTATCCACTACTACAAAGATGCAATCCTTGTCTCGTATCTTTGGTAATCTGGTGATGAAATCCATTGAAATACTTTCCCACTTTTGATTTGGAATGGGTAGTGGCTGTAATAAACTGGCTGGTTGGTTTTGTTCAGTCTTGTTCTTCTGACAAGTCATACATTCTTGGACGTACTTCATGATATCCTTCTTGAGGCCTTTCTAGGAATATCTTTCCCTTATCTTTTTGTAAGGCTTATAAAAGATCGGGTGTCCTGATAAAGGATTGTCGCGGTACTCTTTTATAAGCCTTCCTTTAATCTTGGAGTTTGATGCGAGGAATATCCGTCCCTTGTATAGAATGAGATCCTCAACTATCTTATATGCATCATTTGACATCTTCCCTTCCATGATCTCATTGGCCTATGGATCTTTAGTGTACTCTGTAATGATGTCACTTTTCCAATTTTCAGTGATACTTGTTAGTGTATTTATGTGGCATTGTCTGGACAATGCATTTGTTACAACATTATTAGTACCCTCAACATGCTCAATATCAAAATTGTAAGCTTGAATCTTGCTTACCCATTTCTGCTGAGGGTCATTGAGGCCCGTTTGATTCATAAAGAACCTTAAGCTGTTATGATCGGTCTTAATATTGAATTTCCCACATACCAGGTATTGTTTGAACTTGTTTAAGGCATGCATGGTTGCCAACATTTCCTTAGCATAAATAGAGTAATATCACTCACTTTCTGTTAGTTTGCGGCTCTCAAAAGCGATGGGGTGTTTGTTTTGCATGAGTACTGCTTCGATCCCTTCTCTCGAAGCATGACATTGTAACTCAGGGTTGTGAAAAATCTGGAATAGCCAAGACCGGGCATGAACACATCGCCTTTTTTAATCTTTCGAAGGCTTGCTACGCTATTTCATTCCATTTGGAAAGCTCTTTTTTTGTTAAGTCTGTTAGTGGGGCAGCTATTTTTGAGAACCCCTTAATGAAACGTCTGTAATAACTGCATAGTCCCACTGTAATGTCCCCGTTTTTCAGACTTCGGATTTAGCTTGGTTTGGCGACCCTCGCAAGCTAAACGGGTGCTCAGAGGGGGTCAGTTTGTGGAGCCAGCGTTGGGATTCCATTCTGGAGATTTAGATTATCAGGTCTGATCTTCGTTCGGGTCATTTTGGCCAACTTACTATTTTTAGTAAGTGGGGTTTCTGGTATGGCCAGGATTGGCAGGGTGTTTGTACGGAGCGTCAGGCATCTCAGGATTCAGTTTCAGAGAATCTCTAGTTTGAGAGACTTACTATTTATAGTAAGTCTATTTTTAGCAGTGGCTATTTCTGGCAGGGCAGTATCTATTTTTGGCTGGGCAGTTGGTCCTGATGCTTTGTTAGAAGTTCGAAGATTGCAGGCAAACGGGTTTGTGGCTTTAATTTTAAAGACGTTATTAAATTAAATTATATTGATTTAATTTAATAACTAACGACTTTATAATATTATATTATAAAGTGGGGAGTATTTAAGAAGCCAATTAAGGGAAATATTAAAAAAGTGCTTTTTCGAAAAAGCTATATATTTTGCACGAAAAAGCACTTTCAGATTCATTATGCAATCATTATTATTTTGGAGTTTGTGAAGTTTTGCCCTGGCTAGGGTTTCGAGGACGGATTCCTCTTTCTGGTGATTTGAGCCATTGTCTGATAATGGTGAATTTCACAGCTGGTTATTACTGAATTATTATTTGATCTGGATTCGATGCTGAGGTATATCGGATCTGTAGAAATTAATACTGGAGTTTGTGAATGCTGAAGAAATGGTATTTCTTGATGTAAAGTATCGAATTCTGAAATCATGACTAGAGACTGCAATTTATAGTTTGTTTATTGAAAGTTGGAGATGAATCTTTCTCATAATCTGCCAATGTCATTGTAGTGGATAGCATATGGTTTGTTAGAGGCTGTGATTGAATTTTCTGGACTGTGAGTGATCTAATACAGGGCCGTTAGTAATTCTTTGTGGACGCCTTTAGTCTAAGTCCAATCTTCCTTTGATTGGGGCGTGTTTGATACAGTCACGGGCTGTAGATGTATTCACGTGAGGCCACAGGGCTGAGCGATTGTCAATTTTGGGCATAGCCGTTAATAATATGCAGGGCCGTGAGTCCCCTGTAGGACGGCATTGATAGTTTATGTGTGACACATTGCTGGGAGCATATCACAGGTAATAGTATGAACCTAGGCTCAGGATTTGGCGTGTGGAAGTCACAGCAGGTCTGCATTGCATCATACTGGCCGCATACATCCTAAATTTGGTGTGCACAAGCTTGAACAGCACGTGCTGGAATAATTGGGCAGGGACGTGGTAAATGGGACCGATTTCCTATAGCAAGGTAATGGTTCAACACTTAAATATCATCACAATATTAAAGAACTTAAATTCATTCCAGGTGCTTTGGACTTATTAATTGTATTTGTTATTAATGTATTTTTTAGAGGAAAAGAATGAACACTAGTTATTGGTAATAATATTCAAAGGGATATTCCATATGCAAAGAATATTTGTAAGTTGGTTGAATATATTTTTGGAATTCATTGTTGCAAGTTATTATTGGAAGTTAGTTGGTTTATTTTAATTTCCTTTCGATATCTTGAAGAGTGCTTTGTCAAGGTTTTCCACATATAGATGCCGTTATTGATCAATAAACATTAGACATTCAGAAGAGCCAATTGAGGTTCATTACACCCACAAAGCCTCTAAGTTGCGTTAGAGATTTGGGTTTTGTCTATTGTTTGATTGCCTTAATCTTTTCTTCATCCACACTTACTCCCTCTATATCTATTTTATGGCCTAGTTATAAGATTTCTTCTAAGCCGAACTCGCATTTGGAAGCTTTAGCAAATAATGATTCAGATTCTAGGATACTCAAAACTTCTTCAATGTGTCGCAAGTGCCCTTCCCATGTTTTGCTATAGATGAGGATGTCGTCAAAAAATATCAATAAGAATTTCCTTAGCTGTTTTCGAATAATATGATTCATACATGACTGAAAAGTTGCTGGGGAATTAGTAAGGCCAAATGGTAAAACTAGGAATTCAAAATGCCCGTAGTGACATCTAAAAGATGCTTTGGGCACATCGTCTTCCCGCATTCTTGTTTGATGATATCCTAATCTTAAGTCAATTTTTGAGAAATACTTACCCCCATGAAGTTCATCAATAAGTTCATCTACTCTTGGGATGGGGTAGCGAGTTTTTATGGTTTTCTTGTTCAATGCTCTATAGTCTATACACATTCGCATCATCCCATCTTTCTTTTTGACGAGTATCACTTATGATGCAAAAGGACTTGAACTAGGTTGTATGTGTCCCATGTTTAGGAGTTCCTTTATTGTTTTTTCAATCTCATCTTTATACTTCTGTGGGTGTCTATAAGGGGTAGTAATCACTGCTTTTGCCCCTTTTTCTAGCTCTATGATGTGTTCGAATCCTCTTTTCAGCGGCAATCCTAGTGGAATATCTTCAAAGACCCTTTTATGCTTCCTCAGAATAGGTTGAATATCAATGTGTACGGCTGGTCCTTTTGGAGTGGATTTGTTTAGGACCAAACATTGGGCAGCCCACTCACTTTGTTCATGCCTAAAAATTCTTTCTATTCTCTTGCATGAAACTAACTTCGAAGAACCACCAGGTATTCCTTCCAATGTAATTTCTTGACCTTCGTGCTGAAAATGGATTTGTAAATTTGGAAGGTCAAATTTAAAACAGCCTAGGGAGTATATCCATGGAGCACCTAGAATAATATCATTGTCTAGGGGAACGACATGTAAATCCACCCTGATGGAGTGTTTTCCCTATGTGATTTCTTGTTGGGGAACTATTTTTTTGCATTTCACTAAGGATCCTATGGCTTGGGCTGCTGTAAATCCTTTAAATTTCTTTAACTTCAGTTTTGCTACAAGTCTTTCATCATTAAAATCATGGGATGCCCCGCTATCGACCAAGGCTATAACTTTTTGTCCTTTTTGCAAAAAACAACTTTCAAATGTCATTATTGGAATCATGAGTTTTTGGTCTTGCCTTGGATTTGATAAATGTTTCATCTACTTTTAAGTTTCGTATGAACGAACTATTCATTAGCCAACTAAGAAATTTCTTTTTAGCATTATTTAATGGCATTCTTGTCGACAACTTGAGGCATCTTGATGAGGTACTTGGCATTCTTGAACAATAATATTTTTTCACCAAAGAATCCACATGTTAGTTTGGGATGACAAAGATCTTGTATTTGGGCATATAATTAATGTCCAAGAGATTTAGGTGGATCCATAAAAAACAAAAGCAATTCTAGATTGGCCCTCTCCAAGGATTTTGACAAGTTTGATGGGGGAAGCTTTCTCATAGGCAAATTCAATATACTGAGGTTTACATAATCTTAAGGAGGTAATAAGTTCATGCCAAGCATTAGTTGTTCTTGATTTGTCACTTTCTTTTGTATTAGTATGGACATCCCATAGTGTGAGAGATGGAAGCTCAGAAAGATAGGAAATATTTCTCAATCTATTGTAGGAGGTATTGTCCATAATACATATGTTGGCCAAATTTAGGTAGCATCTACTCTATAGCACATTCTGTGTTTAAGACTAATCACAATAGTTTAATGTTCTTCAACTAGAGGATTCAAACTATAGGCAATAGAAATGCGTAAACATCAAGTTTATGATTTTGATAAATAGTATATTAAGGGTAAGAATATTATTGTAGCTAATGCACTTTCCAAGAGGCCCACATTACGTTCCATTTTTATTATTTCTACTGATGGGAAGGCTATAATTCTGGTAGAATTTATTAGGAATGTGTTTGTTATTAATATCCTTTATGGGATACTGATTGATGACAAGCATATAGTGGCAAATGGTCTTATCTTCTAAAAGAACAATTTTCTTTTTTAACTCTAGAATCTAGGTTGGAGGAGAAAATTTTGAGGGTCATCTGTGCTACACCATAGTAGAGCATTTAGGCGATTACACAACATATAGAAATATTAGGGAGAACTTTTCTTGGAAGATAGTTAAGGAGGATGTCCTCAAGCATATTAGAGAATGCATCCTTTGTCAACAAAACAAAGTAGAGTATACTCTTCCTATAGGCTTTTTACAACCTTTGCCTATTTCAAATCAAAGTGAGAAATCATATCCATGGATTTAATTACAAGCCTCACCAAGGTACATGAAAAAGATTGGATTTTTGTTGTGAACAGACTAACTAAATATGTACACTTAATTGCTATTACCTCAAATTACAAGGCTTCTCAAATGGCTAACTTATTTTTCAAAGAATTGTTTAGGCTACATGAATTGCCGGAAAATATTATAAGTGATAGAGATAGTAGATCTCTCAATAGTTTTTGGATGGAGATATTTCCCTTGAAAAACTCAAACTCACTTCAAGACAAGTTACCATCTTCAAGTAGGTGGACAAATAGAAATAGTTATCAAATGGATTGAAGGTTATTTTAGAAACTACGTTTCTGATCAACAATCATGTGATGAGCCCTGCTGTGTCAATCTCTAACTGTTGATATTTGTGGCCTTTTCGGAAAGATCAATGACATGTATGCTGAGATGAATAATAAATAATATTATTTATTATTCATCTCAACATACATCTGATAAATTATTATATTAAACTCTAAATGAAAGATAAGAAACATTTTGTATTGTCCTAGAGGGAAAACTTCATGCTGTCCACAAGGGACGACTTGAGTTAATTTTATGTGAAATAATTCTTGCCGATTCTGGTCGGCCCTTACCATTGAAGTTGAGGATGTCTTCACACACATATATATGTGTCTTGTGGTGTGAATTATGCAAGGCATCGAAGACATAACATGTCAAGGAAAATTCACACCTACAACAGACCCGAATCTGATAATTGCAGCAGTCATAATAATCAATCATTTCTCATACACATTTGAAGAAGATATGCAGCTGAAGATGGAAGAATATTAGGCTCAAGGTGAAGAGGAATTACTTGCTACAAACCAGGTATTGTCTTTTCCATTTTCTTTGATTAATTTCTGCATTCTTATAGATTGCATTTTTTCCTTACATAAATCTGAAAATATTAACATGGTATCAGAGCTTAGGTGAGAAAACTATCATTTTCAGATTTAGGAAAACCAATCTTACCTTTTAAAATGATATGCAATCAAGCCTTCCACTCTAATAGGCGACTCATGGGAAAAGATGAAGGGACATGAAAAATAATTCATAGACTCATGCGATTGTAACTCTTTCCATCTCTGCTATTTTTTTCATAAGGCCAAAGCATGAAAGTCGAGGATCCCCTTCCTGATAATATAAAGGTGAAAAGTTGATTAACAGAAATACCTACATTATAGTGCCCAGTGTACAATTCCTAATGTCTCATAAAACAATCAAGAAATGCTAGTACATGCTCTCATTCACCAGTTTTGCTCTGCCCTTGCATTATGAAGATGGATGACCATACAATGTATGTGTATGTGTTGGGAGCAGGAGGTAGGGAATTAAAATTCATATATTTACAAAAGAAACTTCACTCAATTTAAAGTCAGGTGCTAAAATAGAGGATCATACATGCAAATATTACCAAAAGAGACATTTAAAACAATGTTTTGCTAGTATATTTCAGATTCTAACAAGGAATATATCAATCTATAGAAATCTAACAAATCTAAGCACAGGATATATAAGAAATCACAAGGAACAAAGAGAGATAATACCCGGATTATAGCTCTGAATCAGTCCTTAGAGACTTCAAATCTGAACCTTGAGATCTTCAATCTTGCCCTTTAATATTGGTCTTATTTGAATATGTAATGTTGCCCACCTAGGGTTCTTTTAAGTCTGATCCAATATTGCTCAGATCTGAATATAACCAATTAAATCCGATATGGATGAATGCTATCAAGGTTTGCTCACAATATGTCACTAATCTGCCCTGATTTTGCCTTCTATTAGATCTATTATAATTCTCAGATCTAGGGCTGCAAGATCGGCCCTTATATTGTTCTTCTAGGGCTGCTCGAGTTTGCCCTAGTTCGACCTTCTTGGGTTGCAACAATTTGCTCAGAATTTTGCTCTAAATCCGCCCTTCTAGGGCTGCAACAATTCGCCCAGAATTCTGCTATAATTCACCCAGAATTCTGCTCTAAATTTGCCCTTCTAGGGCTGCAACAATTCGCCCAGAATTCTGCTCTAAATTCACCCTTCTAGGGCTGCAACAATTCGTCCAAAACTCTGCTCCAGCACTTTGCCAAATTCGCATGTAAGGAATTCGATCCTTGAGAGGAGAGAATCATGTTATGTTTTTGTTGATCTCTCCTCTAGGATCGATAACATATATATATATATGATGCTTTTAGGAGATAAACTCCTCCACCCAAGGTGGCCGACTTGGGCCCTCCCAAGTGAAATAATAAATAACCTTTTATTTATTATTTACTTAAATTGCCACTTATGTATATATGTAATTAATATTGATAAACAATAAATAATAAATATCACCTATATTTATTATTATTATTTATATCAATTAACACTAATAAATATATCCTATATATTTATTATTATTGCCTTAAGATAGTTGATCTATATGCCGTAAAGGCCATAATATCAACACTCCCTCTTGGACTTGAGGCAAAGATCAACTTTTAGATCCTTCATCACAAAACATAACCAAAATGGATGCCATAGTTCTCTTATCTATGATAGTAGATCTCTATCTACAAGATATAATGAGAACACAAATGTTCTTCATTATTCCTCAACCATACATCTCATATTTATATGAGAGACATCATATCATATGATGCTTACCATCCAAATGTGGATTTCCTAGATCGACTAGTCTCCACGACCCAAGAATATCAAGTCCATGATATTCACGATAACATCAAGTCCATGATGCTTATCAACCATAAGTGATATCAAGTTCATGATATTAGATATTTCCAATCAATTTGTGAATTTCCTAGATCCACTAGTCACCTTGACTCTTTTGAATATCAAGTCCATGATATTCAAGGTAGTATCAAGTCCATGATACTTTCCAAACACAAGTTATCATCAAATTCATGATGTTTTCTATCCAGTTTGTGGATAACTTAGATCCACGAGTCCTCTTGACTCGGCCAATAGAATATCAAGTCCATGATATTCATGGTATCATCAAGTCCATGATGTATACCATGCAATTTGTGGATAACTAAATCCACGAGTCACCAAGGCTCAAGAAATGTCAAGTCCATGACATCAAAACAATATCAAGTCCATGATGTTAAGAGCATTGGTCCGATGAATATCAAGTCCATGATATTCACCAAGTACTCGGAGTAATGGCCTATCGACATCAAGTCCATGATGTCCACCAATTACTGAGATGTGGATCCTTGATCCACGAGATGTCAAATCCATGATATCCCCGAGCATCGGTCTAACGAATATCAAGTCCATGATACTCACCAAGTGCTCGGAGCAATGGCCTCCAGACATCAAGTCCATGATGTCCACCATATACTTAAGTTTGGATCCCTGATCCAAGAGATATCAAATCCATGATATCATGAGCATTGGTCTAACGAATATCAAGTCCATGATATTCACCAAATGCTCAACATGAGAGGAATATCAAATCCATGATATTCTCCAAGTATCCAATTGATAAGAAACAACTTAGCCATATGGATAGATGTAACCAAATGAATAACCAAATGTATCTCATAATCAAAATCTCATCTCATGAATCCACATGAGTATAAGAGTAACCAATATGATCTCATAATCATAAGATTCAAGTTCAATGTAAAGAAAATGTGTTCACGCATAGAATCACATGTAATATAGTCCCACTATAAGGAAATGTATTCACACATGTACATAAGCATTTTATCATGAATACATAAAGTCAAAACATAACATGTGCATATATCCATAAAATATGCTCCCATAATATGAAGTATGTTTCCTTAACATACATGAAACTATTGTAGTAGTTAATCAACTAGTAGTCAGGGTATGTATGTCAATCATACATTCATCCAGCAATATATAATGTATGCATCAATGTAAAACCAGAAACTTAGTTATACTAACAATCAGCTGTGAATGTTCCCAAAACAGCGTTAGATATAACATATGTCAAAGTAAAGTGTGTACTCACACATACGCAAGGTATGCTGTAAAGTATGCTCCTCATACATACAAATGTGTTAACTAATCAGTCATGCCAATGACAGTTAATCAGCTATGCTTAAACAACAATAAGATATATTCTCATAATATAATAGAAACATGTTAATAACCAGCTATGTTTAAGGAGTAAGATCTACCAAAAATGCAAGAGAAAAGAGTTACAAAACCAAGTGAGCCCATGATTAAGAAAACCCTTCTTATGCCATCCCCGGGTAGGTCTCTCCAACCCATGTATCCAGTATATAGTTCCTGCCATGGAATCTTATAGTATACTTAAATAATTTATCCATGAATGTCTTATGCCAGTCCTTAACTTCACCTTCTGAAGCTTAGATTTTATCATAAGATTATACTCCCTCTCAATGTAAGCTTGAATCAATCAGTTAAGGGAGGATTAGTTAGTATTTTATCAATCGGGTAATTTAGAGTGATTTGGTTCTTCCAAATATATAAGATTGGATTGATACAACCTGAGATCTAATCCCTCTTATCTTCCTTAACCAATCATGAGGTGGTTTCACAACCAATGAAAACATCAAAAACCATTCGCATGTTCAAATTTCAAATTTTAATTTTAAGATGATGCCAAACTTCACAATCGTGGTTATTACGAATCGAAACCCTCGTAAAAATCAAATATCGGCCAAACCCAAGTTTGCCATTCTTAGATTTGAAAGAGTTAGATTGAATTCCTAAATCTGAAATGGATCTTTTACTCAACCTCGCTTTGATACCATGTTAGTATATTTCAGATTCTAACAAGGAATATATCAATCTATAGAAATCTAACAAATCTAAGCACAAGATATATAAGAAATCACAAGGAACAAAGAGAGATAATACCCGGATTATAGCTCTAAATCAGTCCTTAGAGACTTCAAATCTGAACCTTGAGATCTTCAATCTTGCCCTTTAATATTGGTCTGATCTGAATTTGTAATGTTGCCCACCTAGGGCTCTTTTAAGTCAGATCCAATAGTGCTCAGATCTGAATATAACCAATTGAATCCGATATGGATGAATGCTATCAAGGTTTGCTCACAATATGTCGCTAATCTGCCCTGATTTTTCCTTCTATTAGATCTGTCATAATTCTCAGATCTAGGGCTGCAAGATCGGCCCTTATATTGTTCTTCTAGGGCTGCTCTAGTTTGCCCTAGTTCGACCTTCTTGGGCTGCAACAATTCGCCAAGAATTCTGCTCTAAATTCGCCCTTCTAGAGCTACAACAATTCGCCCTGAATTCTGCTCTAATTCGCCCATAATTCTGCTCTAAATTCGCCCTTCTAGGGCTGCAACAATTCGCCCAAAATTCTGCTCTAAATTCACCCTTCTAGGGCTGCAACAATTCGTCTAGAATTCTGCTCCAACATTCACATAATGCATTCGCTCCAGCACTTTGCCAAATTTGCATGTAAGGAATTCGATCCTTGAGAGGAGAGAATCATGTTATGTTTTTGATGATATCTTCTCTAGGATCGATAACATATATATATGATGCTTTTAGGAGATAAACTCCTCAACCCAAGGTGGCTGACTTGGGCCTTCCCAAGTGAAATAATAAATAACTTTTTATTTATTATTTACTTAAATTGCCACTTATATATATATATGTAATTAATATCAATAAACAATAAATAATAAATATCACCTATATTTATTATTATTATTTATATTGATTTACACTAATAAATATATCCTATATATTTATTATTATTGCCTTAAGATGGTTGATCTATATGCCGTAAAGGCCATAATATCAACATGTTTGGATAACCTGTTCAGGCTTAAATTTTGAAGTTGAAGATTCCAGAGACTATAGCTAAATCCTATACATTATGATGCATGTTACAAAATTTCACTAAGAATAGCTCAAATTTTGGGGATATCATTCACATTGTTATGAAGAGGATCCGTCTAGACCAAATAGAGAAAGGAAGAACCATGTTTCAAAAATATCATTGCACAACTAAATCACTGTTTAAACTAGAGTTTGGGTGACTTGTTATGGCTTCAAGTATAAGGAAGAGACTATCAGCAGATCTTATTTGTTAGGCATGTTACTAAGTTTCATATAGGATAATTCAAATTTGGGGATACCATCCCAACAATCAAATTAGGAAAAGATGAATATTAAAAGAATATCTTCACAATTAAAGCTTAAAACAAAAATGTTCAATACAATTATGAGAAGAAAAGATAAAAGAGGAATTGCAGTGATTTGGGGATCGAGTTGCTTGGCAGATACATTGGTGTGATCATCATGTGTACTATGAGTTGTAAATTTCCATTTAAAGATAATAATCAATAATTCCTTGAATGTGATCTGCTTAACATTCATCATGGTAACTTTCTCTCTTAAGAAATTGTCTTCTTTAAAATAGCCGGTTGTTTGAGTACATAATTAGGTAGATCAATCAAGAGAATAAATAATAAATTTGACAAAGAGTTTAGAAAGGAACTGATTAGATGAAGATGAGCAACTTTTGATACTCTTAGGGAAGACTAAGAAATTACACTATAGAGATAGACAATAGCGACCATTAGATAGAAACTTGAAATCGCTGCTCTTGAGTCATCTTAGAAAATTACTAATACAACTTGTATAAAACCATTTATACATTCATAAAGTCGTTTTTGCACCATAACTGATCAACCGGGAATACTCATTGTAGAATAATTAAAGACAAAATTAACTTAATAAAGTATAACTTCAGTAAGTTGGACTTTGGGAAGGATGCTAATACTTAACTCTAGAAATCTGTATATCGAGAAGAGATTACACCTTAAGAAGAGAGATTATCAAATCAAGCAAGAAGGGAACTCTCGCAACACTGGATGGAGAGGGAGAGACTATCAAAACAACAAATTTCAAAAGAGAGATCTCTCTAAGGTACAATGCTATAGATGTGACAAATTTGGTCACAAGGCAGCAAATTGTCTAGATCGAAACAATCATCAAGCCTCTATTGCAGAAGTAAAAGAAACAAAATCTGATCACCTTGACCTTTAGTCTTCACCTTGAGAGAGAGTTCATATATGGGCCTTCATGAACTTAAAAGTCATGTTACAAAACTCTTTCTAATTTTTTGTTAGATTTTTAACATCACTTGTTGTAAAGAAATCAAATATTACTATCCATTGAGAATATGATTCTTCGTTATGTTAAATCTATGTAACAATCAAATTATTATAATATGAGTATTTTGTTATACTAACAAATTTGCAGCGTTGAGGCTCCTACATATTTGAGCGCTGAGGCTCTTGCATATTTGAGCATTGAAGCTCTTGCATATTTGAGCGTTGAGGCTCTTGAGTGTTGAGGCTCTTGCATATCTAAGCGTTGAGGCTCTTGCATATTTGAGCGTTGAGGCTCTTGAACATTAGAGCATTGAGGCTCTTCGATAGAATTACTAATGAAGACTATCTTTCAGAGAGCCTGAGTGTTGAGGCTCTTGACATTTGAGCATTGAGGCTCTTGGACATTAGAGCGTTGAGGCTCTTGGATAGAATTACTAATGAAGACTATCTTTCAGAAAACTTGTGGATGGAATCTCACATAAAAAAAATCCACTAACATTATGTTAGTGATACTTTAAATTGTTATTTTGAGATTTATTGATGATACCTTATCTGATTTCATAGATTTGAGATCTATTGTTTTGTTTTCTGATTACATAGATTTGAGATCTATTATTGAGATAATGCTATACATAAAGTTGAGATCTATATGTGATTATTGTTAACATCATGAGGATAATGTCAATGATGCTTCTTACCTCTCAATACATGTGAACGATGCTTACATTATGTTGTTATTATCAACCGGTTACTGAGAGGGAGGGGGGGTGAATTAGTAAGAACTATTTTGTCCTTCTCTTCCAATCTTGGTAAATACTTCTTGTAATCTAAGCAAAGCATAAAGCAAACATTCACAACTGTAAAAGAAGTACATAGATCAACACAAGATTTATTCGTAGAAATCCTCGGTAAGAAGGAAAAAATCATGGTGAGATAGAACTCACAACTTCACTACTGCAGAATGAAGGCGCCCTGTTAGGAGCTTACAAAACACTTGTTAGAGTGCTACCCGGTTAAGGGATTTTATAAAAGATCGGTTAAGATCTTAACCCTGTTAAGAGTTGCCTGGTTAGAGGACTTTGAATATCAACAATGATATTTCCCTGTTAAGGGATTTTACAATGAACCGATTAGGTCCACCCTAATGCAAGGGATTTTAACTTGCTTTCACACTTTACAAAAGCAATGATCTTCTATGACACTAATTGCCTGATCAAATCATACCTGTTGATCTTCCCCAATTGCCTGGCTGTTGATTCTCTTTTGGCTCTATCCTCTTTCACCTCTGGTGACTGTGATCTTTGTACAGACACCTTTTCTTAGCTCTCAACAATTCTCAACAACTTTTTCAACAACAACACTTCTTGCGTCCTATGACCTGTATATATACAAGAGTTCATCATAATGAAACCCTTAACTCATAGAACCGCCAGGCTGTAAACTCACCAATAAAATCATGCAACTAACAAAAAGCTATGCATTGTGATCTAGAGTTTACTGTGAGATCATCCGAAGAAATAAAGCTAACTCTTGTTAAAAAGCTAACTCCACTTCTTAGCGGTGGATGTCCCGTATACTCCGGTTTTAACTCAAACTACTTCCGCAGAATCCGGTGCGGATCTTTAGGCAGTTTAGACCGGTATATCTTATACTTAGTTCATCACTCTGTACACTGTGAGACCAGTACGGTGTACTTGAATCGGTTTACCGGTGTGTCTCCTTTGCTTCTACTACCGGTACATACACTCTGTCTCTGTTCTAGTCTACCAGTGCATGGTGTTTGTGAATTTACACTAATGATAACTTAACTTGCTAACAATCTTCCCCTTTGTCATTGGTGGCAAAAACATACACAAAACCATACTCGCTTGCTTTCCTGTAGAACACTTCCCCTGTCTGAGTGCTCCGGGTTTTTCTGTTCTGCTCTCCTTTGCTCTTCTCTTTCTTCTGTCTGTTCTTTTCCTTTTCTCTGTTCTGCCCTTCTTCTTTTCTTTGTTGTGTTCTTCCCCTTTTTGCCTCCATAGGACAAAGGGTAATGCTTTTCTTCACATTTGAAGTTTTGTGAAGATAGCCTGAAATATTGTTTTGGTGGAATGAAGAAACGGTGCCCATTGTCCTGTTACATATTCAATGTTCTTTTGGGCTGCTTTTAGAGAAATAATGATGTTCTCCATATCTTCCACAGTTTTGTATGCTGGTTCATTGATCAGAGCCTCTGTAGAAGTTGATGTCTGCTGCATGATGTCAAATGTTGGTGCCAAAAACATCTGAAATCCAATAATATCTTGGATTCTCTTATTCTCTTCTTCAACAATTTTTCTCAATAGAGTTAAACTTGTCATTTCTCTGCTGTAAGTAGTTGCAGTTTTGATCTTAATATCAAACTGAGATGACAAAAATCTTATATCCTCTGATGTCTTAGCAGAATTCTCTGTTAGATCTTACAGAAATAAGTCAAAGTTTGAAGTTCTGCTCATCAAACTTCCTGCTACTTGAAGTTGCTGATGAAGAACTGTCAGGTTGTTTGTCAAATTCTCTTTGATTTCTTTAACCTGTTTGTGGAGAATCTCCACTCTTTTCTTCTCATAGTGGTCAATGGCCACTGTCTCTGGATCAGTTAGATCCTCACCGATTGCTTGTGCCAGAACTTCTAGTTGATCGATAACCGGTTCATCTTCATCAACGTCTGCATCTGGTACAAAGTTGCGCAAGATGTTCTTTACTGAGGTTAGGACCATATCCTGTTTCCTCTTGGTCAACTCTTTCAGTTGCCTTGTTGACATCTTGCTGATATCTACCACTGCATCGGTGACTTTACCCTTCTTAGCATCCTTCTCTTTGACAAATGACAACTTCCTCTTGGATGAGGAGCTTGGTATGTCAGCTTGGTCTGGTTGCCTTTGTTCTTGCTCCTGTTGAGCTTGCTCATTTTGGACTGGGATTTCTTTTTCTTGTCCTTTATTCTCATTAGCTCCTTGTTGAGCTGTGTTTTCCGGTTGAACCTCTTCTTCAGGTAGAACTTGCTCTGCAGGTGGTTCTTCTTTTGCTGGTGGTTCTTCCTTTGCCTGAGCATTGACTTCCGGTTTCTCTTCAAGCTCTATATTCTGTTCCTGTTGATGTAGTGCATCCGGTTGCTCTGCAGCTGTGTGAAGTTCACCTATTGGTACTTAAATTTCTACCTCTTGTTCAATAGTTATTTGTTCACTAGCTATGAACTCCTTTGTTTGAGCTTTTTCTTTTCCGGTAGCAGATTCTTCACTGGTGAATGTGACCGGCGGTGCTTGCAGTTGTTCAGCTGGATCCAGAGGACCTAAATTGTCCAGAGTACTGAAGTCATATTTTTGCCAGAAATCCAGAGTCTCTTGATAGACCTCTTTTTCAAGCCCATTTATAATTTTGGCAACTTTGAGTCTGGGTTGTAAATTCATTGATGCTTCTTCTGATAAAAGCTTTATGCGGTCTTCACTTAGACCTGGTCTAACTTGAGACAAGGTTTCTATGCTTATTCTTGTGTTTATTCCTAGACTGGTTCTCCATTTTGCTTGAAGCCTAGAATTTAATTCTGGTGGAAACTTCGACCTGTAGTCCCTTGGAGTTCTATGAAAGTCCAAAAATGTTTCCACTATTGCTATAATGAACGCCTCTTTATCCTCTTCTTCTAACATACTATACCACTTGGCAGCATTGTCTACTATACCAAAGTCCATTACTTCATCAACAATTTCATTGTCTGTCATAGGTTTAGTGTTACCTTTACTTGGAGAGACGAGGACAGCTGGTTCTGTGCTCTTGTCATCGGTGATGTCGATGACCGGTACTATGGAGCTCTTTTCTCTGGCAGGTGCTTCCGCTCCAAGCACTCCTTTTCCCTTGCCGGTGTTAGGGACCGGTTTCATTGTTGCTCTTTGAGCTGCTTCTTCCGCTTGCTACTAGGTTTGAAGAAGTTTAGTCCACATTACCACTGCTTCATTATGCACTTTCTCAGCTTCACCAACAAGCATGAGACCGATCCTCTTCTTTGTGGAGAGGGTTTGCTGATGTATTTCAGCCTGTTCTGTGGCTTCTTCTAGAGTAAGGTGGTTCTGTACTTCTAGAAGACCACGTATTCTCAGCTCTTTTTCTTTATCCTCTGTAGCCTTCCACCGATCTTCAATAATTTGTAGAAGATCCTTGGGTAGAGTCTTGTGAAGCTCGTTAGGATGCAGATTATACTTATGAAAGCAATGCATTAGCGCTTCTTTAATCTTTCTCCTATCTTTGTCATTGCTTAATTCGTACCTTCTGCTCACTTGTCCTAACCTTCCTGTTTCCTTTATTCCCGCTGCAAATTCATCAATATTTTGTCTTTTTTTTCTTTACTCAGGCTCCTTCAGTAGTTTGCTTGAACCCCTCTTCCTATTGATTAAAGGAACTGTATCTTCAGGGTCTATCTCCTCTTGTTTTGCTGCCTGGGCACTGGATATAGGTTCAGCTTTCTTCTTTTGAGCCTTGGGTTGCTCGGTAGTCGGTTTCTTCTTTTGTGTGGGGGTCCTCTGGTAGACATTCTTTATTGGTGTTCTCTTTGACAGATTCTGTTGAATCTCAGCATAGGTGCCAAACCGATTTGCACCTAGATCCAGATTGGGTTCACTTAGGGCATCAACATATGCCTTGGCAATCTTGGAAGTGATCTCGTACCCTAGCTCAGGAGATACTCCTCTCTCGGTTCTACTGCTTGAATGATGCAGTTATCGGTAGTGACTAGAAAGCACACGTCGTCCTTATACAGGTCAACAATCGTTGACGACACTCTCTCTCTTTCGTGCATTCTCAATTGAAATGCCTCAAAGTCTTCAGTTAGTGCACCTCTTAATCGGTTGCCTAGTTGATTGGCCATCTTGCTTATCTGTTGCATCACCGTTCTATTGATCTTCCATACAACCTTTCTGATTCTCGGGAAGAAGTTGGAGTAGTAGAAATAGAGACATACTGGAAGGGTCTCGTACTTCATTGATTTCTCCTTGACGACTCCCAGCTTCTTCATATTTTCAAATATTTGGCTTTGAAGCATTGCACAAATATCATATTGGGCATTATCGTGCATTATTTGGTGTGCGGCGTGAATAGCTCCACCCGGTATACTATTCAAATTGCTTGACTGATATACCTTGTACCCAATTACTGCAGAAGTGAAGCGGACTCCGTCATCCTCAATGTCCATCACAGTCATGAGTCGACCATCAGGTCTTGATTTGGTCAGTTTATTGACGACGGCATTTGAGATGTTCCTTAGGGTTAGAGCTTCCCCTCGGTTGCTGTATCCGGTCACTTGATGCAGGTCATCTTTGGTGATTGGATTGCATGCACCTCTTGTTAGCCAGAAACCTGGTTCATGAAGACGACTGAGAACCAATCGAATTAAGTCTTCATGGAATACGGTCGGGTAGCATACTCCGTTGATAAGTCCAGAAGATATAAGCTTGGCATACTTATCGGGTAGTCTGCCTTCTTCACACAGTGACAGATACTCTCCTTGGATATAGGTTTCACCCAACTCTTCCTGTTTGGCATGAATGAACGCTGTCACATCTTCGGTTAAGGAGACTCCTTTTGGTACAGACGAGAGCGCACCAGCCATGTCGATATCTCTGTTTTGGACCGGCAAAATGTTGTATGCTGGCCTATCCGCCTGATCCCCCTTGATCAATTTTACAAAAGAGGATGATGATGCCATTGCGAACAATTGATTGACAGAAAGAAACTTTGATCGATCTAATAGATAGTTGCTTACGATGATCAAAGCGCAAGAGTATTACTCGTAAAAATTCGTTAATCACAATGAAAGCAAAATAAAATTTATGATTAATTCTTCTTTCTTTTATAGGGTTAGGGCATAACGGTAATTACCAAACGGTAACTATTCGTTAAATGGCTATAGTAATAAATGCCTTACCTAACTTTTCTTTTTGTTTTTCTCAACCGATGAACCGACTTTTTCGGTTTCTCAAACCTCGGTTGACTACTTCTTACCTGTTCGGTGGTCCTTGTAGACTGAGTGAGTCCGATTCTCACTAGTACTACCGGGAACGGTGAAAGGTCTATCGGTTCCCTCTAAAGCCTTTACGGCTCAATTTGCTGAAGAGATATCACCATCTATAGATGATGATCTTTCCTCTGTCTTCTCCTCAGCGGAGCTCTTCGATTCCTTTTTGAACCAAATCTGTCTAACTGTTTTCTCAGTCTTCTTTTCCTTGTTGACATTTTCTACCGGTTTGACCAGTTCTTTCCTTTTATTGGATGACCGGTTCCTGCAATCTTTGGCTAAGTGTCCAACTTTGTTGCAGTGATAGCAGACTATCCCGGTTGCCTTCCATGGGTTTACTCTTCTTGAGTTGGGTGAGTTACAACATGAATCTTTGTGGCTGTGAGTCCCATAGTTTGCACAGTTGGTTGTGCTCCGGTTCTTGTTTCTCTTGGTGTAAACCGGTCTAGGTGATCTGAATGCCATAGTCTTCGATCTGCATTCTCAATCTTGTGTCCAAAGTTGTTGCATGCATAGCAGTAGCTTTTGAAGCTTCCCCTTCTTCCACTGGACATAGTTGTGGGACTTGACTAGCACTCATTAGTCTTGTGGCCATTCTTGCAACAGTTCTTGCAGTAGCTGTTGTTTGGCTTTATCGGTGCATTCTTGCAATTGTTTGTTCCATGACCTAGTTTCCCACAATGCTTGCAAGATAAGTTAAAGGTTTTCTTACCTTGTTGTGCTAGCGGCTTCTTCTTTTATTTTTTGCTTGTGTTATCTCCAGAAGATTCACCAGTTTTTCTGGTGACTTCACTGGTGAATCCAAGACTAGTTTGATCTTTATGCTTTCTTTGAGCTTTAAGTTGCTCATCAAGCTTGATCAAGCTCTCATCGTATCTTTTCAAGCTTGATCGAGCTTGATCCAGTTTTTTGAGCTTGGGTGAGTTACACCATGAATCTTTGTGGCTGTGAGTCCCACAGTTTGCACAGTTGGTTGTGCTCCAGTTCTTGTTTCTCTTGGTGTAAACTGGTCTAGGTGATCTGAATGCCATAGTCTTCGATCTGCATTCTCAACCTTGTGTCCAAAGTTGTTGCATGCATAGCAGTAGCCTTTGAAGCTTCCCCTGCTTCCACTGGACATAGTTGTGGGACTTGACCAACACTCATTAGTCTTGTGGCCATTCTTGCAGTAGCTGTTGTTTGGCTTTACCGGTGCATTCCTCCAATTGTTTGTTCCATGACCTAGTTTCCCACAATGCTTGCAAGATAAGTTAAAGGTTTTCTTACCTTGTTGTGCCAGCGGCTTCTTCTTTTGTTTTTTGCTTGTATTATCTCCAGAAGATTCACCAGTTTTTCTGGTGACTTCACTGGTGAATCCAAGACTAGTTTGATCTTTATGCTTTCTTTGAGCTTTAAGTTGCTCATCAAGCTTGATCAAGCTCTCATCGTATCTTTTCAAGGTTTCATTTCTTTCTTCAAGCTCTTTCATCTGCTCCTTCAGTTGATAGAACTCCAATGCCAGTCTTTTGCATGCCTCATCCCTGTCATGTCAGTCCTTCTGCATGTTGGCATTTTCTTAGGTGACAATCTCCATGTCCTCTTGGAGTTGCATAATCATAAGCATCTAATGCTTGGTTTCTTGCCTTTTCAGAGGCAGCCAAAGATTTGACCGCTGTGTTCCTTTCGTCTTCAGCTTTTCTCTTTTTCTCGATTAGTTTAGTCATCCTTAGGGCATTATCCTCTAGTTCCCTCTTAAGGTTAGAGATCTGACCGGTCAGCATCTGATTCTTTTCCATCAGTTTGGATATTGCCTCCTCAGCTTCATCAGATCCACTCTGCTCGGAGAGTTCATCAATAGTCTCATTGCTCTCATTTAATTGCAGAGCCAGCTCCTTCCTCTTTGCAAGTGATCTTCTCAGTTTGCTTTTTAGAGAGGCAATTATGTTGTTGGCTTCCTCTAGTTGTTTCTAATATTGGTAACCCTCCATGATCTTTTCTCTGAAGCTGTTAGACTTTTTTATATAGAGAACTGGGCTCTGATACCAATTGTTATTATCAACCGGTTACTGAGAAGGGGGGGTGAATCAGTAAGAACTATTTTGTCCTATTCCAATCTTGGTAAATACTTCTTGTAATCTAAGCAAAGCATAAAGAAAACATTCACAACTGTAAAAGAAGTACACAGATCAACACAAGATTTATACGTAGAAACCCTCGGTAAGAAGGAAAAAACCATGGTGAGATAGAACTCATAACTTCACTACTGTAGAATGAAGGCGCCCTGTTAGGAGCTTACAAAGCACTTGTTAAAGTGCTACTCGGTTAAGGGATTTTACAAAAGATTGGTTAAGATTTTAACCGTATTAAGAGTTGCCTGGTTAGAGGACTTTGAATATCAACAATGATATTATCCTGTTAAGGGATTTTACAATGAACCGATTAGGTCCAACCTAATGCAAGGGATTTTAACTTGCTTTCACACTTTACATAAGAAATGATCGTCTATGACATTGATTGCCTAATCAGATCATACCTGTTGATCTTCCCCGGTTGCCTGACTGTTGATTCTCTTCTGGCTTTCTCCTCTTTCACCTCTGGTGACTGTGATCTCTGTGCAGACACCTTTTCTCTGCTCTCAACAATTCTCAACAAATTTTTCAACAACACTTCTTGCATCCTATGACCTGTATTTATACAAGAGTTCATCATAATGAAACCCTTAACTCATAGAACCGCTAGGCTGTAAACTCACCAATAAAATCATGCAACTAACAAAAAGCTATGCGTTGTGATCTAGAGTTTACCGTGAGATCATCCGAAGAAATAAAGCTAACTCTTGTTAAAAAGCTAACTCCACTTCTCAGCGGTGGATGTCCCGTATACTCCGGTTTTAACTGAAACTGCTTCCGCAGAATCTGGTGCGGATCTTTAGGCAGTTTAGACCGGTATATTTTATACTTAGTTCATCACTCTGTACACTGTGAGACTGGTACGGTATACGTGAATTGGTTTACCGGTGTGTCTCCTTTGCTTCTACTACCGGTACATACACTCTGTCTTTGTTCTAGTCTACCGGTGCATGGTGTTTGTGAATTTACACTAATGACAACTTAACTTGCTAACATATGTGTTATGTTTGAATAACCTTACATCTTGTAGTAGATGATATTACAAAATTTGGGACATCTTGAGTATGGTTAATCACATTGATTAGATTAGGTATGAATACATTATGAATATATATTTTTTTCTTTGATGGTTCCATATTCATTAAGATCACTTAGATTTGTATTGAAGACAATAATGTAATGTTCCCTCTTTTCAGACTTTTGGGATCAGCTATGTTTGGTGACCCTTGCAGGCTAATCAGGTGATTAGAGGGTGTCAGTTGGCGGAGCCAGTGTTGGGATTCCATTCTAGAGGTTTAGATTACCAGGTCTGCTCTTCGTTCAGGTCAATCTGATCAACTTACTATTTTTAGTAAGTGGTATTTTTGGGTATGGCCAGATTTAGCAGAGATTCTGCATAGGGTGTCAGATGTTTTAGGATTGAGTTTCAGGGAATCTTTAGTTTGAGGGACTTACTATTTATAGTAAGTCTATTTTTGGCAGTTGGCTATTTTTGGCAATTGGTTATTTCTGGTAGGGTAGTTGAAGTGTGAGCCTCTGATGTTAGAAATGTGTTTGTTGCAGTCAGTGGCTTTTTATTTTAAAGTTATCGTTATTAAATTAAATTATTTTAATTTAATAACTTTACTACTTTATAACTTTATTGTTATAAAATAAAGTTGTGATTAAAAAGCCTTTTAAGTGAAAAAAGTGAAATTGAAGCTTTTTCCAAAAAAACTATATATTCAATTCGAAAAAGCACTTTCATCATTCATTGTTCATTTTGATAAAAATTATGAAGTCTTTTGTTGAGAGCTTCAACAAGGGTTTGAGGACTGATTCCTCTCTGCTGCACTTTGAATCATTCTTGTGATGGTGAATTGTGCATTTGATTGTGCTGGAGAATTATGATAATTCATGGCAGCGAATTGATGTTGTTGTATATCAATTTGGTGCAAGTATAAATTGAATCCATTCCTTCTACAACTGGGGTTCGATTTTTTTTCTCTTATCTGGATGCCATTATTGTGTAAGGGGGCTGTTATATCTCCTTACAGACTGAAGCACTGTCCGTACGAGCTGCGTATCATCAATTTAAGGCTGCATTGAATTTTCCTTGGGTGGCGTTTTGTTTTCTGGAAGCCACGTTTTTAATTCTTTGGCTGCGTGGGTTTCCTCAAGGTGGCACGTGACTTTTCCCTTGCTGTGCAGAGTCCTCATGTGAGGAACAAGGCATTTTATTGGCTGTGTGGGGTTCTATATCTCCTGCGAGTTCTTTATAGGTAGCAGCATTTCATCTTTGAGTTGCATTTTTCCCTACCTTGGCTGCGTGTGAACACTAGGAGACCATTTATCATCTAGTACACATATTCTTAATTGCTAGGTGCCAATATTTTATGGAAATTATTTTCAGAATTGGAAACTCCAAATTCTTAGAGCTTTTGTACTTGTGTGTTTTATTATAAATGGAGTATTTGAATTTTGTGATTTTATATTTGTGAAGAATTCCAAAGTTATATATTTTCTGGATTAAAATCCTGTGGAAGTGTTAATTATTTTAAAGAATTTAATTACCTGAAGCCAAGAGCCAGTCAGGCTCTTTACAGTGGTATCAGAGCATTTTTCCTGCCATCCTATGGGGTCTAGATTCATTTATATTCTGAAGTTATTTAAAAGTGATCAGAACTTCCACTTTCCCTTCCACTTTCCCTAGCTATGGATAAATATAGGAGGCCTAGTTTTGGAAGTCGCCGAAGCAGTATGGGAAAAAGAGAGGAATTAAATTCTTTACTAGAAAGTATGGAGAGACTTAGATTGCATCAATAGAGATTGGCAGAGAGTTTGTCAGATCCAGTGACAGTAGACAGGGCAATGAGGTATATGGTCTCTGCCTTTAGAAGGCTGACATCGAGTTTGCAGGGGAGAAGGCTGGATTTTTCTCCGACAGGTGTCCATGATGCTGATGTTCCTATATCTAGTACAGGACATGCTATTCCTATCCGCAGTGCTGATGATGGATTTATTTCACAGGAACTAGTGGATGTTTCACTACCATTGGTTGATAGCAGTGCTGAGCATCAACAGGTTGAGGATCCCAGAGCAGTCACTACGGATTGTACAGAGGCAGTTGATGTTTTAGTTATCACTGAGTGTTTAGACTCTTCCGTGGAGGGAGTAGTTATTGAAGATTTTTATGTCAGCTGTAGTAGTGTTGCTCCAGTTTAGAAGGCAGTTACTTTCTCAGATGGGACCGATGCATGTATGGAGTCTCCCAGTGGTGATGTTGGTGATCTGGGTCCCACAGCGGAGTCAGTTGATGACAGTTCGTTCTCCAACATTATTGGTGCACAGCCTGACGTTGAGTCATGTTTGCAGAGTCATGTGTCAGCAGTTGAGATTTCAACAGGAGATGTGGGAGCTGATAGTATAGACATATCTGATGACACTTTTGAGGATGCTGTAAGTTGCATTGGGGATGACACCCCCTCTGAGATGTTGGGCGATGACTGCGAGGAGCGTATGAGCTCTGACAACTCTAAGGTTTATGATAGTAGTTGCAGTGTGGGATCAGTATAGGAGACAGTGATTTTTTCCTGTGTTGAGGATGTGTGCATGGAGCTATCTAGTGATGACACTCAGGATGGGAGTGTTGCAGTTGATTTGGGCAACGTAGTTTCATGCCATAGTATAGTTGATTTACATGACGACATTGAGTCGTGTATGCAGCCGGAGTTAGTGGAGTTGTAGATAGATGACATGGACACTAGCATCACAGACATTTCCGCTGTTGAGAGCGAGGATGATGAGTGTTGTAGTGTTTATGGTTTTCTATATATGACTTTGGGTGTAGATTCAGCGTTGTCATATGGTGGTGGTGGGTTCCAAGATTCTGTGTTACAGGGACTCACAGATGAGGATAGGGAAGCTTATGAGTGGCAGGAGTTTGTTACAGCTAGAGCTTCCACTTTTAGAGAGGGGGTTACTTCTTCGATAACTCATGAGGATGATTCGTCCTGCGGCGGGACATGTTTGATTTATCAGACCTTGGGGGAGGACTCTGAGTTGTTACTGAGTGAGGATGGATCCCAGGATCTGGATTGTCAGGCGGTTGCAGACGACGAGGTAGTAGGAGATGGTGTTGAGTTGGATTCAGCAGCAGCTTCCTCGGACTTAGATGAGGACGAGTCCGATGCCTGTACTCAGTTTGTAGATGTGTACTCGGATGAAAGTACACAGAAATACGATGATCTTGAGGGGAGTTTGTTGGATGCAGCTTCCTCTCATAGTGTGGACAACACAGTAGAGGTTGTTCATAGGAGGCCTGTTGTGCAGAGTCATCATGTGACTAGCTAGTTGCGAGTTGATGAGAGAGATATTACTTCTACTCTCGAGCATTTTGATCCCACTCATCAATTGTTGGCTGTTAATGGTTGGGGTGCTCCTATGACAGATGATCACAGTGGTGGTTACCTTTCCTTGACAGAGATTCATTCCTTGCGACAAACCGGGTATTATCTTCTTCCTTTTCTTTGATTATTTTCTGCATTCTTATAGATTGTATTTTTTTCTTGTATTCTTTTGTTGTTTTGCAATGATTTATCCTTTTTATGTGTTTTCAAGAATATATAAATTGAAGATTGCATATAATAAACAACACATGAATCAAAATTGGAAATGCTTGTAACTAACCAACAATGATTTGTCTTATTCATTCAATAGACAACAACAATGCATTCTCTTACAATTATTGGTATTCAAAATGAAATTGCAGAAAATGTAGAGAACTTGAAACCTGACGCAGCCACTATGAAATTGCTAGTTTGCTTTGAAAATCACCATACAATGAGAGTAGCACCCTAGATGCCAAATTCTAAGGTGATTGTGAACCCCAAATGTCATACGTTTGGACCTGGTAATTAGCCACCTGATCTAGATGGTTCACGTGTCTGGAAAATGTGGATCGGCTGCCTAAAAAACCTCCACAAACTCTGTCAAAAGGCTGCGATTTATTACTGTTAGCCGGCTATGGAGAATTCTACAATTAAAACCCGTGAAGATAATTAAAACCCCTGGATAAAGCCATCGTTGTGTCAAAGAATCAATGGGTATTTCACCATCTCTAATTGCTGAAAAACCAAGAAGAAATTTGTTCTTCCAAGTCTGATTTGCTGAAACCATGACATACACCAAATTCTTCTCAATTTCAAAGGCAAAAACATCAATGCATGAATGGTTCGATTTCTATCTTTAGCTTTATAATTCTTCATAAAAGATTGAAACATGGAGCTTCTTCAACAAGATTCAAATAACTTAAAGGTATTTGCTTTTGTTATAAGTTGACTTTCATAAAATAATAATTAATGATTCCCTTGGGTTAGGCACCCACTTTTAAATCACCAGTAAATGCTCATTAAAGAGAACTTGGCGCCAATACTTTAAAACATTATAATAAGCCATTATAATGTATTATTCATAAAATGAGACTTTATTAATAATTTAATAATCATGAGTTCGGGCTATGAAATCTCCTCCAAGAAGTAAATTCGGAATCTAGAAATCTACTGCAAAGGCAAATACCCAATTGCCCTGCCAAAAGTGGTAACTACGCGAAATTGACTTACTTTAAATAGTAAGTCCCTGAATAACTGCTCCAATCAATGATGCCAAATCTCAACACTGCCACAAACCTGTTTAGGCATTTTGCAAAAGATAGAAATCCTGATTTTCCTTAAATAGACACTTATTATAAATAGTAAGTGTGCCAAACTGATCCAAACAAAGAGAAATCCTGAATACTCTTGCCCTCTGAAATGGGAATTGGCCTTTGGTTCTGCCAACTTGGACCCTCTAACCATCTGACTTAGCCTATAAGGGCCACTGATAGGCTAATCCAAACATCAAACCATGGTGATCGAAAATGGGGACTTTACAAATCACCTTGAGTCGAATGGTTGCATTTGAAAGAATACTGCTATAACCCCTCCTATTTTATGTTTGTTGGTATGTCTCTATTTATAGCATTATATGGCTATGATGCTCTAACCTTTGTTGATTTAGCATTTGTAGATAGTATGGTACCAACAACTCGTGATTTGGTATAGAATAAGTTGAATAACCAAGACTATTGAGATTACTCTAGGATCATTTTCAACAAGCTCAAAATAGACAAATGTTCTATGTAGATTAGAATTGCACATAGAGGACATTTGAGATTGGAGATTTGTTTCTTCTAAGGTTGCAGCCATAGAAACAATATTCCAGCAAGGAAAAGGTAGCTATAAACTGCAAATACAAATTTTATGGGCCTTAAAGAATTATGAGGAGAGTTGGCGAAGATGGTTATGAGTCGGATTTTCCAAAAAAAGAAAGATTCATAATCTCTTCCATGTTTTACGCTTTCAAACGGAACTTGTGTAGCACATTATTCCTTTATTAAAGTTGTCTTCTCTCAATAGTAAGGGAAATTTGATTCTGGTACCAAAAGGTGGCATCAACATCAGGGAGAAAAAATTGAGAAACATGATCATCACAAAATATTTAGTGTGTTGGAAGCATTGTCCCATACAAATGTTACATGGAAAGGCACAAAGATACTTGGGGATCCGAATCTGTAATCACTTGAGGGCTAACAGTTTTGGGAAGGGTTGAATGCTATGATTCCTTTTCAAAATTAAAAGAAATAATTGAGAACATGTGGTCTATCTCTTATTTTCCATAAGCTAAGGAATAAAGTAAAGAAAATAATTTAATAATAATTTAATTTGGACTTAATCACTCTATTTTGAAAAGTACAACTCAATTATAATTACCTTTGTTGCAAAATCACAGATATTGCGATATGCTAGGTCAAATGATATAATTGTGGATTATATCAAGGCCGATATTTCATAAAAATCATAGCACTTTTTTGCAAAAAAATTGCGGAGTCGCGCGATATTCTCTTAAAAAATCGGCGGCGTCGAAAGAAATTTCAAAGCTCGTTCTTTCTAGTCATTGGGAGTCAAAGAATCAAGTCAGGAATGTAGAAACGAAAGCTTGAACCGAAGATGCAAACGCTATTCCCTGGCGAGATTTGCAGACGTGAAGCACAATTAGGGCACATGGGCGTATGCACTTAATTTTTTTGTTATAGTTTTAGACTTTTAGTTTTTAAAATATTCTTCTTCGAATGTTAAACAATCTTTGTTTGTTAGTGTTATTGTTATTTTTATTTGCGCGTGGGCGTATGTGCTTAATTTGTTTTTGTTATAGTTTTAGACTTTTAGTTTTAAACAATCTTTTTTTTGTCAACATTAGTTTTTATTTTTATTATAGATTATGATTAAAGATAAATATATATATTTTAAAAATATTTTAACTTTAAGTTTTAACTATTTTGAAAATTAATTATAAATTAGGTATTTATAATATATATAACATTTAATATATATTTATTTTTTAAGAATTTTAAATTTTAGTTATTTTCTAAATTAATTATATCATATAATTTCATTTTTTATTTGCAAACTCTAAATAATACAAGTGCTCTATACAAATGACTAAGAAATGTGTACAATTTTATTTGAAAATGTCATGATCATTTCTACATGGCTAAATGCAACCAACGGATTCCATTTGAAATAATTTATAATGTTCATTGGTACCGAAATTTGAAATCATATGTATTCAGAGATTGAACTTGCTTTTTTCATCGATAATATGTATTAGACTCAAATTTCGATTTATATATGATGGAAATCGGTAATACGTTCTACAAATTTAGTATATATGTGTGTTTTTGAGAATTATTTTTAAAAATGATGTATTTTCAAATGTCCGATAAGTTCACCGAGTTATGCCGAGTTTTTTTGTGAGTTTTTGCCGAGTCGCGAGTTTTTCAAATTTTTGGGCCCACTGAGTTATTGCTGAGTCTGAGTTTTTCAACTATGATAATTACTTTAACAAAGTGGGTTGTCTAAATGGGGCATCATAGGGCCTTACATAATATTTTATTTTTTAAAATTGACTTTAAAACACTTTTGCAGGAAATATTAGGGGGAAATATAAATTAAAAATACCAACTCAAAGAAAATCAACATTGTCATTGTTATATATTTGTGAAGAATGAAATTAATCAATATTAATAAGAAAATTAATTGATATTTTTATTATTGGCTTCTTTGAAAGAACTTCTAAGAAATTTTAGTGATGTGCAGCCCATTTATACGCTGTTATTGTGTTTGTTTAGCCGTCATACCTCCTAATCTTCCACCGTACATCATTATTCAGCTACTGCACATCATTTATTGCAGTTGTATAGCTTGGAGAGGGTGTTGTACAATTGATAATCTGCTATTCATCTTCCCCAGCTTCCACCATTGGGTTTGATCTGCATTTTGTACATTTGTATGACACATCTGGGAGTGGTCATTTTTGCTGAAATAAATAAAATAAATTTACCTAAGTTGCTTAATAATATTGGTAACGTTTTTTTGCTTCTTTTACAAAAGTATTTCTGCTAATTGCATCAGCTTGCATATTTATATCATTGTTTATTATTCAAGTTTTCTGCCATGATTGATTATGTTTGGTATATGAGGTTTTCCATATTTACATCACCATTATTCATTGTTAGGTGTCAACTTTATTGCAATATCCATGAGGTTTTGATGTATAAGGATTTTTACCATTTATTTCTGCAATTAATTATGATTGATGAGCATTTCTGGAGTTGGCTTTTGTTGTTCTATATTCTTATCTTGTCTCATTATTGCAAAAATTAGAATAAACCAAAAAAATGCACGCTTTATGAAAATTCGAGCTAGGAACATTACAAATATCCATAGAATGTGATATAATTTTGATAAATTGCATGATAAGCTGTTTGCATTAGAAAAATTGGATAAAGAAGTTTGGTTTGGGAGAGGAGTCAACCTCAAAGAGTGTTTTGTTAATGAATTTCAAAGAAAAAAAACGCTGCTAAAAAATCATTTAGATCTTCAACCACTACTATGTCTGATGAGAAGGCATTATTTTCGTGGAAAGCAAGGTAATCCATTGCAGAAAGATATGGGGATGCTTGAAGAAAAATGGAGAGAAATTCAGACTAATTTGGTTGATAAAGAGGAGTCTGTCTTAGTAGATTTCAAATCTAATTTTTCATGAAGGGATATTTGATCCTTTCATTTAGGTGCTAGTGATCATATGACTAAACAATATGATTAGGTATTGACTTCTTGTTGAAGGCTCATGTAGGCCATGTTCAAGCATGCTTGGTGATGCTGTTGACATAACTTAGTTGTCATTGGTAAAGTCGTAGGCAAACATCAATCCCAGAACATCGGTACATCACACCAGTACTCACAATTGTGATCCGGTAGACTAAACAAGGAAGCAATGTACTTTAACCGGTCACGCTTACACCGGTCTAGGTTTTTCCAACCGGTCATGGGAAACACATAGGAAACATATGACTAACCAGGTACAAGTTCTTTACCAGTTAAGTGCATGATAATCCGAACTGCATTATATGGAGCACTTTCAGTTAAACTGGAGTTAGCTTTTTCAGTAGAAATGGAGTTAGCTTTATCTACGAGTGTTTCGAGGTAAACTCAGAATCAGTTTGGAAGCTTTTTTGCATGCATGATTTAAGGGTGAGTTTACAGCTTGGCAGATCTATGAGATGTATTTTAAATAAGATTAATCTCTTATAAATACAGGTCATAGGACATGAAAGAATTGTTGTTGAATATCAAGAGCATAGGGCGAAAGAGAGCAGGAGAGCAGAATCTTCTGAGAGGAGTCACAGTCACGAGAGGTGAAGGACAGAGAAAGGTTGAACAACCAAGCAGAGCAAAGGGTAATAGGTATGATCTGATTAGACAGAAAGTGTCATCATAAGATCATTGCTTTGAATTGTGAAGCATATTTAAATCCCTTAATCAGGGTGAACCCTAACAAGTTCTTTGTATAAATCCCTTAACAGGGTAACATATTTATTGGTGTTGAAAGTCCTCTTACAAGGTGAATCCTAACAAGGTCAAGATCCTAACAGGTCTTCTACTAAATCCCTTAACCAGGTAGCACTCTTATGAGTGCTTTGTAAGCCTTTAAGAGGGCATCTTTATTACTGCAGTAGTGAAGTTGTGGGTTCTGTCCCACCGTGGTTTTCTCATTCTAACCGAGGGTTTCCACGTATATATGCTGTGTTGACCTGTGTATTCAATTTCTGTTTATGAGTGCAGTTATATTCTTTTAATTTCTGAATTTGCAAAAATATATATTTAAGGATAAATTGAAGTAGAAATTGTATTTACTGATTCACCCCCTCTCTCAGTGACCGGTTAAGATTAACAATTGGTATCAGAGTCTTGGTTCTCAAAGGTATGGAGCTTAACTGCTTGAGTAAAGATCATGGAGGGTTATAGGTATCAAAAGCAGCTTGAGGAAGCGAATGACATCATTGCCTCTCTTGAGAATAGACTAAGGAGGTCTCTTGCAAAGAGGAAAGAGCTGGCTTTATGACTGAGTGAAAGCAATGAAACCATTGAGGAACTCTTTGGGCAACGTGGATCTGATGAAGCAGAAGAGGCAGTCTCTGATCTTATGGAGAAAAATCAAAATCTAACCGATCAGATCTCCAATTTGAAAAGGGAGCAGGAAAGTAATGCTCTGAGAATGACTGAAATCATTGAAGACAAAAGAAAAGCTCAAGATAAAAGGAACAGTGTCGTAAAAGAACTAGTGACCTCTAAAAGAGAAAGAAATCTAGCAGAAGCTGCGGTGAAAGAAAGTGATGTTCTTGTATTAGAACTTCAAGAAGACATGCAGAGCATAACTCAAGAAAATATAATTATGCATCAGCACTTGCATGATAAAGATGATGCATGCAAATGGTTGGCTATTGAATTGTATCAACTAAAGGAACAGATGAAAACTCTTGAAGAGAGAAATGATATACTTAGAAGGTACAATGAAAGCTCAGAGAAGCTTGATGAGCAATTGAGGGTTCAAAGAAAGCACAAGGATCCGACAGGACCTGGGTACATCGGTTAAGCAGCAAAGAAACTGGTGAGTCCTCTGAAGTCAAGCAAGGCAAGAAGGAAAAGAAGAAACCGACAGAAGAAAAAAGTAAAAAGACCTTCAAAACCTCTTGCAAACATTGTGGTAAATCGGGTCATAAAACAAATGTCTGCAGAAATGGACTAGTGAAACCATTCACTTCTAACAGTTACTGCAACAACTGTTACAAGTATGGTCACAAGACCTTTGAATGTAGGTCTCACTCCAACAATGTGTCCAGTGGAAGAAGGGGAAGTTTCAAGGTTACTGCTATACATGCAACAAGTTTGGACACAAAGCTGAAGAATGCAGGTCCAAAACCATGGCATTCAAATCCCTACCAAGACCGATATTCCATAATAGGAATATAAACCTGAGCACAACCAACTATGCTAGCTGTGGACCAGCAGGCCATAGCAACTCTCGATGTCACTCACCCAAGAATAGGGAAAGAAGGGTCAATCCATGGAGACCAACCGGAATGGCTTGTTACAACCGTAACAAGATTGGGCATCTGGCCAAGGAATGCAGAAACTGACCAATGAATAACAGAAAAGGACCGGCTAAACCGGTCAAGAAGAACTTGTCTCTCAACCAAAAGGATAACAAGGGTAAAGAGAGTGAAAAGGAAATCGAGAAGACTTGGTTCAAAAAGGAAACAAAGAGCTCCGTCGAGGACAAAACAGAGGTAAGGCCTGACAGTCCCAATCGGTGCTGAGAGGGGAGGGGTGAATCAACACCTATAAAACTTCTTTAAATAAAACTGATGAAGTATACTTATAACTGTAAACTAAACAAATTCAAACATAAAATAACATCAAGCAATCAATCACACAGTGACCAGATTTATCACATGGAAACCCAATTTGGGTGAAAACCACGGTGTGAGGAGACCTCACAAATTCTACAGTCTTCTGAAGTTCGCCCTGTTAGGAGACTTCCATGTTAAAGGATTACAACGTACTATTAGATGCGACCCAGTTAAGGGATTTATTACAATAAAGCCGGTTAGTGCCTGCCTTGTTAGAGGACTTAGAACACCTTACAAGATGTCACCCGGTTAAGGGATTTGATACAAGGGACCTGTTATAGTCCACCCAAATACTGAGATTTAACTATTGTAATTGTTTGAAGACAATAGAAGGATTGACCTTTTACAAATGGCTTTGCATAGCCTGATAAGATCTTTGTTATGCTGAATTGAGAGACATCACCGGTCATTGCAGGTGTGTTCTCCGTTACTGTTGTGCTTCTCTACACACTCTTCTCTCTCTTCTCTTTTGTATTCACCCTAGCTTCTTCAATGTGCAGGTTCACTCTTTTCTTCGGCAGAATGAAGGAAACCTATATTCTTAACAGGCAGAAGAATATATAGAGTTCTTGCCCTAATTGCGCCTCTTATGCATGACCTAATTACAGATTCCTTTCGGATACATCACTAAATGCAGTATTAGTTCACTGAGGAAACATCCGATGCATGCTCTTGCTTTATCTGCTTTATGAAGAAAACAATAGATGCGTGTCAAGCATCTTTCTTTCACATGAGATAACTCCTTGTTTTAAAGCCACAGACTTCGGCTTTAAAACCTTTAGACGCGCTTCAAAGCAATCACCATGTTAACTCAAAGTCTTTCGGATTTAGTGTAGTAAATCCCAGTCAAAGAGTTGGTTTAAACATATAGTTGACTATGACTTCCCTGGTTCTTCTTACCATACTGAAGTCTTCACTTGATCGGTTGAGATCCTCATGCTGTCAACAGGTAAGAATTTTGACCTGTCACTTTTCCTTCCTCTGCTTACCGGTTGCACCTTTTCCTCGGTTGCGTAGTTGACACCAGTTGTATCCGTTCCTCAGTTGAATCCTCTACTGGGTTGCTAATGCACTTTGCTTAGTGACCAGTTGCTCTTGATGAGTAGATGTAGTCTTTTCTTTCTTGCATAGTGTCACCGGTTGCCAAACCAGTTTCTTTGCATACAGATCTCCTTAGATCTTTAGACCTTAGATTGAGATGACAAAACATCTCTTTTATCTTTCCTCTTTTGCCAATCAATGACAATACTTAATTGCCATGTATTGGTAGCAGGCTTACCGGTTACCATCTCTTAATGCCAACAATCTCCACCTTTGGCATTGATGGCAAAACCTTAATGGGCAATCATGTCACCTGTCCTATGTGCTCGTATCTCTGTGTTACTGCCATTGCCACTACAATCATCTACCGGTTTATTGGCAAACTCTCCCCCTTTTGACAATAATGCCAAAGGCTAGTTAGAAAGACTACCTTAATGAAATCTGCTCCCCCTTCGAGCAACAGTCCTTTTCATCAGTTCATAAAAGATGAGGTGGAACCATCTGTTGAACCATAATGAACTAATGATCACCTTTGCTAGTTTATTGAGGATCAGGAAGGGGTATCACCCCTAGTTTACCTCTGAGATACTCAAAAGTAATCTTTGGTAGTGGCTTTGTGAAGATATCGACAATCTATTCTTTTGTGGGAACATACTCCAATCTTACCTCTTTGTTTTGTACTAGCTCTCTCAAGTAATGATACTTGATGGCAATGTGCTTTGTCTTGGAGTGCATGACAAGGTTTTGGATATGTTTATTGCATTAGTGCTATTACAGTAGATTGCAATTGGTTTAGGTATCTGTTCTTGGATTCCTTTCAGTAGTTGTTTGGTTCAGATTACCTGTGTGCAATTGATTGTTGCAGCAACGTATTCAGCTTCTGCTGGAGACTGTGAAATGTAGTTCTGTTTCTTACTTGTCCATGACACAATCCTCCCACTGAGAAAGAATGCACCACCACTTGTGTTCTTTCTGTCATCAATGTTGCCAGCCCAGTCTGCATCTTTGTAACCCTTTACTTGGAAGCCTCTCTTGTGAGGAAACCACAAGCCATACTCCTTAGTACCCTTTAGGTATCTGAAAATTGTCTTCATTGCTATTAGATGTGTCTCTTTGGGGTTTGTAGAGAATCTTGCAACTATGCCAACCGCATGTGCAATGTCTGGTCTACTGTGTACTCCATAGTGTAATTTCCCTATCATGGACCGATACAATGTTTCGTTCACTTCTTTTGCATCATCTTCCTTTGATAACTTCAGGTTAGTAATCATTGGAGTACCAACCAGTTTGGATTCTTCAAGTCCAAAAGTCTTACGAATTGCTTTTACATACTTGGACTGAGAGATAAAAATACCTTCTTTTAGCTAATGGACCTATAGTCTAATGAAGACTTTTATGGCTCCTATCATAGACATTTCAAATTCTTTCTTCATTTCTTCAGCAAAGGCTTTGCTCATCCTGTCATCTCCTCCAAAGATGATGCCATCCACAAAGATTTCAGCAATCAGGTTCCCATCTTTTCCGGTTTTGACATGCTTGTTGTTGTCCCCGGTTCTTGTGAATCCTATGGTCAGAAGGTATTAACGCATCCTCTCATACCAAGATCTTGGAGCTTGCTTTATCCCATAGAGAGCCTTTTTTAGTTTACAAACCATACCACCTTTTTGTGTAGATGTGAAACCTTCCGGTTGTTCAATGTAAACTTTCTCCTCTAGTATTCCATTCAGGAATGCAGACTTGACATCCATTTGGTATACTTTGAATTTCTTGTGAGCAGCATAGGCAAAAAGAATTCTTACTCCTTCCAATTTGGGTACAGGTGCAAAAGTTTCTCCATAGTCTAGTCTAGCTTCTTGGGCATACCGTTTGCAGACCAGTCTTGCTTTATTTCTTATGACTTTCCCTTCTTCATTCAGCTTGTTCCTGTAGACCCACTTTGTCCCTATGACATTCTTGTTCTGTGGTCTGGGCACAAGCACCCATGTATCATTCTTTTCTATTTGCTCAATTTCTTCCTCCATGGCCTTGACCCAATTTTCATCTTCTAGGGCTTCCCTGGTGGTTTTGGGCTCTATACAGTTGAACAAATAGATATTCTCTCTGGCCTTTTTCCTGGTCAGGACATTTTTATGTTTGTCACCAATTATATTATCAACTAAGTGATATGTGACATACCTTGGGAGAACCAGTCGCTGTTCCCGGTCAGGTTCTTTCGGTTGAGCAATTTCTTCATCATGGTCATGAACAACTTCTTGTTCATCATCTGGTGTTGGTCTTTCATCTTCCGGTACAACCTCCCGCTCCAGATGTCTATTTACATGTTCTTCTCTTTCATCTTCGGTTGTTGCTTCATTGAACTCAAGAAGATTTCCTTCATTTTGACCTTGTAGGCTATCATATTCATTGTGACTGGTCTTCCTAGTTGATTCTGAATGTTCATCAACTTTTACATTGATGCTTTCAATTATTTTTCCCGTTCTCTTGTTCAGACACTGGTAGGCTTTACTTTTGGTAGAGTATCCCGGAAATATTCCTTCATTACTTTTGGGCTAAAACTTCCCAGAGTACATCTCTTTTAAATCTAACAATCACTACCAAAAATTCTAAAGTATCCTACACTAGGAGTATGATTGAACCATAGTTCATAGGGGGTCTTACCGGTTCCTTTTTTGACTTGAACTCGGTTCAATGTGTAGATAGCAGTGCTGATAGCTTCTCTCTAGAAGTGATGAGGAAGATCCTTTTGAATGAACGGGGTTCTTGCACAATCAATCGGTGTCCTCTTTCTTCTTTCTACTGCTCCATTTTGCTGAGGAGTCCTAGGTGCAGATAGCTGCCTCTTTATGCCATGTTCCTCATAGTAGTGAGTGAACTCTTGAGAAGTGTATTCGCCTCCTCTGTCTGATCTTACACACTTCAAGCTTTTACCGATCTCCTTCTCCACTCTAGCCTTGTAGATTTTAAATATGTGAAATGCCTCTGATTTCTCTCTGAGAAAGAGTGTCCACATCATCCTTGAGAAATCATCTACAAAGAGCATGAAGTACCGGTCTCCATAGTAGCTCTTTGTTCTGATCGGTCCACACAAATCTGTGTGCACAAGATCTAAAACATTTTCAACAGAGAAAGATTTACTGTTGAAACTTGTTCTTGTCAGTTTTCCTAACTGACAATCTTTACAAACACCTCTAATGGGTTTCGTAATCTTACGGAGTCCTTTGACTGATTTCTTTTTGCTCACTTTGACAACACTGTCAAAGTTTATGTGGAAGAGCCTCTTGTGCCACAACCAGCTATTGTCTTCTTTGGATATAAGATGGATTTTGCTTGATTCTCCTTTGACTGATGCTATGAGATAGGCTCCTTCCATTGAGTCTAGGTAGAATAGATTTCCTCTTCTTTGTCTATCGGTTACAACATGAACTCCGGATTGATTGTTGACTACACAGGAATCCTTTGTTGTTCAATTGTCCAACACTCATTAAATTGTACTTGAGTCCTTCTACCCAGTACACATCTTCATAGACAACATCATTGCTGAGTGCAATAGAACCTTTACCTTTGATAGCACATGGAGCATTATTTCCAAAGGTTACTAATCCACCATCATTGAGCTTTAAGCTGATGAACTTATTCTTCTCACCGGTCATATGGTGAGTGCATCTGCTGTCAATGATCCAATCATCATGCTGATGGGATCTTGAGATTAATGTCATTTCACTTACCACTGGGTTCTCTTCTATTATTGCAACAAATGCAATTTTTGGATCTTCAGAGTCTTCAGATTCATTGTCTGTGACTCCTTCTACAAGGTAGCACTCCTTTGCTTTACTCTTGAACCGGTTCTTCTTGTCTTTGTTATCATTATCCGGACATCTTGCAGCAATATGTCCTATCTTATTGCAAGAGAAACATTTCAGAAGAAGTTTCCCTTTGTACTTCCTTTTTCCTCTATAAAATCTCCTGGCGATGAGTGCTTCGAACTCATCTTGCTCCATTTCTTCTGAGAGAAGATTCTCAACAAGATTACCAATCTTACCGGTAGAGCAGTTACCGGTTTCTCTTGCCTTTTTGGCGGAAGAGGTATTGATAGAAGACTTAAAAGCTGCTTCTTGAATGGGTAAGCTATTATCAAAATTACTCAATTCAAATGCAGTCAACTTACCGATTAGGGAGTTTGGAGTGACTTGATCTATGGTCACTGATATGAGCTCTTGAATAGCAGAAATTTTGATGGCATACTGAGGTCTGAGCGTGACAGTCCCAACCGGTGCTGAGAGGGGAGCGGTGAATCAACACTAGTAAAAACTTTTTCTTACTCTATCCAGTGAAGTAAACTTATAGCACGAAAAGCAAAACAGACTTAAGCAAATAATGGTAGTAAGTAAACAATCACAAAGTAACACCAGATTTATCACATGGAAACCCGGTTAGGGTAAAAACCATGGTGTGAGGAGACCTCACAAATTTTGTACTCTCCTGGAGTACGCTCTATTAAGAGCTTTCCTGGTTAAAGGATAAAAGTGCACTTGCTAGATGCAACCCAGTCAAGGGATTTGTTACAATAAGGTCTGCTAGGACTTGCCTGGTTAAAGGACTTTTAAACACCTAGAAAAATGTCACCCGGTTAAGGGATTTTGATACAAGGGACTTGTTAGAGTCCACCCAAATACTGAGATTTTTCTATTGAACTTTGCTAGAAAACAATAGAAGTGTTATCTTTACAGATGGCTTTGCTTAGCCTGATAAGATCTCTATTCTTTGCTCAATTAAGAATCAACACCGGTCTTCGTAGGTGTATTCTCATCTACTGTTGTGCTCTTTTGCACAATCTATTATCTATCTTTCTCTATTCTCTTTTACCCTTGCTATTGTAGCACATAGGTTCACTCTTTTACTTGGCAGAATGAAGGCAACTCTTCTTCACAACAGGCATATGAATATATACAGTTTTGTTGCCCTAACTGCGCCTCAAATGCATGACCTAATCCTGAGATCTTACAAGTACGTCACTCAGAGAAGTAAAGGTTCACTGAACAAACATCTGATGCATGCTCTAGCTTTATCCACATCATGAAGAAAACAACAGTTGCATGTTAGTAAACTTTCCTTCATAGGAGATAACATGTGAAGAACCCGAATTGGCTCTTCCTGGATAATTTCTAATAACTTGAAATATTTGAAACTAAATCATAATATTGCCCAAACAAACAGTTATAATATATATATATTCTCAATCTTAAAATATTGAATTTCAATTGAATGATGTCCTCTTGTTATATCATAAATCATTAAACCTTTGCAAGGAAAATAGATAGCATAAAAATTATTTTTTCAACAATCTAATGAGCACCTGTGATCAATAGTAATTTCCATTGTCATATCTACTTGGAAATGAAGCCGCCACCTCAGAAGAAAGATTCACGTGACTGTAGAATATAGCACGTGTAGTGTTTATTCAAGGACGCTGCGCCCAAAGACCAAACGACCCCCTGCTGTGGTTAAGGCGCGTGATTACTAGCCTTGTCGCAAACCTCAGTGTGTTGCTGGACAGCTCAGTCTGCTAACACGTGACCAGGGAATTATAACGTCAGCAACAAAAGAAACAAACTTCTGCTCCCAGTCCAGACGCCTTAAGGAAATGTGGTGTATCGCAGCACTTGAGATCTCAGTTTCATCACACAATTCGAAAATTCCAGAATTGTGTCACACTTCCACAATCCGATAGTATTAAGCCAGCCGCCAGAAATCAAATCAAATACCTTGGAAATTTATTGGAACTCTTCACAATTTTATCAACAAATTCAGATATCAGAATTGAAAACCTTCACCAATTTTCGAGAAGGAGAAACCAATAAGAAGATAATTGAACAAACTTGTGTCCAATCACGTGCCAAATGTAATAACCTTTCACCAACCAGTTTACCTCAGCATTGGTAATGAATAATATTCTCAGAATCTAGATTAATTGCTTGCAGACGCAATAGTTGAGAAATTCACCATTAACTTGCAATGGTTCAAATCCCGAGATGAGGAATCCGTCCTCGAAACCCTAGCCAGAGCTATTCTTCACGAACTTCAATAAAATAATGATTGCATAAAAGATAATCCCAAGTGCTTTTTCGAGTAGAATATATATAGCTTTTTCGAAAAAGCACTTTTTTAATATTTCACTTAATTGGCTTTATAAAATACTCCCACTTTATAATATAATATTATAAAGTCAAAGTTATTAAATTAAACCAAAATAATTTAATTTAATAACATCATTTAAACTTCAAAGCCACTGCACTGACAGACTGCAATCAAAAAAATTCTGGCAAAGCCCAGATCCAACTGCCCAACCAGGAATAGGCACTGCCCTGCCAGAAATAGCTACGGCTAAAAATAGACTTAACCAAAAAATAGTAAGTCCGTCCTAGAAACTCCCAGAGACCCTCAAATCACCCTGTCAGCTCACGAGGGTCGCATTGATGAACTGACTATGCTCACTGCAAAGACCTGCTAAATCGGGGACATTACAGTCCTCCCTCCCCAAGATTGCTTGTCCCTAAGCAATCGCAATCCCGGGTGTTGCAGAATGTCCTCAGGCTCCCAAGTGGCATCCTCATCAGGAAGTCCATGCCACTTCACGAAAAACACTCTAACAACTCTACGCCGTAGATGTCTCTCCCTGGTCTCCAGAATAGCCTCAGGGACCAACTCCAATCTGCCCTCATCATCCAAGGGAGGTAACGTAGAAGAAGGTACAACATGCTGACCCAATGCCTTCTTGAGTCGTGAGATGTGGAAAACATTATGAATCCTGCTGTCCAGAGGTAAATCCAGCTCATATGCAACCTCTCCCACTCGGCGAACTACTCGGAAAGGTCCATAATAACGGGGCTTGAGCTTCTCAGCTCCACTCTTCTTGATAGAAGACTGCCTATAGGGCTGTAACATCAAATAAACCATATCATCCACCTAAAAAGAACGAGCAGTCCTCTGATCAGCATACTGCTTTTGTTGATTTTGAGCCCTCTGGATATTATCTTTCAATGACCTCATGATATCTTGATCATCCTGTAACATTCCCCCAGCACTAGGCACTCGACTGTCACTGCATAATAAATCCATGAAATTAGGTGGATCATATCCATACAGAGCCCGGAATGGTGACATCTGAATAGTCATGTGATGAGTGGAATTATAGCAAAACTCACACAAATGTATCCACTTCACCCAAGCCCGTTGCTGAGAAGACACATAATTCCGCAAATAGCCCTCCACCCATTTATTCACTATCTCAGTCTGACCATCAGTCTGAGGGTGATAGCTAGTGCTGGGAGTCAATTCCGTTCCACATAACCAAAAAAGCTCCTGCCAGAAATGACTCATAAAGCGACTATCTCGATCACTCACAATGGTTTGGGGCAACCCATGTAATCTGAATACCTCCCGGAAAAATAATTCAGCTAACTGAATAGCCGAGAAAGTGGTAGTAATTGGAAAGAAATGAGCATACTTGGTAAGACGATCTACCACTACGAAAATACAGTCTCTACCTTGGGCTTTCGCAAACCCACAATAAAATCCATAGATAAGCAAGCCCACTTCCGCTCAGGAATGAGAAGTGGCTGTAACAACCCGGCCGGATATGTATGCTCCTGTTTATTCTGCTGACAAACAAAGCACTCACGGACATACTGCTGAACATCTATTTTTAGCCCCTTCGAAGTGAACCTCTAACGAATCTGCCTATAGGTCTTAAAGAAACCTGGATGTCCTGCCAAGGGTGAATCATGGAAAGCACAAAAAATGATCTATCTGACACTAGACCCTGGAATCAAATATATCCTTCCCTTGTAAATGATCAGCTCATTCACAAGAGTATAATCACTGTCCTGTACAGTGCCATCAACAACACCAGAGGTCCACTGATCCCGAGCATACTCAGCAACAATCCTATGTCTCCAATCCTTAGTTATCTCTGAAATCATGCACAAGTGGGGTCTCCGTGAAAGGGCATCAGCTACCACATTTTGAGTACCTTTGATATAAGAAATATCAAAGTCATAGGACTGCAACTTGCTAACCCACTTCTGCTGTCTCTCATTCAGATCACGCTGTCCAAGGAAATGCTTCAAGCTGTTATGATCAGTTTTAATACAAAATTTACTCCTCACCAAGTACTGCCTGAATTTGGCCAAAGCATGCATAATGGCCAACATTTCCTTGTCATAAATACTAAACAGCCTCTCAGGACCCCTAAGCTTACGACTGTCAAAAACAATAGGGTGGCGATCCTGAGATAACACGGCTCCGATACCTTCCCCTAAGGCATCACAATGCAACTCGAAGGGTCTCGTAAAATCCGGTAATGCCAAAACCGGGCATGTAGTCATAATCACCTTGAACTTCTCAAAACACTCCTGTGCCTGATCAGTCCTAACAAAGGCACCCTTACGGGTTAAATCAGTAAGTGGCGCTGCATGCCTAGAGAATCCTGACACAAATCTCCGATAGAAAGCACACAAACCAATGAATCCCCTCAGCTGTGTCAAGTTTCCTGGTGTAGGCCACTCCAAAATAGCACGAACGTTGTCTGGGTCCATGCGAACTCCCTCTGAGCTGATAATATGCCCCAAATATGGTAACTCTGTCATGCCTAAAGCACACTTGGACTCCTTAGCAAACAAGGAAGCCTCATCAAGAATGCCGAGTACTGTATCCAAATGTGCTACATGCTCATCCCAAGTCTTACTATAGACCAATATGTCATCAAAGAAAACAAGAACAAATCTCCGCAACTGACCATGGAAGACTCTGTTCATAGTAGACTGAAATGTAGCGGGAGCATTAGTCAAACCGAAGGGCATGACTAGGAACTCAAAATGGCCTCAATGACACTTGAATGCCGTCTTCTCCACATCCTGCTCTCTAACTCTGATCTCATGATATCCGGATCTCAAGTCAATCTTAGAGAAGTATTTGGTGCCATGTAACTCATCAATAAGCTCATCAATGCGAGGAATCTGGTACCGGTTTTTAATAGTTTTCTTGTTTAGCATCCGGTAATCTATACACATTCTGAGTGTCCCATCTTTTTTTTTCACCAAGACAACCGATGAAGCAAAAGGAGACTTACTCGGCCTAATATGTCCCATAGCGAGCAGCTCCTGAATGGTCTTTTCAATTTCATCCTTCAATCGCTTAGGGTGCTGGTGAGGAGTAATTATGATGGGCTTAGTGCCCTCTTCTAACTCAATAATGTGTTCAATTCCTCTATCAAGTGGTCTGCAATAAGGTAAATCATTAAACACCTTAGAGTGTTTAATTCTGAGCTGCTGAACATCCGGATCATAAGCTGGCCCATCTGTGTTCTCTGATGTAGACAACACCCTGCACTCTGCTGCCCAATCAATAACATCATCATGCCTCACCAAATGCTGTATACGGTTGTAGGAAATAGTCTTCAAATCACCACCCTGAATGGCCTTAAGAATGTGTGTCTTACTATCCTTGAGGAACCTCAATTCCATCCTTTCCGTATTCATGTAGATATCTTTAAGTGAATGCAACCAGCTCATGCCGAGAACTATATCAGAGCTGCCCATGTCAACTGCATAAAAATCTGCCTTGAAGGAATAATTATTCAGCTTTACAAGAAGCTCATGAATCTTTTTATTACACTTGAGAGAGTAACCATCAGCTACCTGTACTCTGAGTCTTTCAAAATCTTCAGTTTCAAATCCCCTGTTGGCCACCAAATGGGAATCAATGAAATTATGAGTAGCTCCTGTGTCAAAGAGAGCAATGACTCGCTGCCCTGCCAAAAGCCCATGCATCCTAAAGGAATCTTCCTTTTTCATGCTTGTGAGGTACACAACCTTGAAATCAGAATTTTCCACCTGTTCATCATCATTTACCGGATCCTCATGTGAATAATGCTCATCATCAACTCGCTGTCCCAAAAATTCAGAATCATCTTCGTCATCATAAAACCATTCCATCATCTTATTCTTTCCCTTTGGTTTCAAGGGACAATCATGATTCAAATCATAAGGCCCTCTACAATGAAAACATAATTTTCTTCTCCTTAGATCATTTAATCTTTCTTGATCCAAAGGACCTGCTATAGGACGATTAGAATCAGCTCTATCATCCCTTTCAGGTGCTGTCCTGTCATAGGAAGTGTTGGGAGGTCTCGCAGCAAATCTGTTCCGTGGAGTTGATGCTTCCAAATTCCTCGTTTTTTTCATAGCTTCTTGCAAGGTAGGTGGGTCCAAAGACTTAACCCATCCTCTGGTAGGCTCCATCAGCCCCTCCACAAAGAGCATAACTCTCCTCCTCTCTGAAATGTCATAGACCATAACAGACAACCGTTGGAACTCACTGATAAAGGTCTCTAGGTTACCTGTCTGTCGCAATTGAGCCAACTCTCTGAAATATGTTTCAAGATCCTTCTTATCAAACCTTTCAATCAATCTATCCACAAACTCCTGATAATAAAAGATCTGATCATGTCGAAGTGACACCAACCCATGGTACCGCCAGTCATGGGCTATACCATCCAGATGTAGCACAGCAAAACGAATGGCGTCCTCCTTAGACATAGGACGTAAAGACAAATAAGTGTCCAACTTGTGGATCCAAGCTCGTGTTGTCACCTTACCATTGCCATCAAAATGATCCAGAATCATTTTGTTGGTAGCCTGGTGTAAATTTGTATCCCTAGGCCTCTGTCTGTCAGGTACCGGTCTACCCCTAGTGTGCTCACGCTTCTGTGATAGATACCTATCAAAATTCAGATTTTGTTTTATCGCATGTGGTAGGGCATCCCACTCAGCATAATGTGCAACAATATCATCTACAAACGGAGCGGCCTCTGATTCAGTGCTAACCGCATCCACGGCAGGTCTCAAAAACACAGGACGCTGTGGTCTATCATGAATACCAGCATTTCTTGCTCTGTCATGTCTGTCCTCCTGCCTAGGATGATCCTCAGCTCTCATCCTGTCACCCACACGTGAGTTGCCATCTGCTTTAGTTCGATGAGAACTAACTGAAGCACTCCGAGCACCTCTGTCTCGGCCACGATCAACAGGGATTGTCATTCGCTGTAATGTATCAGATAACTATTATAGTACAGTAGCGACATGATGTTGCTCGTATGCAATACCTCGAAAAGTATCACGTACTTCTCTATCTACTTCCAAAGCAGTAGCAGCATCCCTATATTCTGAATTACCTGAACCACCTGCATTGCCTGATCCACCTGCATTACCTGGACCACCTGCATTACCTAAACCATCTGCACCTTTGTCTTCCATACTACCAAACTGTATCTCAGGTTCTCTCTCACCAGGAGGAGAATTAGGACCTCTGTGGGAGTAGAACATACCAGGTCTAAACCTCTGTGCCATGCTGAACCCAATTAACCCTGTAGGCTGGCAAGAATTTGGCTCTGATACCACTGTGAAGAACCCGAATTGGCTCTTCCTGGATAATTTCTAATAACTTGAAATATTTGAAACTAAATCACAATATCGCCCAAACAAATAGTTATAATATATATATATTGTCAATCTTAAAATATTGAATTTCAATGGAATGATGTCCTCTTGTTATATCATAAATCATTAAACCTTTGCAAGGAAAATAGATAGCATAATTTTTATTTTTTTCAACAATCTAATGAGCACCTGTGATCAATAGTAATTTCCACTGTCATATCTGCTTGGAAATGAAGCCGCCACCTCAGAAGAAAGATTCACGTGACTGTAGAATATAGCACGTGTAGTGTTTATTCAAGGACGCTGCGCCCAAAGACCAAACGACCCCCTGCTGTGGTTAAGGCACGTGATTACCAGCCTTGTCGCAAACCTCAGTGTGTTGCTGGACAGCCCAGTCTGCTAACACATGACCAGGGAATTATAACGTCAGCAACAAAAGAAACAAACTTCCGCTCCCAGTCCAGATGCCTTAAGGAAATGTGGTGTATCGCAGCACTTGAGATCTCAGTTTCATCACACAATTCGAAAATTCCAGAATTGTATCACACTTCCACAATCCGATAGTATTAAGCCAGCCGCTAGAAATCAAATCAAATACCTTGGAAATTTATTGGAACTCTTCACAATTTTATCAACAAATTCAAATTTCAGAATTGAAAACCTTCACCAATTTTCGATAAGGAGAAACCAATAAGAAGATAATTGAACAAACTTGTGTCCAATCACGTGCCAAATGTAATAACCTTTCACCAACCAGTTTACCTCAGCACTGGTAATGAATAATATTCTCAGAATCTAGATTAATTGCTTGCAGACGCAATAGTTGAGAAATTCACCATTAACTTGCAATGGTTCAAATCCCGAGATGAGGAATCTGTCCTCGAAACGCTAGCCAGAGCTATTCTTCACGAACTTCAATAAAATAATGATTGCATAAAAGATAATCCCAAGTGCTTTTTCGAGTAGAATATATATAGCTTTTTTGAAAAAACACTTTTTTAATATTTCACTGAATTGGCTTTATAAAATACTCCCACTTTATAATATAATATTATAAAGTCAAAGTTATTAAATTAAACCAAAATAATTTAATTTAATAACATCATTTAAACTTCAAAGCCACTGCACTGACAGACTGCAATCAAAGAAATTCTGGCAAAGCCCAGATCCAACTGCCCAACCAGGAATAGGCACTGTCCTGCCAGAAATAGCTACGGCTAAAAATAGACTTACCAAAAATAGTAAGTCCGTCCTAGAAACTCCCAGAGACCCTCAAATCACCCTATCAGCTCGCGAGGGTTGCATTGATGAACTGACTATGCTCACTACAAAGGCCTGCTAAATCGGGGACATTACATAACACGTTGATTTAAAGCCATTGAATCCGGCTTTAAATCCTTCAGTTGCACCTTGAATTCCTTTATCTGTGCCTCAAACAGATCACCAAGTCAACTCAAGATTACCCAGATGTACTGCAATAAATCCCAGTGGACTGAGCTGGTTGGGACAAATAGTTGACTATGCCTTCCTCGGTTCATACCAAGGTCTTATAATATATTCGTCCTTCCTCGGTTCATTCGAGAGTCTTATAATATTTCTTTCTTGTCTCACCAGTTGCATTGTTTTCAGTGCGCTTCCTCTCGCGTGGATCACCGGTTCTATTGTCTTGGTTGTGTTATAGACACTAGCTGTATATTGCTTTTAGTTGCTCTTGTCTATACCAGTTTTAGCTCGGTTCTTGGTTGAAACTGGAATACTCTATGCTTAGTGTATCGACCGGTTTACAATGAAATTCAAACCAGCCCCTTTTGATTGTAGATTTCTTCAGCTTGTTAGAGATGACAAATCTCTATCCTCTTTTTCCAATCAATGACAATACGTGGATCGGTAGAGAGCTTATCAGTTACCATCATTTGATGCTAACAGAGCGTTCTCACTATTTTGCTAACCACGTCCTCTTCACTGAGTTTTCCTCCAACGCTCTTGATGGAGTTGATCACCTCTTTGATCCGATTGCTGTGTTGCTCAATGTCTTCTCCTTCATTCATCCTTATTTCATCATACTTTCCTCTGAGGCTTTCAACCTTGGCTCTTTGAACGTTTGGGTCTCCTCCATATACTAGTTGTAGCTTGGCCCACATCTTGTGAGCAAACTCTACATTTTCAATCTCAGCATAGACATGATCAGGTAATGTGCTGGCTATCATATCCATAGCCGCCGTGTGTTCAATCTTGATCTTCAATTCATCAGGTGTTAGGGTACCGGTGGGTTCACCGTAATCAGTGGTTACATGAGTCCAATATTGATCTCCGGTGGTCTCCATGTACAACTTCATTTTGCTGCACCACAGAGTAAAGTTTTCCTTTGAAAACTTTGGTCCTTTCTCATCATCTTGACTTTTTCATTATGCAGTTAAGCAGTAAAGAAAATAAACCAGTGCTCTGATACCAATTGACAGTCCCAACTAGTGTTGAGAAGGGAGGGGTGAATCAACACCTATAAAACTTCTTTTGAATAAATCTGATGAAGTATACTTATAACTCTAAACTAAACAGATTCAAGCATAAAATAACATCAAGCAATCAATCACACAGTGACACTAGATTTATCACGTGGAAAGCCAATTTGGGTGAAAACCACGGTGTGAGGAGACCTCACAAATTCTGCACTCTTCTGAAGTGCGCCCTGTTAGGAGCCTTCCTTGTTAAAGGATTACAACGCACTATTAGATGCGACCCGGTTAAGAGATTTATTACAATAAGGTCGGTTAGTGTCTGCCTTGTTAGAGGACTTAGAACACCTTATAAGATGTCGCTCGGTTAAGGGATTTGATACAAGGGACCTGTTAGAGTCCACCGAAATACTTGGATTTAACTATTGTACTTGTTAGAAGACAAAAGAAGGATTAACCTTTTACAAATGGCTTTTCATAGACTGATAAGATCTCTATTATGCTCAACTGAGAGACATCACCAGTGACTGCAGGTGTGTTCTCCTTTACTGTTGTGCTTCTCTGCACACTCTTCTCTCTCTTCTCTTTTCTATTCACCCTAGCTTCTTCAGCACACAGGTTCACTCTTTTCTTCGGCAGAATGAAGGCAACCTATATTGTTAACAGGCAAAAGAATATATAGAGTTCTTGCCCTAATTGCGCCTCTTATGCATGAACTAATTATAGTTCCCTTTCGGATACATCACTCGGTGGAGTATTAGTTCATTGAGGAAACATCCAATGCATGCTCTTGCTTTATCTACTTTATGAAGAAAACAATAGATGCATGTCAAGCATCTTTCCTTCACATGAGACAACTCCTTGTTTTAAAGCCACAGACTTTAGCTCTAAAACCTTTAAACACGCCTCAAAGCGATCACCATGTTAACTCAAAGTCTTCCGGATTTAGTGCAGTAAATCCCGGTCAAAGAGTTGGTTTAAACAGATAGTTGACTGTGACTTCCCCGGTTCTTTTTATCATACCGAAGTCTTCACTTGATCGATTGAGATCCTCATGTTGTGAATAAGGTAAGAACTTTGACCTGTCACTTTTCCTTCCTCTGCTTACCGATTGCACCTTTTCCTCGGTTGCGTAGTTGACACTGGTTGTATCCGTTGCTCTGTTGAATCCTCTACTCGGTTGCTGATGCACTTTGCTTAGTGACCAGTTGCTTTTAATGAGCAGATGTAGTCTTTTCTTGCTTGCATAGTGTCACTGGTTGCCAAACCAATTTCTTTGCATATAGATGTTAGATCTCTAGACCTTAGATTGAGATGTCAAAACATCTCTTTTCTCTTTCCTCTTTTGCCAATCAATGACAACACTTAATTGCCATGTACCGGTAGTAGGCTTACCAGTTACCATCTCATAATGCCAACAAGGGCATCATTTGCTGATGGTAATATCTCTTCAGGAAACTAAGCCTAAGGGCTTAAAGGGAACAGGTAGCCTACCTATTGTTCCTGGTGGAACTGGTGAGTTGTGATCTCACACACTCAAGAAGTGCAACCGGGAAGAAGTCACCGGTCTATCAAGTAAACCAGATAGGTAGGTCTTGACATTGCAACCGAGGATTGATTAACAGATAAACATATAATAACCGGTTGTCGTAAGAAAGATTAGGTAAGGGTAATTAATGTTGTAGCGGTTAACAATTGTTACCATTTGTTAATTACCATTACGACCTAAGTCTATATAAGGGAAGGATGATTACTCATTTCACTTTACATTGTGAACTGTGATTTTTGATTCCTTAAGCTTGAATAATGTTGTCTTGCTTTGATTTACGTTCTTTGCTTAGCGAATTCCGTAAATCCTATCAAGAACTTTCTGTATAAACCAGTCGGATACGATTCAATCTTCATCTTCTGTGGTTAACCTAATCGGAGCTAACCAACTTGATAGACCAGTTTACGATATTATGATTGTACAGAACCGAGAGAACGATATGGTGTGAGCTCTATCGTCGGTGCCTGAAGGAGTTTTGATGACTGAAGACATAATGACGTTCATCCACCGTAAGCAGGAAGAACTGGGTGAAACGTTCATCCAAAGTGAATACCTTTCACTCTGTGAAGATGTTAAGCTTCAATCTAAATATGCGAAGCTTGAGTCATCAGGATTGATTAATGGAGTGAATTAACCAACCCTATTTCTATTGGATTGGATCATGCTGGTTATGAGCAGAGTTCACGAACCAAGAATGTGGCTTGCGAAAGGCGCGGTCACACCGATAACCAAAGAAGATTTGTGAAGGGTGACTGGGTATAATGACAAAGGGGAAGCTCTTACCCTAAGAACGATAACCAATGCAGAAGTCACATGGTTGACAAAGTCAAGGTCTGATAGTCGGTTAATGATTGTAAACGACATTGAAGACGAGGGTGTTCGGTTTGCATGAGCGGTTATTGGCTACAAAATCTATCAGTCATGTTAATCCTAACCAGTTACTAAGAGGGGGGGTGAATCAGTAAACACAATTTCTATTTTTAATTTAACCTTATATATTGTTACAAAATTAAAAGAATATGATCAACAGTCATAAACAGAAATAGAAATACATAGGTCAACACAGCATATATACATGGAAACCCTCAGTTAGAAGGAGAAAACCACTGTGGGACAGAACCCACAACTTTACTACTACAGTAATAAAGATGCCCTGTTAAAGGCCTACAAAGCACTTGCAAGAGTGCTACCCGGTAAAGGGATTTGATAGAATACCTATTAGGATCTTGACCCTGTTAGGAGTCGCGTTGTGAAAGGACTTTCAACACCAACTAAGATGTTACCTGGTGAAGAGATTTATACAAGAACATGTTAGGGTTCACCCTGATTGAAGGATTTGAATCTGCTCTTACAATTCAAAGCAATGATCTATTATGACACCTTTTGTTTGATTAGATCATACCTGTTAGCCTTTTGATTTGCTTGGCTGTTGAACCCTTCTCTGTCTTTCACTTCTTAGAAGATTCTCCTTCTCCTGCTCTATACGCTCTCAACATTCAACAACACTTCTTGTGTATACTATGACTTGTATTTATAAGACATTATTCTTATTAAAAATACTTCTCATAGTTCCGCCAAGCTGTAAACTCACCCATAAATCATGCATGCAAAGAGCTTGCAAAGTGATCTTGAGTTTACCTTGAAACATCCACATAGAAATAAAGATAACTCCAACAAAAAAGCTAACTTCAGTTTCACTGGTGAATGCTCCGTATAATCTGGTTTTAACTGAGACAACTCCACATAATTTGGTTCGGATTATCATGTAGTCGACCGGTATTGAACTTTTACCCGGTTGGTCATACCTTCCCTGTATGTCCCATAAGACCAGTTGAAAACACTCTATTTGGTCTACCGGTGCATACTAAAGAGTATGATTAGTCTATCAGTGCTCCGGTGGGATTGATGTTTGCTTTTAACTTAACCAATGGCAACTTGAATATGTCAACAATCTTCTCCGTTGGCATTGGTGGCAAAACATCCCCTTACATTCCCTGTTGTGTAGACTTCCCCTATGCTGTTAGTTATCTTTCATCTAATAATGTTCTTTTCTTCTTCTTTATATTTTTGTATTTGTATCTGTATCTGCTTACCAGTATCCTAAACTCTTCCCATCCTGTATTCTAATCTTCTTTCTATCCTGATTTTCTCAAGTTCTTAACCCATCTTGTATTCTGATCTTCTCTTCCCCTTTTTGCATCCATAGGACAAAGGGAGTCACAGAATGTCCCGGTTTATATCTGTAACTTTGTGAAGATATCCTTATATATTTTCTTCTCTGATTGAAGAAATGGATTCCATAGACCGGTGACATGCTCCAGGTTTTTCTGTGCTGCTTGCAATGATACAATTATGTTTTCCATGTCTTCTATGGTTTTGTAGTTCAGTTCCTTTATTAGGTTGTCTGCCTCAGTTGCAGTCATTTGCATGAGATCAAATGTGGGGGCAAGAAATAATTGGAATCCAATGAGATCTTGGATTCTTTAAGTCTTCTCTTCTGAAGCTTTTCTGAGACTTAGAGCAAGACTGATCATTTCTTTGCTGTATTTTGTTGCAGATGTGTTCTTTACATCGAACTTGGATGAAAGAACCCTTATTTCTTCTGAGGTTTTGGATGTCTTTTCAGTGATATCCTGAACGAAGTCTTCAAAGTTTGAAGTCCTTGTGAGTAAACCTAACGCTTCTTGTATCTGTTGTTGGAATACTCTTGTATTTGTAGATACATTTGTCTTTAATTCTTCAACTTGTTTATGTAGAATTTCTACTCGCTTCTTCTCATAATGATCAATGGCTATTGTCTCCGTATCAATGACGTCTTCTCCTATTGCTTGTGCCAATATTTCCAATTGATCAATAACAGGTTCATCTTCATCAATGTTTGCATCCGGTACAAAGTTGTACAAGATGTTCCTGACACTAGAGAGGACCATGTCCTATTTCCTCTTAGTGAGCTCTTTGAGTTGTCGAGTTGACATCTTGCTTATGTCAACCACAGTTTCACTAATTTTTCTTTTCTTAGATTCCAATTCGGTTGCAAAAGTTAGTTTCCTTTTTGATGAAGAAGAGCTTGGAACATCTACCGGTTCCTTCTAACTCTTTTCCTATTCCGGTTGGTCTTCCGCATGCTTGTCCTATTCAGTATTGACAGGTACTTCCTATTGTTGAGGTATATCTTCGTGTTGCACCTCTTGTTGCTAATGGATTACCTGTTGTGGTGCTTCTTCTTGTTGTACTTCCCCTTCTGGTAGTACTACTTCCTCCATATGGACTTCCTGTTCAGGACGTAATAGCTCTCTTGGTGGAGCTTCCTCTCCAAGATTTATTTGTTCTTCCGGTGGAGCTTCTTCTCCAAGATTTATTTGTTCTTCTGGTGGAACTTCCTCTTCAAGATGTACTACTTCTGGTGGAGGCTCGATATGCTGCTCCTCATCTGCATGTTGCTTATCCTCAACAGTTTCTTTCTCATTTACCTCTTTTTCAATGGTCATCTTGTCTGATGACTCTCCTAGTACATGTTCCTCTGGTAGAACTTTTTCTCCTAGGTTTATGTGTTCACTAGTTGTGAACGTTTCTGTGGGAACTTCTTGCTCACCGGTTGAAGGTTGCTCATGAGTAGTGAATTGAACCGGTGGTTCTTGTACTGTTTCAGGTTCATCCTGTGGACCTGTTGTCTTCAGAGTACTGAAGTCATATTGTTGCCAGAACTCTAGTGTATCATTATACACTTCCTTCTCATATCCATTTATAATTTTGGCAACCCTGTTCTTTTTGTCCAGATTCATTGACACTTCCTCCATTAGAAGTTTGGTTGTCTCTTCACTGAGACCTAGATTAACCTATGTCAATGTTTCCTTTTCTATTTTATTATTGGTTGCCAGACCGGTTCTCCATTTTGCCATAATTCTTTGGTTCAGCTCTGGAGGAAATTTGGTCCTATAATCTCTAGGACTTCTGTTGAAATCTAAGAAGGTTTCCAACAGGGCAACCTCTATTTTCTGCTTATCCTCTTCTACTAACACATTGAACCATTTGGCTGTGTTTGACAATTTGCCAAAATCCATGATTTCATCAACAATGTTATCTACAATCAGTGTTCAAGCCTTACCTTTTATTGGGGGATGCCAGTGGAGTCGGTGGAGTCGGATCATCAGTTATGTCGACAATTACCGGTACTCTTGCAGGTTTGTCTTTGATGGAAGTCTTAGTGCCCAATATACCCTTTCCTTTCCCAGTATCTTTGATCGATGGCTCTGTAGTTTTCTGGCATTCTTCTTCTGCCTGGTGTTTTCGCTGTAGAAGACTTGTCCAGGTAGCAACACCTTCTTCATGTAGCTTGTCCACATCTCCAACAAGCACTTGACTTATCCCGATTCTTATCGTGAAACTTGTCTTGTGCAGGTCTTCTTGTTGTGTTGCCTCTTCTAGAGTTAGATAATTTTTTACTTCAAGTAGAGCTTTTATCCTTAGCTCTTTCTCCTTATCAATTGAAGACTTCCATCTTCCTTCTATGATCTCCAACAAATCATCTGGTATTATTTTGTGAAGCTCAGTTGGTGTGTAGTTGAACTTGTGGATACAGTGAACTACAACTTCTAATTTTCTTTTGTCCTCTTCGTTGCTTAGACCGTATCTCCTTCCAATTGTTCGCAATCCACCTCTTTCCTTAACTCCTACAAATTCTTCAATAGTTGGTTTCCTTCCTCTTGGTGCATCCTCTTTCACCGGTTTCGCAGATTTCCTCTTTCGGTGAAGAGGAGTTGTGTCTTTAGTCTCTGTTTCTTCCTGTTCTTCCCATTGCTTACTGGACACCGGTTGTGTTTTTCTCCTTTGTACTTTGTGTTCTTCTTAAACTAGTTTCTTCCTCAGTGTGGAATACCTCTTCACATATACCTTTTTGGGTTCTTTTACTGAAGACTTCTTCAGATTTTTCAGTATTTCCTCGTAAGTCCCAAACCAGTATGAAGAGAGATCTAGATCACTCTCTTGCAAAGCATCTACATATGCCTTGGCTGGTTTAGTGGAGATTTCATAACCGAGCTCCGGTGCGTACCTGGTTCTTGGCTCCACAGCCTGAATAATGCAGTGATCGATGGTGACAAGAAAACACACCTCATCTTTGTACGAATCAAAAATAGTCGAGGGAATTCTTTCCCTGGCGTGCATTCTCAACTGGAAGGCCTCAAAGTAATCAGTCATAACTTTACTAAACTCATTTCCTAGTCTGTTAGCCATATCACTTATTTGAATCATTACTGGTCTATCTGTTTGCCATGTTACTCTGCCTATTCTCGAAAATAAATTTTGATAATAAAAGAATAGACATACTAGTAGGGCTCCATATTTCAGGAACTTCTTCACAAGACCAAGCTTCTTTAAATTTCCAAAAATCTACCCTCGTAGCATGGTGCAAATATCATACTGCACGTTGTCATGCATGATCCGGTGTGTAGCATGAATGGCTCCTCCCGGCACACTGTTGAGGTTGCTTGATTGATAGATTTTGTACCTTATCACTGCAGACACAAACCGAACTCCCTCATTCTCTATATCATTGACAGTCATCAATCAACTGTCGGACTTCGATTTGGTTTACCTTGCGACAACAACATTAGCAATGGTTCGAAGGGTAAGAGCTTCCCCTTTGTCACTATTTTCGGTAACCCTTCGCAGATCCTCCTTAGTGATTGGTATGCATGCGCCTTTTGCTAGCCAGAACCGTGGATCGTGCACCCGACTTAGAACCAATCTTATCCAATTCGGTCGAAACACGGTTGGATAACAAACTCCATTGATCAATCCTGAAGTTACCAGCTTCGCATACTTATCCTAAAGCTTTCCATCATGGCATAGTGAGAGATACTCTGGATGAAGGTTTTACCCAACTCTTCTTGCTTAGCGTGAATAAATGCAGTAACATCTTTAGTTAGCAGAACTCCATCAGGCACTGATGATAGCGCATCTGTCATGTCATTCTCCTTGTTCTGCACTGGCATGATGTCATAAACGGGTCGGTCGAATTGGTTTCCCTGAATAAGCTTGACGACAGAAGATGATGATGCCATCGTATTGTGATCGGTTTACACAGAGAACTTCTTGATTGACTTTACAAGATTACTTAGCGAACACAATAAATCAAAGCAAGAGAAGATTACTCAATCGTAAGAAGTCAAAAATCACAATTCACAAAGTAAAGTGAAAAGAGTAGTCATCCTTCTCTTATATAGATTTAGGGTTTAATTGTAATTACCAAACGGTAATATTTGTTAACGGCTATTGCATTAATTACCTTACCTAATCTTTTCTTCGACAAACAGTTTTCAAGTATTTACTTGTTGATCAAACCTCGGTTGAGATGTTAGCACTTACCTGTCCAGTTTATATGATAGACCGATAACTTCTTTTGGTTTTACTTTATGACTGTGTGAGTTCATTGCTCACCAGTCCTATCGGGAACAATAGGCGGACTATTGGTTCCCTCTAAGCCTTTTGGGCTCAGTTTGCTGAAAAGATATCACCATCAGCAAATGATGATCTTCCTTCTGTCTTTTCCTCAGCGGAGCTCTTTAATTCCTTTTTGAACCAAATCTTCTTGACTTCTTTCTCAGTCTCTTTTCCCTTGTTGCCCTTTTGATTGGGAGACGAGATCTTATTCACTGGTTTGACTGATCCTCTTCTTTTGTTCATTGCCCGGTTCCTACAATCTTTGGCTAGATGTCCAACTTTGTTGCAGGTGTAACAGACTATGTTATTCCTAACTGGTTACTAAGAGGGGGGGGTGAATCAGTAAATATTATTTCTATTCTCAATTTAAGCTTGTATAAAGATTCTTGCAAAATAAACAGAATGTAAACAACCATTCATAAACAGAAATAGAAATACTTAGATCAACACATCATTTATATGTGGAAACCCTCGGTGAGAAAGAAAAAACTACGGTGAGACAGAGCTCACAACTTCACTACTGCAGTAATAAAGACGCCCTATTGGGAGCTTACAAAGCACTTGCAAGAGTGCTACCCGGTAAAGGGATTTGGTAGAAGATCAGTTAAGATCTTGACTCTGTCAAGAGCCGCCTTGTTAAAGGACTTTCAACATCAACTAAGATGCTACCCGGTTAAAAGATTTATACAAAGAACCTATTAAGGTTCACCTTGATAGAGGGATTTGAATATGCTTTCACAGTATAAAAGCAATGATCTTAATTGACACTCTTTGTCTGATTAGATCATACCTGTTGACTTTCCTTTTCTGCTTGGCTGTTGATCCTTTCTGTCTTTCAACTCTATGACCGTAGCTCTTCTCAGAAGAAATCTCTCTCTTGCTCTATATAATCAACAACTATCTTTTTCGTTGCCTATAGCCTATATTAATAAGAAATTAATCTTATTAAAACCTAACTCATAGAACCTCCAGGCTGTAAACTCATCCATAAATCATGTAGCAAAAAGCTTTGCGAGATGATCTTGAGTTTACCTTGAAACATTCGTGTAGAAATAAAACTAACTCCTGTTAAAAAGCTATCTCCAGTTCTAGATGGTGGATGCTCCCTATAACCCGGTTTTAAATCAGACAATTCCGCATAATCTGGTGCGGATTTATATGGAGTCGACTGGTATCAATCTTATACTCGGTCCACTCCTGTATGCAATATAAGACCGGTACTATGTACTTTGTTCGGTCTACCGGTGCATCTCCTCTATTTGGTCTACCGGTGCATATACTTTGTTTTAGTCTATCGGTGCCTATAAAGTAATATGAGTGATCTATCGGTGTACCTGTACCGGTAGGAATGGTGTTTGCATCTATCTTCACTAATGACAACTTTTGCTAACAAATTATCCCGATTGTCATCCATGGATTTACCCTTTTAATCTTGGGTGAATGACACCAAGAGTCATTATGACTATGTATGCCACAGTTAGCACAATTGATTATGCTCCGGTTCTTATTCCTCTTAGGGAATATCGGTCTTAGTGGGAATCTGAATGCCATAGTTTTGGATTTGTATTCATCAGCCTTGTGTCCAAACTTGTTGCACACATAGTAGTAACCTTTGAATCTTCCCCTACTTCCACTGGACACACTGTTGGGACAAGACCTGCATTCAGAAGTCTTGTGGCCATACTTGTAACAGTTTCTGCAGTAACTGTTACAAGTAATTGGTTTTACCGGTGCATTTCTGCAGTCATTTGTTTTATGACCTGGTTTACCACAGTGATGGCAAGAGCTTTTGAAGGTCTTCTTCGACAGTCCCAACCGGTGCTAAGAGGGGAGGGGTGAATCAGCACTTTGAAAAATCTTTCTGTTTTTTCTTTAATCTAGTGAAGTTAACTTGCAGCACAAAAAAAACAAGCAGTTTTAAGCAAATAAAATAGCAAGTCAACAAACACAAAGTGACACCAGTTTTATCACATGGAAACCCAGTTAGGGTGAAAACCATAGTGTGAGGAGACCTCACAATATTTGTACTCTTCTGAAGTATGCCCTATTAAGAGCCTACCCGGTCAAGGGATAAAATGCACTTGCTAGGTGCGACCCGGTCAAGGGATTTGTTATAGTAAGGTTTGTTAAGACTTGCCCGGTTAAGGGACTTCAAACACCTTGAAAGATGTCACCCGTTTAAGGGATTTTGATACAACGGGCCTGTTAGAGTCCACACAAATACTGGGATTTGTCTATTGTAGTTTGGTGGAAAACAATAGAATCAAGATCTTCACTGAAGGCTCTACTCAGCCAGATGTGATCTCTATTTGTGCTCTACTGAGAATTATCACCGGTTAACACAGGAATATTCTCAACTGTTGTTGTGCTGCCTTGCACAACCTATTATCTCTTTGTCAATTTTCTCTAATCCTTGCTATTGTAGCATATAGGTTCACTCTTTTTCCCGGCAGAATGAAGAAAATTCTTCTTCTCAACAGTCATAAGAATATATTCAATTTTGTTGCCTTGACTGTGCCTCAAATGCATGACCTAATCCTGAGATCCAATGAATCCATCACTCAGTGAAGTGTTTGTTCTCTGAGCAAGCATCCGATGCAAGCTCTGGCTTCATCCACTACATGAAGAAAACAATAGTTGCGTGTCAGGCAACCTTTCTTCACAAGAGATAACACTTCGATTTAAAGCCACTGAATCCGGCTTTAAATCCTTCAATCGCGCCTCAAGAAACCATTGATTCCAGCTTTAAATCCTTTACCTGCGCTTCAAACCGATCACCAAGGCAACTTAAGATCACTCGGATTTACTGCAATAAATCCCGGTCAAGAAGAGTTGGTTGGAACAGACAGTTGACTATATATCGGTTGAGTTCTTCATGCTATAAACAGGTAAGAGTCTTAGAACGTCTCTTTCTTGGCTTATCGGGTACACGCCCTTGGTGTGGCAGATTACCGGTTGCACTGTTCTGGTTGTGTTATAGACATTAGTTGGATATGCTTTTATTTGTGCTTGTCTATACTCGTTGAGGTCGGTCCTAGTTTGATACTAGGATACACTCTTCTCTGTTGAGTGCTTTATCCAGTTGTCGATGCTTAGTGTAGTGACCGGTTTCATAGCCTCTCTTGATGAAGAGTCCTGTCTATAATAGAGACAACAAATCTCTATCCTCTTTTGCCAATCAATGACAACACTTAGACTGGTAGAGAGCTTACTGGTTGGTGATGCCAACATTCTTACCTTTGGCTTCCGTTGATTTCTCCCTCTTTTCCATCTTGTCTTTCTTGACTCCAAAGGACTCACCGGTTTCCTTGCTGCTTTGACCAGTGAACCCAAGTCCTGTGGGAACCTTGTGCTTTCTTTGAGCCCTCAGTTGCTCATCAAGCTTTTCTGAGCTCTCATTGTATCTTCTAAGTGTCTCATTTCTTTCTTCAAGAATTTTCACCTGTTCCTTTAGTTGATACAATTCAATATCCGGCCTTTTGCATGCATCATCTTTATCATGCCAATTCTTTTGCATGTTTGCATTTTCTTGTGTAATTATCTGTATGTCTTCTTGAAGTTGTAGAACAACAAGATCACTTTCCCTTACTACGTCTTCTGCCAAATTTCTCACTCTTTTAGAGACTGCCAGTGATTTCATGTCACTCTTCCCTCCATCCTTAGCTTTCCTCTTTTCCTCAATGATTTTAGTCATTCTTAGAGCATTGCCTTGCTGCTCCCTTTTCAGGTTGGAGATTTGATCGGTTAGAATCTGATTCATCTCCATGAGATTAGAGACCGCCTCCTCTGCTTCATTAGATCCACTTTGTCTAGAGAGCTCTTCAATAGTTTCATTGCTCTCACTCAGTTGTAGAGCTAGCTCCTTCATTTTTTGTAATATCCCCATTTTTTGCAGGTCATTGATCTGATGGTGCCAGGTCATTATTGTGATCTTCGTGGTCTGGTGAGGTGTTTAGAGGATCTTTGGTGTGAACTTACTATTTATAGTAAGTCAATGGATAGTTCTGATGAGCTTAGATGAGTTAGAGGAGTTGAATGATGCTCTCGGTTTTCATTTCTGGCTTCTGGTTTGGGCTCCAAGAATCTTGGAGAGAGCGTCTATTTTTAGTCACCCTGTCAAGTTCATTCATCATCTTTCATCATCTGGATCAATCCTGTGCAAACAGATTTCGATTCGGACGCTTCTTCAGTTGTTTTCGCAAGACGGGTGGTTTATTATTATTATTATTTAATTAAATTTGCTAAGGTTGCCATTTTTGTTGGTATTATATGTTGGATACCTTAGTGTTATAGCTCGTTGGAACTAGGATGAAAAGTTTTAAATCTTGGGCACAAGAAACAGGGACCTTGCGTGTCATAATTTCATGATATTGGTGAAAAGGCTTTTTTTGGAGCCAAATGAATTAATAAATTATATTATTCAATATGTGCCTAAGTATAAAAAGTGTTTTAAGTGAAAAGTGTGTGAGAGAAGACACTTTTGAATTATAAAAGCAATGCTTTGTGAAAGGAAAATGATCCATTGTTGAATTATAAATTGATTGAAGTTTGTGTGAGAGACTACCTAGCTAGGGTTTTGAGGACTGATTCCTCTTCTGGCAATTTGAGCCATTACAGATTGATGGTGAATTTTGCAGCTGTATCTGAGATTGTAATCCAGTGCTGAGGTATAGTGGAATTCTGAGAAGTGTTAATCTGCAAGCAGGCAGATGATTGCATTTCATGGGTTATTTATTCTTCATACTGAGGTATTGAATTTTATTGTGTAGATACTGTGATTCAATCAATTGGTTATTGATTGTGAAATTGCTGAAGGTTTTACCAATTGCCAAGTTTCGTGAGTCTTGGAGGTTACAATAGCTATTATATAGTTCACGTTAATGCATAAGGGGGCCGTTTTTTTCAGCAAAAGGGCCTGCGTGAGTTCTTAGGACAGTCACGTGACTGTTCAGGCTGCCACATGACTCCTTAAGGTGGCAGCTATCTCAGTTTTGGTGCTGCGTCAGATTTGTTGGAGACTTATTACAGCCATGTTTTAATTACTTGCTGCCACGTGACTGCTGGAAGTGATGATATTCATTCAAGGCTGTGTCTTGGTTTGTTGGATTATATATTGCAAACTTTGTCAGGTGCCATTATTATTTTTAAATGTTCATTTCCAGAATTTAGATTATTAATCATTAAAGCATTCAGTTTCATGAGTTTTTAATTGTAAATGGATTGTCTGGATTTTATGGCAATATATTTGTGAAGAATTTTTAAGTTACATAATCTATTGTTAAAAATCCTGAGGAAGTGTAAAATATTTTTAAGAAATTAGTTACTTGGAGCCAAGAGCTAGTCAGGCTCTTCACATATTTGCAAGGGACCTTCTCAGCCTATTCTCAAGAGAGACAATGATGTCATTGGCTTCCTCAAGCTGTTTTTGATACCTGTAACCCTCCATGATCTTTTCCTCAAGCGGTTAAGCTTTATATCTTTGAGAACCTAAAGCTCTGATACCAATTGTTAATCCTAACCGGTTACTGAGAGGGTGGGGGGTGAATCAGTAAACACAATTTTTATTTCTAATTTAACCGTACATATATATTCTTGCAGAATTAAAAGAATATGTGATAGTCCCAACCGGTGCTGAGAGGGGAGGGGTGAATCAGCACTTTAAAAAAAAAAACTCTTCCTTTTTTTTCTTTAATCCAGTGAAGTAAATTTAGAGCACCAAAGCAAACAGTTTTGAGCAAATAAAACAGTAAGTGAATCAAACACAAAGTGACACCAGATTTATCACGTGGAAACCCGGTTAGGGTAAAAACCACGGTGTGAGGAGACCTCACAATATTTGTACATTTCTGAAGTACACCCTGTTAAGAGCTTGCCCGGTCAAGGGATAAAACACACTTGTTAGGTGCGACTCAGTCAAGGGATTTGTTACAGTAAGATCTGTTAAGAGCTACCCGTTTAAGGGACTTCAGACACCTTAAAAGATGTCACCCGGTTAAGGGATTTTGATACAAGGGACCTGTTAAAGTGCACCCAAATACTGGGATTTGTCTATTGTAGTTTGCTAGAAAACAATAGAATTAAGATCTTTACAGAAGGCTCTGCTTAGCCAGATGTGATCTCTATTTGTGCTCTACTGAGAATTATCACCAGTTGACACAGGTGTATTCTCAACTGCTGTTGTGCTGCCTTGCACAACTTTTTCTCTCTTGATTTTCTCTAACCTTTGATACTTTTCTAACCCTTGCTTCTGTAGCATATAGGCTCACTCTTTTTCTCGGCAGAATGAAGGCAAATCTTCTTCTCATCAGACATAAGAATATATTCAATTTTGTTGCCCTGACTGCGCCTCAAATACATGACCTAATCCTAAGATCCAATGAATTTATTAGTTAGTGAAGTGTTTGTTCTCTGAGCAAGCATTCGATGCAAGCTCTGGCTTCATCCACTTCATGAAGAAAGCAACAGTTGCGTGTCAGGCAACCTTTCTTCACAAGAGATAACACTTTGATTTAAAGCCACTAATTCCGGCTTTAAATCCTTTAGTTGCGCCTCAAGAAACCATGGATTCCGGCTTTAAATCCTTTACCTGCGCCTCGAACCGATCACCAAGACAACTCAAGATCACTTGGATTTACTGCAATAAATCTCAGTCAAGAAGAGCTGGTTGGAACAGACAGTCAATTATGACTTCCTCGGTACATACCGGAGTCTGTATAATATATCGGTTGAGTTCTTCATGCTATAAACAGGTAAGAGTCTGCTGCTGTCTCTTTCTTGGCTTACCGGTTACACGTCCCTAGGTGTGCTTTTTTTGCGCGGACTACCGGTTGCACTGTTCCAGTTGTGTTATAGACATTACTTGGATATGCTTGTATTTGTACTTGTCTATACCAGTTGAGGTCGGTCCTTGGTTCATACTAGGATACACTCTTCTCTATTGAGTACATTGTCCGGTTGCTGATGCTTAGTGTAGTGACCGGTTTCACAGCCTCTCTTGATGAAGAGTCTCCTTTATAATAGAGACAACAAATCTCTATCCTCTTTTGCCAATCAGTGACAACACTTGGACTGGTAGAGAGCTTACCGGTTAGTGATGCCAACAATATGATCAACATTCATAAATAGAAATAAAAATACATAGGTCAACACAGTATATATACGTGGAAACCCTTGGTTAGAAGAAGAAAACCACGGTGGGACAGAACCCACAACTTTACTATTACAGTAATAAAGATGCCCTATTAAAGGCTTACAAAGCACTCGCAAGTGTGCTACCTGGTAAAGGGATTTGATAGAAGAACTGCTAGGATCTTGACCCTGTTAGGAGTCACCTTGTGAAAGGACTTTCAACACCAACTATGATGTTACCCGACGAAGGGATTTATACAAGAACTTGTTAGGGTTAACCCCGATTGAGGGATTTTAATCTGCTCTTACAATTCAAAGCAATGATCTATTATGACACCTTTTGTCTGATCAGATCATACCTATTAGCCTTTTGATCTGCTTGGCTGTTGAACCCTTCTTTGTCTTTCACTTCTCAGAAGATTCTCCTTCTCCTGCTCTATATGTTCTCAACATTCAACAACATTTCTTGTGTATACTATGACTTGTATTTATAAGACATTATTCTTATTAAAAATACTTCTCATAGTTCCGCTAAGCTGTAAAGTCATCCATAAATCATGCATGCAAAAAACTTGCAAAATGATCTTGAGTTTACCGTGAAACATCCATGTAGAAATAAAGCTAACTCCAGCAAAAAAGCTAACTTTAGTTTCAACTGGTGAATGCTTTGTATAATCCGGTTTTAACTGAGACAGCTCCGCATAATCCGGTTCAGATTACCATGCAGTCGACTGGTATTGAACTTTTACCCGGTTGGTCATACCTTCCCTGTATTTCCCATAAGACCGGTTGAAAACACTTTGTTTGGTCTACCGGTGCATACTAAAGAGTATGATTAGTCTACTGGTGCTCCGGTGGGATTGATGTTAACTTAACCAATGACAACTTGAATATGTCAACAAGTATAGCAACCTAAACAATGTAGCGGGAGGAGCCATACACGCCGCACACAGGATCATGCATGATAATAAACAATATGATATATGTGCTATGTTGAGAGGGCAAATCTTCGAAAGCCTGATGACGCTTGGTTTGGTAAAGAAGAAATTTCTCAAATTTTGAATGTTGCTGGTATGTTTTTTTTTCTACTATCATAATTTCTTTCCAAGCATAGGAAAGGTTACATGGCAAGAAGATAAACCGTTTATGATATAAATAGGAGAACTAGCAAATAACCTAGGAAATCGGCTTGATAAAATTATGACCGATTTTTTTAAGCCTTTCAGCTAAGAATGCATAACAGGGAAAGAATTCCCTCAGCCATTGTTGAACAATACAAGGATGAGGTGTGCTTTCTGGTAAGCACCGATCATTGTATGATCCAGGCTGTGGAGCCTAGAACCGAGTATGCAGCAGAACTCGGTTATGAGATCTCTACCAAGACTGCAAAGGCATATGCTGATGCACTGCAAGGTAGTGACCTAGATCTCTCTGCATATCGGTTTGGCACCTATGAAGAGAACTAAAGAAAAAGTCATCGGTAAAGGAACTGAAAAAGGTGTATGTAAAAAGGACTCCTACACCTAGGAAGAAGAAACCAGTGGCAAAAGAACCCAAGGTTCAAAGAAAAAGGATGCAACAGGCGTCTAGTGGACAAGGAGAAGAACCAGAAGAAACATAAATTGAAGAGACAACTACTCTTCACAGAAAGAGAAAGACTGGGAAACCGGTGAAAGAGGTTGCACCAAGAGCAAGGAAACCAACCATTGATGAAGTTTTTGAAGGAATAAAGGAGTCAAGTGGATTGGGAGCAGTTGGAAGGAGATATGAAGTGAGTAATGAAGAAGATAAGAGAAAAATGGAAGAAGCTGCAGTTTACTGTCTATACGAGTTCAATTATACTCCCACCGAATTTCACAAACTTATACCTGATGATCTACTAGAGATAATAGAAGGAAGATGGAAATCTTTGATAGATAAAGAAAGAGAGTTGAGGATTAGGGCTCTACTTGAAGTTCAAAATCATTTTACTCTGGAAGAGGCAATCAATCAAGATGATTTGCATAAACAGAGTTTCAAGATAAGAAAGAGAATTAGTCAGGTGTTGATTGGAGAAGTGGACAAAGTGCATGAATAAGGAGTTGCAACATGGACGAATGTTCTCCAGCAAAAACATCAAGCAGAGACAGAATGGCAGAAGACCACAGAGCCACCGGTGATTGACACTGGAAAGGGAAAAGGCATACTGGGAGTCGAAACTCCGGTCTAGGCAAAGATTTCAACAGAACCGGTCATTGTTGATATCACTAGAGACACAGGTGGTAATCTCACCACACCAACCCTACTTGCTTCCCCAGTCAAAGGTAAAGCACAAACTTTGACTGTAAATAATATAGTTGATGAAGTTATGGATTTTGGTGAAGTGTCAAACGCGGCTAAATGGTTCAGTGTTTTGGTGGAAGAGGATAAGCAGAAAATTGAAACTGGTTTGTTGGAAACCTTCTTAGATTTCAACAGAAGTCCAAGAGACTACATGCCTCTGTTTTCGCCTAAATTGAATCAAAGGCTAATGGCTAAACGGAGTACCAGTTTAGCATCAAATAATAAGATTATAAGGGAGACTTAGACACAAGTAAGACCAGGTCTCAGTGATGAGACAATAAAACTTTTGATGGAAGCCGTGTCACTAAATTTTGACACAAAGAATAGGGTTGCAAAGATTATTAATAGATTGGAAAAAGATGTATATGAAAATACACTAGAATTATGGCAGAAATATGACTTCAGTACTATTAAAACAACAGGTCGATAGGACATCTCTCAAGATGAACCTGAAAGAGTTTTGGAACCACCGGTACAGTTCACAGTTGGTGAACAATCTTCAACCAGTGAGAAAGAAGTTCCACCTGAACAGTTCACATCCAGTGAAGGGGCAAATCTGGGAGAACAAGTTCAACCAAAAGATCTTGTGCAAGGAGAGTTATCAGAAAACATGACTACTGAAAAAGGAATAGATAAAGAGAAACTGCTTTGAATGATCAACAGGTTGCTGAGGAGTAACAAACAGAGCAACCACCGGAAGAGGAAGTCCATCCGAAAGAAGTACAACCAAGAGGGGAAGTACATCAAGAACAAGAGGTACGACAAGAGGAGATACCTCAACAACAGGAGTTGCCTGTTAATACAGAAAAAGGAGAAGCTTGCAGAAGAACAACCTGCACTAGAGAATAAACAGGAGGAACTAGTAGATGTTCCTAGTACATCTTCATTGAAGAGAAAACTAACTTTTGCAACAGATTCTGAAGTAAAGAAAAGCAAAGTTAGTGAAATAGTGGTTGACATAAGCAAGATGTCAACAAGACAACTAAAAGAGCTCACTAAGAGAAAACAAGATATGGTTCTCTCTAGTGTAAGAAACATCTTGTACAATTTTGTACCAGATATAGATATAGATGAGGATGAACCTGTAATTGATCAATTGGAGATTCCAGCACAAGCAATTGGGGAAGATGTCACCGACTCGGAGACAATTGTCATTGGTCACTATGAGAAGAAGCGAGTAGAAATTCTTCACAAACAGGTTGAAAAACTGAAAATCACTGTAACTACAAGCACTGGGGAGCTACTGCAATAGATACAGGATGCGGGAAGCTTGATAACAAGGACCTCAAACTTTGAAGACTTTGTTAAAGATATAACTGAGAGAACAACCAAGACTACAGAAGAGATAAATGTTCTATCATCTAAGTTTGATGTGAAGAACTCTTCTGCAACTGAGTACAGCCGAGAGCTAACAAGTCTGGCTCTCATCTTAAGAAAGGCATCTGAAGAAAAGACAAAAAGAATTCAAGATCTTATTGGATTCTAGTTGTTCCTTGCACCAAATTTTGATTTAATGCAGACAATAGCAACCGATGCTGATAGACTGATCAAGGAACCTGATTACAAAACAGTGGAAGACATGGAAAATATAATTGTCTCACTGCAAGCAGCAAAGAAGAACTTGGATCATGTAACAAGTACATGGAAGTCATTCCTTGATTTTGCAAAGAAAATATACAAGGATATCTTCAATAAGTTACAGTTATGATATGAAAACATTTAAGAAGTAACAACCCTCTGACCTATGGAGGCAAAAAGGGGAAGAAGACCAAATACCGAGAAGGAAGAAGGTCAGATACAGAGAAGATTAGCGCATATGAAAGTAGTAGATGAAAGTGTTGAGAAGAAAGAGATAACAAATAGTATATGTTGTGTGCCGAAATAGGCTACAGGTAGACAAGGAGATCTACAAGGGAAGTCTACAGATGGTGTATTCATATGTTTTGCCACCAATGCCAAAGGAGAAGATTGTTGACATAACTTAGTTGTCATTGGTAAAGTCATATGCAAACATCAATCTCGAAACACCGGTACATCACACCGGTACTCACAATTGTGAACCGGTAGACTAAACAAGGAAGCAGTGTACTTTAACTGGTCACATTTACACTGGTCTAGGTTTTTCCATCCAGTCATGGGAAACACACATGGAACATATGACTAACTGGGTAGAAGTTCTTTACCTGTTAAGTGCATGATAATCCGAACCGGATTATATGAAGCACTTTCAGTTAAACTGGAGTTAGCTTTATCTACGAGTGTTTCGAGGTAAACTCATAATCAGTTTGCTAGCTTTTTTGTATGCATGATTTATGGGTGAGTTTATAGCTTGACGGATCTATGAGATGTATTTTAAATAAGATTAATCTCTTATAAATATAGTTAATAGGACATGAAAGAATTGTTGTTAAATTTCAATAGCATAGAGCAAAATAGAGCAGGAGAGCGGAATCTTCTGAGAGGAGTCGCAATCACGAGAGGTGAAAGACAGAGAAAGGTTCTACAACCAAGCAGAGAAAAGGGTAACAGGTATGATCTGATTAGACAGAAAGTGTCATCATAAGATCATTGCTTTGAATTGTGAAGCATATTTAAATCCCTTAATCAGGGTGAACCCTAACAGGTTCTCTGTATAAATCCCTTAACAGAGTAACATCTTTATGGGTGTTGAAAGTCCTCTTACAAGGCGACTCCTAACAGGGTCAAGATCCTAACAGGTCTTCTACTAAATCCCTTAACCGGGTAGCACTCTTACAAGTGCTTTGTAAGCCTCTAACAAGGCATCTTTATTACTGCAGTAGTGAAGTTGTGGGTTCTGTCCCACCGTGGTTTTCTCCTTCTTATCGAGGGTTTCCATGTATATATGTTGTGTTGATCCGTGTATTCAATTTCTATTTATGAGTACTTTTATATTCTTTTAATTTATGAATTCACAAGAATATATATTTAAGGAAAAATTGAAGTAGAAATCGTATTTACTGATTCACCCCCCCTCTCAATAACCAGCTAGGATTAACAGATGCAAGGTCACATTATGTGAGGTTGTGAGGATGTCAAGATTGGGTTGTATGAGGATAAGTTCACAATACAAAATCTTCTTTAATTTTCCTTTCTATTAGTTAGATAACTAGTTTCTTTTTTTCTCACCATTGAGGAGTTCTATATAGATCCCTTAAAGTAGGAATATAAAATAGGGCCTAGTCCACTAGTGTGAATTTTGTACTCTACCCACGAGCTTCAGACCCACTCTATCACGGGTTATCAAGCTTGTTTCTAGTGGTTCCTTGTCAAGTCCCGTCTTTGAAAGGAAATTAATAAATAATCATTAAATAAGATTTTTAATAAAAATATAAAAATATAAAAAATAATAATATAACATGATTATAAATACAATATAATATTAGTATAATATAATTATATATAATAAAATTATAATATACTTATATATAATAAAATTACAAATAAAATATAATATAGTTATATTATAAATAACTAATTATGTTAATCAATATATAATGCTAGCAAACAAGTAACATAATCGGTAACAGGAATAAAAAACTTAAATCTACCGCTATATCATTCATTGACATATTCAACAATAAACCTTGGACAAAACTCATGATTATATTTGTGCTGAGAAAATACGAGTGGATTGCAAAGTAATTATCTGGCTTAATCGACGATTCAATTAAGAGAAAATATGAGACAATTAAGTATTGTTATTTGCAAATAAGTATTGGAGGATATCGGTTTCTATTAGAACTCATTCCGATATTATGGTACTGATGTATCTCTTCTATATCATTGCCCATCGTGATGACTAAACTGGGGAGGATGGTTGTCGATTGAGATAAATTATTTATGCCAAACATCATGATAAATCTAGAAGCACGTAACATTAATACGAGTCAAATATTGGTGTCTTTGTGATTATAGACATTGAACGCAACTCCTTTAGTGGATGCGATTATATGCAATCAGTAAGAGCGATCAAATGAGTAAATTAATAAAAAAGGCTATGATTATTATCATATGAAGGAGTGTGATTAATAAAACAAAATGCCTCGATTCAAAAGGACGCCTCTCTACATATAAGGCAAGAGAATATAAAAGGGAGCGTAGACAATCTACAAAAGGGGAGATTTATCCACATCAACAGTTCATACTTGCAGCACTCAAGGAGCCTTATCGCAGCCAAGGAAGTTGGTATTGATCCACCTTTGGCAAGATTAAATACATGTGCATCTAGACACTAATCAGAAATGGCACCTTTAGAAGATCATTATATAATTAAAATAGACAAGAATCAACAATAACAATAATTATATGAATCCATAAGGGACCAAATTCAGAAACATATCAGAACCTCTATATCGGTATTATATCAGATTCCTTACAATCATAAATTTGATATAGTTGTATATTTACATTTACATCCAAATTCGAAGTATTCTTGATAGAAGGTTTATGCAGCGATCAGAATTTTAAGTAGTAATAAATCATTTGATATTAACATCGATCTTATAGGTTGATCTATCAGACCCTTGATATAATAGATTAATATCATAGAAGAATTGTGCATTAAATTCAGATCAGGCATTTAACCAGATTGAAAACCAACTTAGTACTCATTAGTACACAGGACAGTGTCATTATATGTCAAAGAACTGAGATATATCTTGACATATCATATTCAATGCATACTTAGCATTTATATCAAATAAAAAGACGGTGCACAAACTATATGAAAGGGCTCTATGGCAGTTTGAATCATAAGAAATTAGACAAAACCGTAAACAGTCTCATAAGGGGACATTCCAGTGGTATCAGAGCATAATCCTGCCATCCTGTGGAGGATAGTTCATGCAAACATATGAACGAAGGAAAGGCACAAAAGCTATGGCCGAATAATTGGTGAATGAACTAAGAAGCTTTTTGGAACAAACCAATGAGAGATTTGAGAGAACCAACCAATTAATTCTCCAAGCCATTCAAAATATGAACAATAGTCATCATAATGAAAGACACATCCCAAATATAGGAAGAGAGACTTGTTCTAATCATTCTGAAAATGAACACTCTACTCAAAGCTCCGCACTCAGGTCTACCATTCTGCCTCTCCTTCCAAGAGAAGAACCCATTACAGAAGAGGAGGAACCAACAAAAAATAGTGTGAAAGAACTTGCCCAAATGTATGCAAGGTTAGAACCAACAATCCTGTGACTTATTCCCTTTAAGGAATATTATGAGAACAAAACCATGGAAAATAGAAATAGAAGGAAGAATCAAGCCGACAAGGACCTTAAATCAAGGATAAGTATGATGTCCCTACCGTGTTTTGATTGATCAGGGAAGGAAACCGCTCAATCATGAGTCCAAAAACTAGATACATATTTATCCCTCAACCCCTTGACCAAAGAAAATGCCATTAAGTTCGTCATACTCCACTTAACCGGGTCAGCCCACAATTGGTGGCACCACAGTCTCACTACTCTAGGCCATAAAAATATCACTACCTATAGTGAATTTACTCAAAAACTCATGAGTAGGTTCAACCAAAGAGACCCTGAATGGTACTTCCAAGAGTTAACCCATCTTAAACAAATTGGGACTATAGAGGAATTTGCCAACCAATTCTAAAGTCTGTTAGTCATGGTTCTGGATCTATCGCAAAGGAGACTAATTTGTATGTTTATTGAAGGGCTTAAAGACTCATCAAAACTATAGTAAATCGCTTAGAGCCTCAAACCCTAGAAGAAGCAATACAAAAGGCCAAGAAGGTCGAATCGCGTTCTTGAAAGGAAAGAGCTAAGAATGTTCTAAGGCACGCCATGAATATGCAGGGCCAGGAAACTCTAATAAAGGAAGAGCGTGCTATTTTTGCAAAGAATGGTGGAGTACTGGGCACCAATGCCAAGGCAAGGAAGCCCTCGAGCAAAAAGAAGAAATAACAAAGTAAGGCTTATGTTTCAAATGCAAAGAGCCATGGGCATCAGAGCATAAGTGTGGAAAAGGAAACAAAGTCCATAGAATAGAAGTGACGTTTGACAAAGAAACATAAGGACCACATAAGATGAAAAGACATGATACTGGGGATCTTAATAGCATCCAATCACTGAATGAAGGGGAAAAGCAATGGAGTTTTGAGGAAATCCAGCCCTAGCTGTACTGCACAATTTTGAGTGTCAAATCAGCAAATAATACTAGCAAAGAAAGGCAATAAAGAGGAATTAGAAATCAGAAAATTATTCATTTCAAATTAGTTGGAAAATTATCAAATAAGTTTATATCAGAACTAGTGGGTAACACTGGTGAACAAGACTAAACAGATAAAGAGTTGAATATCAAATCAAGGGATGATAATTTGTAATAAGCAACTAAAAAATATATTAATGCAAATATTAAAATTGTACTTATTATTCACTCTCAAAATATTCACAATTCCTTACGTTGAATTAAGGTAGAGTTCACACCTCTGAAAACATGGGAAGAGATAAAATCTCTACCAAGAATTATAGAGATGGATACATCCTAAAGGGATATCCATAAAGGCCTGGGAAGAGATAAAGTCTCTACCAGGAATAATAGAGATGGATACATCCTAAAGGGATATCCATAAAGGCTTGGGAAGGGATAAAGTCTCTCTCAAGGATTATAAAGATGGACACATCCTAAAGGGATATCCATAAAGGCCTGGGAAGAGATAAAGTATGTACCAGGAATCTGTTAAAGTATTGTTCGTTCGTGTTTAATAAACAACAAGACAATCATGATATGCATATAAATATAGATATATTTATATATATACTATATAATATAATTGAAAAGTAAGTATATATTAATATGCATATGTGTGTGTGTGTGTGTGTGTGTGTGTATATATATATATATATTATACAAAGTATGAATAAACTATTGGTTAAGATATGTTAACTAATAGTTATGTAATGAAGTGACATGACCATAAGTATATACGGTCATGTCTATTCATTACATGACTATTCAATATATACATATACCCTATTGTTATTGTAGAATCAATCAATAACGAAGGCAATTGTATTCTACAATCACAATGGTAATCTATTTCACTACAACACTCAAATATTCTCTATATGACGATCCAGATTTCATAACATGGTATTAGAGCCTAACCTATAAGAGAATAAAATAAATTCGCAAACAATAGGTCAGCGATATTGGAGATAGAATTTGAGAATCAGCAAAGAGTAGAGGAGATGCAAAAGAGAAGTCGATGTAACATTATGTGTTTACATTCGATTGTCTCTTTGACTGTTCAGGTTTTGTGAATGTTTCATTTACTGATTTGTAGTTTATTCTTTTGATACTTGCTCATTCGATATACAGTCTATTATGCACAGTGTTTCTATAACGAACGTATCTTTAATATGAGAAAACCGTGATGATATTTGGCATAGAAGGGAACGATTATTTATTGTAACGTTCTCTGTTTTATTTGGATCTACATTAAGGAAGTTTATTAGTGTTTGACGCATTGACAGTCAAGAGAAAACAGTAATACGGGACTGTGTGTATTTGGAGTCGATTATGTTCACCATTCGAAAATGTTCCATTTGATTATAATTTGAACAATGATTCAGTTCTGACAGTGATCGATTTCAAACAGTGTAAAGAAGCTGTTAACTGCAATTAGTTTGTTTTTACAAAACTGTATAAGCTGAAAATGATATTCAAAGAACAGCTATGTACGGTTTGGTGCAAATCAATTTCAAAGGTCACTGTTTGGTTGGTATCGACTTTTGTGAAGGAAGTTTAATTGTCTATTGAAATCGGGTTCTAATTATTAAACATCTTTTGTAACAGTCCCGATTTGGGACACTCATGTTCTTCATATCGGTTCGTGATTATTCTGTTTTGAAAATGCTAACCGGTATACTTTCATTGCATCGAATCATGTAATGATTTCTGAAAGTTTGATGAGTTTGTTTAGCCCTGAAGGAAGCTGAGGAATACTAATTTGACAGGTATGATTGTAAGATGTTGTGCAGCGATGTTCAAGTCTGAAAACAGTTTATACTGTGAGTTGATGGAGAAAGGAATCTGTGTTAGTCTATGACAGTCGCCTTGGAGGGGATAAGTGATGTCGCAGAACATCTTACATTTGAAAGATCTATATTGAAGAGCCATTGGCATTTGGTGTATCCGCAGGTGCAAAGCGACCAGTTTGAAATAAGAGCCGAAGAGTATTGTGTATCATTTCCTTTGGGAATCGAGAGTTAGAGGCGTGGGCTAGATCACTTGGATTTGGCATAATCAAAGGATATAGCGAATGGTACCTGCTCATGTTGAATCAGTTAGATGGTGCTTTTGACAGTCGGTTCCATGGTTTGAATCGACATTATTATTCTGTCGATGTTGGGTTTTAATATTTGATTGGACTCGTTTATCCTTCCGCTGTGTATTAATATTGCAACATATCAAACATGCTTCAATGTGTGGAACCTAAAATCATATGTTTCTCCAACTATATTATTATTATAAAGGAAAAAGATACAAATACAAGTGATAATACATGCGGTGATCTCCACCATGCTGTATACAGTAATGATAATATAAGCAATGATCAAGTCAAACAATAATTAATCAGTGATCATGATAAAACTGTCAATAATTCGATAACCGATAATGAAGTACGTATAGGGAAGAAGTAAATAATTGAATGGAGTGATCAACAGTGGTAATATAGTTTGGAAAGGAACATAGTTGTTATTCCTATTATTATTGAATTGTGACCGGAAAACCCTATGCGAACTATCATCGGCATCCAAAGACAACAATAACAAACTAATACTTGGATTGAATCAAAGGTGGGTTGATATCATGTATCGAGCAAGGGAATTCACATATCTTCTACATCTTTAAACGGTAACCACCAAATATAGTGGAATTATCTTCTAGCCTACACAACTTGATCAACAATTCTATTTCATCCTATTTGGATCTGCTCAGATTGGGCACTTGCCTTATTGGCAAATCTGGTTGCAAGCATCTAAATATAAATCAGAGACAACACCTTTATTGTTAAAGACAAATCAGACATGACACTATATTGCTATGAGCGATATTATATATATCTTTACATATTCAATAAAATAAACCAGGAGCAGAAAATCAATCTTCGTTGTAAAGCGATTGGGAAGATAATTGCATATATACAAGTGTTGAATCAGAGATAGAAATGATATTGCCCTTATATAATATTAATTGGATAACATAAGAACTATCTTTTAGAAGTGATATCGTAAACTATCATTATCATTTTTTAAGTAAAGGAGTCTCTTGCAATTGATTATTGAATGTTAATTGTTCCTATTTTATAAGGTAAAATACAAGGGGACATTACAATCAAATACAATCATAGATCATAACAGTGATCTCTGACAGCAAAACAGGTGATATAAGGTGAAATAATATACGATGAATATCAGTAATATTGTTCATGAAGATTGTTCCACAAATCATATATCTGTGACAAGAGACAGAAAGCAGTGGTCATTCCAAACGTTTGAGGAGAATTGCAACCACCGGTTTGAGAATCATGATCGGATAGATACCTCCACTCATTGGGAAGACATCGATTAGGAAGAAAGGTATGGAGTCACATCCTGCAGTAACACTGAGATGAGCATATAAACAGGGTATGCCTCCGTGACAGAAGAGGAAGCGAAAGGATCTGCATCAGTGAACATTCGAAGATCTTGATTCAGAGGGAGTAGACCATGTTTTGTTGGTTACCTAGTGATCAAGAAACTGTAGCAAAGAATTATGATGAATCACCATGTGAGAAGGCTATGCTTTCATGTCAGTGGGAGAAGCTAGAAGATCAAATTAAGATGGCAACCCAGGATCATGGTCATATTAATTTAGAGGAAGTATTCCTGATGTTGAGGAATAAAGTCTTAGCTGAAAAGAGATTTTCAGCCTTAGTGATCTATCATTTTGTATCTTAAATGATTCTTGTCTTTGATAGACAAGTTTAAGGTGGAAGCCTTCCTCACTTGGTAATAGTGAACCAAAGTGTCAAGATAGACTACTTAATTGTGTGTCCCGACTGTGCGAAGATCTTGACTCTTGTTATTACTGGTTGTGTAATAACGAAACCATATCATGATAGACTACTTAATTGTGTGTCCCGACTGTGCGGAGATCATGATATTCAAGTCTATTTTCATGACGAGACTACATTAAATTGTGTCCCGAAGTGTCGGAAGTCATGGTAGACTTTATGGGCCCATTAATTTTGTGTTATGAAAGATGACAATCTTTCATGTGTGTTGGGTTACTATTTCAAGGTGACGATCTTGAAAATAGTTAACCAGGCTTCAAGATTGACTCCTGAAAGGGATTGTCCCAGATGTGTCGGATATCTTGTTGCTTATGTTATTACTGGATGTGTAATAACTTGTCAAGATCGACTCCCAAAAGGGTCTGTCCCAGATGTGCCGGATATCTTGACACCTATCATGATCGACTCCCGAAAGGGTCTGTCCTGGATGTGCCGGATATCATGATATGAAAAGATTCTACAAATTCTATTAAACTCTCTCTCAAGAGGGAGTGTTAAAGTATTGTTCGTTCGTGTTTAATAAACGACGAGACAATCATGATATGCATATAAATATAGATATATTTATATATATACTATATAATATAATTGAAAAGTAAGTATATATTAATATGCATGTGTGTGTGTGTGTGTGTGTGTGTATATATATTATACGAAGTATGAATAAACTATTGGTTAAGATATGTTAACTAATAGTTATGTAATGAAGTGACATGACCATAAGTATATACGGTCATGTCTATTCAATATATACATATACCCTATTGTTATTGTAGAATCAATCAATAACGAAGGCAATTGTATTCTACAATCACAATGGTAATCTATTTCACTACAGCACTCAAATATTCTCTATAGGACGATCCAGATTTCATAACAGAATCATAGAGATGGATACGTCCTAAAGGGACACCCATAGAGGCCTAGGAAGAGATAAAGTCTCTACCAAGAATTATAGAAATGGATTCATCCTAAAGGGATATCCATAGAGGCCTGGAAAAGAGATAAAAGTCTCTGTCGAATTATAAAGATGGATAGTCCTAAAGGGATATCCATAGAGGCTTGAGAAGAGATAAAGTCTCTCTCAAGGATTATAAAAATCGATACATCCTAAAGGGATATCCATAGAGGTCTAGGGTGAGATAAAGTCTCTCCTAAGGATTATAGAGATGGATTCATCCTAAAGGGACATCCATAAGGGCCTAGGAAGAGATAAAGTCTCTACCAGGAATTACAAGGATGGATACGACCTAAAGGGATATTCATAAAGCCCCAGGAAGAGCTAAAGTCTCTCCCAAGGATTATGGATGTGTCCTAAAAGGGTATCTATAAGGTCTAGGAAGAGATAAAGTCTCTCCCAGAGATTATAAGGATTATTCATTAGAACTCAACATGGAACAAGGCAATGCATAGAAAGAAGTAGCAAAGTACTACAGTACATCAAGATAAGTTCCAAAATTGAATTACTCTTCGTATTTTAAATTGAATATTATCTTCAAATTTGACTAGTTTATATTTGTAACTATATTGCAGTTCTAATCGGAAGTTGAAATTTTTGTTTCAGGATTATTCAATCCAAACTTGTAAAGCAAGATGATATCAGGATTGCGCAACTGAAGAAGCTTGTACTAGAACACATTTCTTGAGGACAAGCTATTTTGGGGAAGGGTGGATTGTCATGTCCCCTCTTTAAAAGGAAATTAATAAATAATCATTAAATAAGATTTTTAATAAAAATAAATAATATAACATAATTATAAATACAATATAATTTTTTTTAATTTTTATTTTTGATGGGTAATGGGCCGAAGCCTAGATCAACATGGGGCTCGAGTAGACTCGAGCCCAAGACCCCCTAGATGAGAGGTTTGCAACTTACCGTTGCGCTGTGGGGTGTTCCTAATATAATATTAGTATAATATAATTATATTTAATAAAAATACAAATAAAATATAATATAGTTATATTATTAATAACTAATTATGTTAATCAATATATAATGCTAGCAAACAAGTACCATAATTGGTAATAGGAATAAAAAAACTTAAATGTACAGCTATATCATTCATTGATATATTCAACAATAAACCTTGAACAAAACTCATGATTATATTTGTGCCCAGAAAATACGAGTGGATTGCTGAGTAATTATCTGGCTCAATTGACGATTCAATTAAGAGAAAATATTAGACAATTAAGTATTGTTATTTGCAAATAAATATTGGAGGAAATCGGTTTGTATTACAACTCATTAGGATATTATGGTATCAATGTATCGCTGCTATATCATTGCCCATTGTGATGACTAAACTGTAGGAGGATGGTCGTTGATTGAGATAAATTATTTACGCCAAACATCATGATAAATCTGGAGGCATGCAACATTAATACGAGTCAAATATTGGTGTCATCATGATTATAGACACTGGACGCAACTCCCTTAGTGGATGAAATTATATGCAATCAGTAAGAGCGATCAAATGAGTAAATTAATAAAAAAGGCAATGATTATTATCATATGAAGGAGTGTGATTAATAAAACAAAATGCCTAGATTCAAAAGGACACCTCTCTACATAGAAGGCAACAGAATATAAAAGGGAGCGTAGACAATCTACATAAGGGGAGATTTATTCATATCTACGCTTCATACTTGCAGCACTCAAGGAGCCTTGTTGAAGCCAAGGAAGTTGGTATTGATCCAGATTTGGCAAGATTAAATACCTGTGCATCTAGACATTAATAAAAAATGGCACCTTTAGAAGATCATTATATAATTAAAATGGACAAGAATCAACAACAGCAATAATCATATCAATCCATAAGGGACCAAATTCAGAAATATATCAGAACCTCTATATCAGTATCATATCAGATTCCTTACAATCATAAATTCGATGTAGTTGTATATATACATTTACATCCAAATGTGAAGTATTCTTGATGGAAGGTTTATGCAGTGATCAGAATTTTAAGAAGTAATAAATCGTTTAATATTAACATCGATCTTATAGGTTGATCTATCAAACCCTTGATATAATAGATTAATATCATAGAAGAGTTGTCCATTAAATTCAGATGAGATACTCAACCAGATTGAAAACTAACTTAGTACTCATTAGTACACAGGACAGTGTCATTATATGTCAAGGAACTGAGACATATCTTGACATATCATATTCAATGCATACTTAACATTTATATCAAATAAAAAGATGGTGCACAAGCTATATAAAAGGGCTCTATTGCAGTTTGAATCATAAGAAATTAGACAAAACCCTAAGCAGTCTCATAAGGGGACATTCCATTCCTATGCTGATTTGGACATAATTCTTCATTGGGGCAACCCTCATACTTTACGTCTTAGTTACACTCACACATGTAGTCAACTCACTAATTATGAGGATTAGAAATTTTTTCTTGGATAATAAGCATATTTTCCAAACTTCAAAGCATGCAATAGATAGTATGAAATTTTCATGTTTTTATATAAAATCATAAATGAAGAATTTTAGATTTTTTAATACACTAGTTGTAATTGTAATTGTTGACATAGGGAATAAATGGAAAATATTGAAACATAACATTGTGCTTTATATTAGTAAAAATGAAATGCAATCATTAACATAGTGATTAAAGATTAGTTGACAACTTGTCACTTACCTCTCTCACTCTATGTATTCACCCATTTCTTTTTTTGATGTTAATGAAGAATAGAATATCTGGCCTTTTATGTTTTCTTTCTTTTTTCTCATCAGTATGACACAACAACAATAATGTGTTAGGCTAATTAGTTAAGAGTATTTGGAATATGCTTGTATCAGAATTAGGATGCCATGTGTCAGTCAGGACGGTTCTTGGAAAACATGTCTTACCTAAATCTATGTGATTAATGTAAAATATGGAGATTGCTCCTTCATTGTTGTCTTTGAAGTAATTATGTTCATAAAATTAAGGAAGCAATCTGATGCTCATCATTCCTTCGCATGTTGTGTTTCTTTATATACATGCATACTTATATTGATTTAATTTCTCTCTTTTTTAATTAATCATTCATGTTGGTTAACATCTTAATCCATTACATGTAGTTATGGGCTGTGAAGGCATGTCATGATCGTAATATCACCCACAGGGATATAAAGCCAGGTTCCAGTTCTCTTACTTCCTAACTTGTTCTTGAGTTCTAGTTAGCTAACAAATATTCCACAATCATGTTCATAATGATATAGTATTTTGAAGTAAAAAAAAAGAGATAATTTGATCTTCGTGTTTTCATTACAAACTGGAACCAAGTTGTGTTGGAAAGTTGAAGGTGTTAGTTGAGGGAAAAACTTATGCACAAATTGTCTACAATTAATGCTTGCTATGGCAGAACATAGTCAGTTTCAGCTTCTTTTGAACCTGTAGAGAAATGAAAATTAGCATGTAAAGTTTCCTAATTTCACTTACTATAGTGTTGACATTCAATATTCACTTACATATCTAGTTAGAAATTATAATCTGTTGTCATATGACACCTATTTACACCATCAAATGTCAAGTAAAAGCACTGATTACCCTGCTGATATCTAGAAATGGATTGTTGGTTTATGGGGCTATTGATTCATCCTAGGCAAAGGATATTTCTAATTCCTAGTTATACATATTTTTATTTTAAACAGTTTAATGAGGACTTATATCACTGCTTGCACTAAACTGATGTTATTGTTCATGATTTCTATACTTCCATTCTCTACGGAAGAAAATATGGTAATCTGCATGACAGATAAAGGTTCTGGTGACTGTCAAAGAGATCTTTCGGGAAGAATCTGGCCGTATAATATGACTATGTGAGTTATCACTGATGTCAATTGATGTTTGAAATGCTTGGTAATAGTAGCTTCACTGGTTTGCCTCTGTGCTTCAAATAGTCTTCTGCTTATACTTTATTTGGTATTATTCAGGATTATGTCAGAATCAGTGCAATATTTTTTTGTTTTCAGTTCACCTTTGAAGTGACATGGTTGGTTTATTTTTGTAGGACTAATCTTTTTGAATTAGAAAATCATATCTAGGGGCTTTATATATTGAAGCACATGCTATATGGCTTTATAAAACAAAATATTGTCACAGCAGTTGAATGTGTAACTTTCTATATGATTGGAAAATACCAATGTATACTTTGAATGTTGTTGATGTATGGGTATGAAGAAAACACCCAAGGCTTGAATCTGAGCATTTTTTCTGAACTGAATTTTGTAATTGGCATTATTCAAGAACCAGAAATTCCCTCGATTGGAGGTTGTCATACATTACACAAAGATGTCACACACAAGCACCCAAGTACAATTGAATTGCTACTTAAATATTTATGAAGGTATGCTAAGTTCTGATGAACTTGTTTTGCATTTGACGTGGTTATCCTCATTTATTGGATTTTCGTAGCATGCTTAATATCAGGATTTAATGTGCCATTTTGCTTTTAATGTTTTCCTTATTATTCCTTTTTGGACATTTGTATTGCAATCAAAGGAGGAAAATTTTGAATAAAAAGGAGAACAAAGTCCCACAGAATAATAACCCACCTCTTAAGGTAAACAAGGACAACTACAGAAGGTCCTTTTCTCAAAGACAGCCACGGACAATCAGGTTTAAATTTTCCTTCAATGGTTATTGCTTTACATGTAATCAGTCTATCATAAGACAGTAAAATTGTAGAGTTTGTACAAGGAATGATTTTGGATTCTTCAAGAGGAACTATAATTTGTTCGCTCCTCTTATGGACTATAACATAATTTGCTATAAGCATAACAATTTGGGGCACATAGCAATGCTTTGTAATAATAGTTTTGTTGAGCCTCTGAGACAGAAAAACAAAAGAGTTGAATCAAACAAGGTCTGGAAGAAGAAAGAGCAAGAAATAAAGGAAAGATCCATGCTTGTACAAGTTGCGCTACATGCTCAAGATGAGAAAGATCAATGGTTTGTTGACAATGGGTGGTCAACCCACATGATTGGTGACAAGAGAAAATTTATCTCCCTGAAGAAAGTGAGCGAAGTGAATGAAATTTGGGGACAATGCTACGCCAAATATAAAAGGAAAAAGCATGCTTAGTCTTCACAATGGAAAAACAAAAACTGAGAATGTTTTATGTGTTGAAGGATCGAAGCATCATCTCTAAAGTGTAAGTCAAATGTGTGACCAAGGGCGCACTCTCACTTTTTCATTCTAGAGGATGTAAAATCAAGAATAAATGGGAAGGTGATAGCAGATGCATATAGATTAAACAATAATCTCTGCATCCTAAATGAAATCAGAAGTGAAAAGTGTTCTATGGGGCAAGAAGATGAGAGTTGTTTGTGACATAGGAGGATGTGACACTTGAACTTCTATAACATTTTGAAAATCAGCAATAAGCAAGCCATAAGGGACAAGCTGAAGATGCAAATACTTCAAATATTATTTTTTAATAACCCAACCTAGCTCTCCAATTTACTTTTGAAATTTCTACCAAATGCTACTTTAGCCATGTGCATTTTATCAAACAAGTTGCACTACTTTTCAACAGTCAACTGTTAAGGAATTTGGCTAAGTTACCGATTCCAGTTCGGTTCCAAGTTCGGGTTCGAAGAACCGGTTCACAAGTTCGACAAAATTTTGAAAAGGGGTTTGGGTTCGGGTTCAAAAAAACATGTAAAATTTTTTTAAAAATATATATATATATACATATTTATGAAGCCTAGAAGCATGAGTTAAAATTAGAATGTCACATAGTATCATAAAAACAACATTTAAACAACAAAAACACCATAAACTTACAATCATAGCATCATGAATCGTGATCATACCATCATATACTTCAAGTTCAACATCAAAGATTCAAAACATTAAAAGTAAATCATAACATCAAGTTCAAGTATCACTGTTTCAAACTTTCAAGTTCAACTAATGAATTAAAAATGTATTAATCTTCGTCTTCATCTTCATCTTCTTCTTCAACATTAGTTGACTCGGCAATAGAGCTAAGGCCAATGGGATCAACAGTAGCAACAATAGTATTGGCGTCAAAATCTTCAAAATCATCAAGTGCAAGCCAAGAAGTGGAAGCATCCAAGTCCGCAAGCTTTGCATTTACATCCCACCACTTCATGTCCCCTTCTTTGTATTGTTAACTCTTGTGTGAGAGAAGACACAAGTTGTAATGCACAAATACCAAGTTCTCTGCTCCTTTTGATTGCAATCTATTGCGCTTCACTGAGTGGATGAAAGAATATGTGCTCCAATTTCTTTCTAATGCAGATGAACTAGCAACCTATGAAGACAAGACAAGGTAAGCAATTAAAATAAAATTATAAAAATTACTTGCTAGTCATGAAGATAAAGTAAGCTAATTTTTTTTAAAAAATTAAAAATAAAACTTGTGATATAATTTTTATTGCAAGGGGCTGCAATGTTTGGAATCTTTGGCCATGGAGGTACCACCAACTATGAGCATCCTTCCTAAACCGATGACGAAGAGCATCATTACTTAGACCTCTTGCATTCACAAACTCTATGAACTCATCCGTAATCAAATCTCTCATATCATCATCAGGAAAGAGTCTTTCAAACGCTGGCTTGTATCCATCAGACACTTCTAAAACTCTATAGGGTGGTAGCCTTCCTAGTAGATCAAGATATTGGTTGCTATAATATTTGGGCGTCAATGCATAGGCAAGCAAATGTAGAGGAGTGGTCATTTTGTTCCATCGTTCTACAATAATTGCTTGAAATTGTTTGAAGAGGATCTCTTTAGGATCTTGCTCTTTTTCATTTACAATTTGCTTGATCTTCTCAAGCGTTGAGTCTATGTCATCATAGATCTCTCTAAGGCAAGGCCTATCCATGTCAGCATACCTAAGCATGCTCATAATGGGCTCAATGAACTTAATGATATATTCCACACGTTCCCACCATAAGTCATCCAATATCCTTCTCTTTATTTTGGCTGCCCTCTCACTGTTGCTTTGCTTCCATATAGCCCAATTGTTGCTGATTACCATATTGCAAAGTGCCTCTTTCACTTGCACAAGTCATCTCAAGACGATTAAATTTGATGCAAAACAAGTTTCAACAACCTGTAACATAAATTAGAGCAAAAAAATACAACTGTTAGATACATACTTTATAAAAGAATACACATTACGCAATAAAAAAAATGAAAATCAGAATACACATTTCTAACTTTAGTTCAAGTTCACTTATCTTCAGTAACTCCAAACGTGAGAACATTCTGAATATTCCTTGAGTCATGTGATGGTTTGTGATGAACATCTGGATGTCCTCAGCCTCTGCATACACCTCCTTGATCCACTCAATTGTGTTCCCAATCTTTTGTAGCATAAGATTGAGTGAATGGACTGCACAAGGTGTCCAAAAGATATGCTGATATTGCTCTTCAACCAACAAACCAGTAGCTCTACAATTCTTTGCGTTGTCTGTTATGACTTGGACAACATTACTAGCACCCACGTGTTCAATGACAGAGGTGAGAATATTAGCAATAAATGGCCCATCTTATACTTGTCCCTCACAATCCACCGCTTTCAAGAACATGGCCCCTTTAGGGGACACCGCTAGGACATTGATCAAGGGACGGTTTCTAGCATCTTTCCACCCATCTGAAACAATTGATACCCCTATCTCAATCCATGAATCCTTTATGGGCTTCAATTGATCATCAATCCACTTGACCTCTTGATCCAACAAGGTGGTTCGTACTCTCTCAAAACCGGGGCCCTAATACCCTCTTGGAGCTTCATTGGCACTTTTCAACATCTATCTCCAACATGGAGAGCGAACAACATTAAAAGACAGCCCATTTGCATACAAGCATCTTCCCACATCAATGTCGGAAATTTCTTGACTTTGATTTTGAAATGCAGATTCTAGTGGTCCCTTTCTTTTGTGTGTAAGGCCAAGGGGTTCTTTTTCAGGCTCACGGGTAGCTGAGTTAGTAAAAAGGGGTGGTCTTCTATCACAACATCTATGGGGGCTTGTGTTACCCTTGCTTTTTTTTTACTTTTACTTCTATTGCCAATGCCATCAGTTGAATTTTGCCTACATTCTTCTCTCTCTTCTGCTGCCTCATGCTCTTCAATATACTTTAGTACAATTTCATTGGGTACAGGTACACCTCTTTTTCTAGGGCATTTCTTGACTCCTCTACCAAGGTATCCACACAAATGGCCTACCACACGAAAATATGAGCTATTTCTTTCTACATCACAACCCTTGCATTTCCAACGGAATGCACCACCTCTTGGAAGGGCTCTTATAATATCAACATGTATCCACAAAGGAGAATCAGAGTGGGGTTCTATTCTTTGTTCGGTATTGCCTACTAAGGAAGAGGGAGATGCTATTGTAGTTCCTTTTCCTGTGGGAAGAAATTTCAAATTGTATACATATTCATTATTCAATATAAAACTTAAAAGTTTAAAGTTTAAAAGCAAGAGAATGAAAAATTATCGAAAAAATGGCTAAGATCTTATGGAGAATGAAAGAGAAATGAAAAAAATAAAAAACTTAAACAAAAACAAAAAACAAATGAAACAAGAACTTACCTCTACTCATTGTAAACTTGCAAAGGTGTATGTATGAGGCACAAACACTTGAAGAAAGCTCACAAACCAATCTTCTAACTCCTTGCACAACCAAGAACTTGCTCTTTTGCTCTTGCTCAAGTCAAAATAACCTACTTGCACACCACAAATGAGAATGAGAAGCAAAAGTTAGCCTTTCATAACCAACTTTTAGGGTTCCGGATGTCAAAAAAATTTAAAATTTTGCAAAATTTGTCACTTAAGTGACGTCCAAGGCCTGAAGTTCGTCCAAGTTTGCTTGGGGTTCGCGATTTTTGGACCTGGTCCGCCCGGTTTCGATTGTTCGGGCCAATAGTTAGAACTGGGTCCGAATTTTCAAACCCTACCCAAACCCACAGGCGAACCGAACCTTGACTATAGACCAGTTTGTACCCAGGCCAGTCCGGAGGGGTCCAGGGGCGAACCCAGTAACTTAGGAATTTGGTAAACAGTTGTATTACAAGTTTGTATGCTCAATTCAAAGACAACAAGCAGCACTACTTTTCTCACCAAGAATGCTCATAAATTAACATATTTTAGAATAAAGAGATGATACAAATATGAGGATAAGCCAAATGTCAACTGCCAATTATCACCAATATATTAACTCAGTTATGCACTAGTTGACCCACATACTCAGAACACTTCATGCATACCAATTGTTTACCCTCGTGGGGTAACAGACAGTAATTGCATAGACACAGTTAAATACTCAGCATGTAATATAAAAGACTGTTGTATTCATATACTCACAAGAGTTTTCGTACATCATAATCGTGTCTTTATCAAAGGAACAAGTTCATACATATAACATTCGAAGGGGTGCGAGGCAAACCGTCGCACCCGTGTAATGCCTCCGGACTCCAACTGTCTAACTACCCCAGAATACCCAACAACATCATCCCCCCCAAAAGAAAAGTCGTTTCCGGCGACTTAACAACAAAATGGAGATAATGTCTAGTACATAAACAAAGAAATCAGCTAAGCAGAGGTGGAAGGGGGCATCCCTGGAACCGATGATTGGGATGCCGAAGAGTTGACCTGTCGCCTCAACTGGTAGACCTGCTGCGTACGGATATCCAAATCTGTGTGGATCTATGAATTGACCTCAACTACTTCCTTGAGCATCAGGGTAGCCTCCTGGAGCTCCGTATCCTTTTGAGCTAACTGGCCCTTGCAAGACTCTTGCCGGTATTGGCTGCCTCCAGCTGTGCCAACAATGTTGCACGTTCTGCCTGCCAGGCACTCTGCTCCTCCGCTGTGCCAATAGTGTTGCACGTTCTGCCTGCCAAGCACTCCGCTCTGCTGCTAACTCGGCGGTTATCTCCTCCCGAAATCTCTCTGCTGCCTCTCGAGCCCTCTCCCGAGCCCCCTCTATTTCCCGTGCCGTGATCACTGTCTGCACCAACCGCCGACCCTTATCAATCACCAATTCCAGAGTGTGCATATACTCTCCCAGATCCTCTGCCATCATCACCTCGACCGGTTTCCCTTTCCTTGTCGGCACCTCGGCTACCTCTAGCTCTACACTCTGTCTGCCACCTCCAACATCACCCACCGTGCCTTCCCCCAAATGGGAGTCCTCTCGTTGAGGGGACAGAATAGCGGATCCCCATGCCACTGGTGTGAGGGATCTCTGTGCCAAGAAAGCACTCGCACGCCCTAACACGAGTGGTCCAATCTGACACATAGGTGTCGAGCACTCCTCAACAGGCACTCCTCCATCCATACTGTCATGGACAGACTCAATCAACACGGAGTCTCCAAAGGTTACCACCAGCTCTGACCCCACCATTTCTAGCCATACCTGACCAGATTCTGTCCTACCCTGCTCGACAAACTGCTCCATCATCTCTACCAAGAGGGATACTCTCACTATCGCCAGCCTCTAGCTCTGGAAGTGTATCTACTACAGAAACCCCTGCTGATGTGGCCACGTGTGGAGTCAACTGAACTGGGTTCCGTACTTGGCCAAATGCTGGAATGGCTGTAGGGCCCGAGACCAAAGAAACTTGGGTCCCACTGGAGGGTACAGGACGTGGAAATAACAGCAGAGTAGTTGAGATTACCCTTCATCTTCATCATCATCCTCCGAACTGCTCTCTTCCTCTGATGTCGCTTCACGGCCACTATCTGTATCCCCATGATCCCCACTGACTTCCAACTCTTGCCTGGTTCGTTTCGAACCGACTCCCACCTTCTAACCTCTAGGTATATCCAGGTGACGCCATCTCATGATTGGGGGCTTGCCTTCCACTAAGGGGCCCACCTTAATCTCTGATGATAGTATGTCTACTGGGATCTGCCGCTCAACTGCGTCCAAGAAAAGCACAATTGCATAATGCGGCATGTAAAAGGTGCGGTGTTGAAGGGTCATGAAAGCATACATCCGCTCTGCCAACACCGTCGCCCAATCGTACATTCTCCCACCGAGGAGGTGATTCATCAATGTGACCCGCTGAAATGAAATGTCGGAGGCGCGACTAGACCCTGTAAGCCGGCTCTTCACCAAGTCCATAAGACCTTGCCAGTGGCCTTCCCTGATGAATGTCTTCTTGATGCCGCAGTTATGTGATGCCTTTCGAAGAGACTCCTCTACTGGGGTGAGATCATCTCTACAAATCAATCGGATGTAGAAATCTTTATTTTCTGTAGTCATCTTCTGTGGCCTTAGGTCAACCTGTACCCCTCTGTCTGGCAACCCGAATACTCGACAAAACACGGATGCTGTGAAAGAAACTGTCACCGAGTGGTTCAGGTAGGGAATAGTGCTCGTCTTTGCAAATCTGTCGAAGGCCTCAATCATTGCCCTTAATGGTCCTTCGAAATCTTTGATACAAAATATGGGCATTTGAATAACCCATTGTACTTGAGCCCTTGACAGGTTGTCCTTGACCAGTAGGGTGTCCGGAGAATTATCACTCTCATTCCACCATCTTCGGCATTCTAGGCCATTCAAACCCTCGAATGCAATGTTCTGTGTTGTGACCTCCTCTCTTTGAGATTCCGCAGCCGCCATTTGAGGCCTGTGAATTTTCAGCTTCTTCCCTGTACCTGCACCTGCAACTCGTGGTGTATTTCTGCTCATGCTTCCAGGGTCTTCTTCCAATCTCTTCCTCCAACTACGTTTGCCTGCTGATTGCATACTTATTGCTTCTTGTTCCAATGAAGTGTAACCATTTGCCAACTACTGTACAATTGCTCTTTGTCTTTGTCCTCTTCCTCAGCCTTACGCCTAATGGAAATAGCCTTCTCAAATCCCTATGACCGTACAGAAACCTTTAAAAATTATTGCATTTGCCGTACTTGTTATTGCTCTTCTGGTACTGTAGGGATTGCCTATGCTTGTGATCATACGGAAATGCGAGCAATGATGTTATTCATGATCTCCTTCTAACCTGAATGCTGAGATTTTCGTACGACCGTACGCCTTGTCTACTCTTATTCCCTCTTTTCTATCCACTGTACGGATGCGTTAAATCCCTTCTAGTTTCATTGTACGAGATTGATGTTTCCTGTATGGCCGTATGGAGGCATATGTTTTTGTTCCCCTTGACGTACGGCTTCCTTCCGTACGGACGTGCAGGCTGTGTACGGCTTCCCTTCACTTCCTCATTGCCGCACATGACTGAGGTTTCCAAGACCGTACGGACCATACGGCATGTTCTTTTCGCATGGTTATTTATCCTCTTGTCGTATGGTATTTATGGCATGCATTTTTTTTTCCTTTTCTTCTTGCATTTGACCATACGGTAAACCTGTTGTACGGTATTTGTAACTTGTTTTCACTTTGACCGTATGCTGTTTATAACTTGTTTTTTTCTCTTTTTTCTTCCGTACGGCCGTACGGTGTTTTTTGCTCTTTTTTTTTTTTCTTTTTTAATTTTTTTTAGTCGGCTAACTGCCGTCAATGCGCCTCCGACCTCTGATGATACACTTTTAGTTTCAAGCCATTGATGGCATCCAAAATTTCCTGTCCATCCAGAGTCCATAGCTTGACAGACCCATTAGCTGCGACCTCCCAGACCTTGTAGGGGCCTAGCCACTTAACTTTAAATTTTTCGGGCTTAATCTCATTTTGTCCATTGTACTTCAGAACGAGTTGTCCGGGAGTGAACCTCGCTCAACGAATGTGCTTATCATGCCAGTGCTTCTTGCATTGTTGGACGATGTTCGTTGCCCATTGTGCCATCATCCTCCTCTCATCCAGTTTATTTAGAGTGTAGAGGCGTTCCCGAAGGCTCTCCATATCGCCAAGTTTGTTATTGATAGCTATTTGAAGGCTTGGCACCATAAATTCCATTGGAACTACAGCTCCCTGGCCGTACATCAGTTGAAAGGGTGTCTGGGCTGTCGTTACCTTGTAGGTGGTGTGGTATGCCCATAAGATTGACGGTAGCTTCTCTTCCCAGTCCTCCTTTTCCACACCACACGACTTGTAGATCACAGAGACCAAAATCTTATTCGTCGCCTCCACCTGTCCGTTGGCTCTCGGATAGTAGGGACTGGATAGGGAGTAAAAAATCTTAAATTCCGTTGTGAGGAGTTTTACTACATGGTTCATGAAATGACCTCCCCTGTTGCTTGTTAGGTGGATCGGGATGCCGTACCGAGTGATGATTTGTTCATAGATGAACCTTGTGCTCACAGCCATGTTGTCCGGTAGGGCCCGTGCTTCTACCCACTTCGTTAGGTACTATGTAGCCACTACGATGTACCTGCATCGTCTTGGTCTACTGGTTTTCAATGGTCCCACAAAATAAGTCCCCATCTCTCAAATAACTCTTGAGCAGCCAAGGGGTTTAACGGCATGAAATCCCTCTTCAATGGTTTTCCCACCCGCTGACATGTATCACAGCTCACGACCCACTCCCTGGCGTCGTTGTGTAGCGTCGGCCACCACACTCCTACGAGCAGTACCTTCCTAGTTGTTGTATCTGGCCCCATATGTCCTCCCGCCGGGCCTTCGTGTGCTTCCCTCAGAATAGTAGGAACTTCTTCCTCCATCACGCATCGTCGGAGTACTTGGTCCGACCCCATCTTGTAGAGAAGCCCTTTGATAAGTTGGAATGTTCGGCTTCTTAGGACCAGTTTGCGTCGTTCCCCTTGTGGCATTTCTCGGGGAAACTGTGATGTAGAGAGGTATTCACCAATACTGGTGTACGAAGCTGGTGAAACCGTGATGCGGAATAGGTGCGCGTTCGGAAAATCATCATTCACTCTGTCAGCTGGCTCTCCCGATTTGATTCTCGACAGTTGGTCTGCAATCACATGGCTTTTGCTCGACCGCACTATGATAGTAAATGTGAATTCTTGTAGCAGCAGCAACCATCGGCTCACCCGTCTTTGGATTATTGATTTATTCACCAAGTACATCAGGGCTTGGTGGTCTACATAAAATGTGAAGGGTGTCGCCAACAAATAGTGTCTAAATTTCTATATGGCATAGACCATGCCGAGTGCTTCCCTTTCCGTCATACTATAGTTCTTTTCCGCCTTCGAGAGTAGTCTGCTGGCGAAGTAGACCGAGTGATCCAACCCATGGTTCCCAACTTGTGCCAGTGTCGCACCTATGGCGTAATTGGAAGCGTCGACGTGCACGTGGAATTCTTTGTCCCAATCCAGATAGGCCAATATGAGTGCCTCCAACTGTCGAGATTTTAATTCCTCAAAAGATTCCTTCTGAGCTGTTCCCCATACATAGGGTTCTCCTTTTCTGGTAAGGTTATCCAAAGGGTAAGATATCCCAGAAATTTTTTTTATGAACCTTCGGTAGTAGCCAATATGTCCCAAAAAAGATTTGACCCCCGTGACATCTTGTGGTGGTTCCATCTCTACGATCACCCGAACTTTATCAGGGTCTATTTTGAGTCATGCCTTGCACACTATATGCCCCAATAGCCTACCCTGAGGTACCATGAACCGGCATTTCTTGGGGTTAAGTGCTAGTTGTGCCCTTCAGCACCTGTCCATGCACTCGCCGAGTGCCTTCAAATGTGTCTCCTCCCCGCTGTAGATGGACCAATCATCCAAGAAGGCCTTGAAATTACCCATAGACATCTTGTCGAAGATATGGAGAATTATCCTCTGAAACGTTGCTGGGGCGTTGCACAGACTGACGGCATCTGGTTGTAGGCATAAACTCTGTCTTCCACCAGAAAAGTTGTTTTCAGTGTATCCTCCTCTGCGATTGATATCTGGTTGTAGTTAGAGAATCCGTCCATGAATGAATAGATTTTGTGGCCGGCCACCTCCTCGAGGATAGAATCTGTAAACGGAATGGGGAATGGCTCCTTGATCGTAACTGCATTCAATCGCCGAAAGTCAACACAAATCCGGATCTGGTTTCCATCCTTCTTGAGGGAAATCACAATGGGAGATACCCATTCACTAGTTTGAACCCTGAAGATAATTCTAGCCTCTAGCATTCGTTCGATTTCCTCCTTTACTTTCGCGGCATAATTCTTGTTCATTTGGTATGGCCGCTGCCGTACTGGTACTATGTCAGGTATCACCGGGATGCGGTGGACGCATAGTTCAAGTGGGAACCCCTTCAAGTCCTTGTACGTCCACGCAAACACATTTTTGTATTTGGTAAAAATTTTAAACGCAGCGGTTTTCAGGACTGGATTACAGTCATCCCCTACGACAATGACTTTTTCTTCCCCCTTCGTGCTGAGATTCAGGGGTTTCACGGATGGTTCCTCATACTTCATGGCATTCTTGTCTCTAAACTGGTGTGCCGATGTGGTATCAATTGTAGCCTCCCCTTCCTTATATTCCCCGTACTCTGGGGGAAATTTGTCTAATTCTTCCTCAATGCTCAATACATTGCATGAGGGTGAGAACATCTCATAGTCCTCCATCTGCCAATGGAACAACCCGTTGAGTGAATCAGTGTCATCCTCCGAGCTTCCTCCCAAGTTTAATACACCTTCATTGGGTTCCATTCCCTGCCTTCCTTCGTCTCATGGGTCATTTTCCCCTTCGGATTCTGACCCTGAGGAAGAGGCGAGTTCCTTACTAACTAGGTTCGGAGATCAATGGTAAATTTCTTGCCTCCACTCTCCATCGAAAGTGTATTCCGTTTCCAGTTATGATTTTCCTTTGCCGCCACTAGCCATCCTCTTCCCAAGATGGCGTCATACCCCTTCTGCTTAAGTGGGATGACCACAAAGTCAAGTACAAATGGCTATGCACCCACCATAACTAGTTATTCCATCAACGTCCCGAGGGGTTTAATCCTGTGTTGATCGGCACCTAACAGATTGAATGTTGGTGGCCACAAGGTAGGCTTCCCTAATTTTTTCCATGTGTCCTCAGGTAGGACATTTACTCCGAACCCGCCATCTATTATGGTGTCTATTAGGATAGTGCTGAGAATGCCCATCTCCACCACGGCTAGGTGTCTGCCATTATTGACGACTAGTAGCATTGGATCCGTTGCGGAGCCTCCAGGTACGGAAGTGTCCGTGTGCTTCGTGTTGGTTTGGCCAACGTGTGTGCCCAGTAAGACTATCCCCAAATGTGGCATGGTGTGTAGGAGGTCCTGGAGTTTCACAGGTACCTTAGTTGGAGCATCTGTCGTACAATGTTCCATTCCGCGTCTGTGTTGTAGGGTCCTGTTGGTTCTTGTGTCTCCCATTGGGCTTTCATAGCCTTTTCTATTTCTTCCTGTGCTTCTAGCATCCTCTGTTTCTCCATATGGGGATGGGGTTACCTGGCTTCCTTCGCTTGCCCTCGGGTAAGAGCCAATACGGCTTCTTTTATCCTTGCGTTTCCTTCAATATCCAGTAGGTTGGTCCCTACGCCAGACTTAGGGCAATTGGCATCTTCATGGTCCCCAGGGCCACACCACCGAGACAGCTGCTGAGGGGCGTCGTTATTATTACACTCTCTTGTATAATGACCCCATTGGTTGCATGCTCTACGTTGGATCATTGGGCGTTCCTTCGCATCGTACTGGACCCTGTTATGGGTGGAATTATTATTGTTCCCTCGTCCGCCTCGTCGGTTGCCTCGGTAGCCCCCTGAAGATGCATTATTGTTTGGTTCCGTCGTTCCTAATGTGGATGGCTACTCTTGTGTAAAGAGCACTTGCTGGTTTCGTGTCTTCATATTATATGGGCATTCCTTTGTGGAATGTCCCATAATCTGACATATGTCACAGAATGCCTTTCTGGGACAGGCACCCTTCGTGTGGCCACTTTCTTTACACTCCGTGCACTAGAGTTCGTCATCCTTACTAGTATTCCCCTTCATTGACTTAAATTCCTTTAGCATTCTCTCCATGTCTTTCTGTAGTGCCGTGACTTTCTTTTTCGATTGGTCGTCACTGCTGCTATCTTCTTTGGAAGTGTCGTCGTCTGATGACGAGGATTTGTTCTTCTTTTTTGACGTTTTGTTCTCACTTTCCAGGTCCATGGCCCGGTTATATGCATTGTCATAGGATGTCGAAGGTACTATTTTCATCTTCCGCCATAACTTGGAGTTCAAACCCACAACAAACCATCTCTTCTTTAAATCATCTCCTGGTTGGCTGTCCATCTTCCTGACTAGCTCCTTTAGTCGGCGGCCATACGCTCATATGGTTTCCTTCTTACCTTGTTTCGTTCCGTAAATTTTCGAGACTATCTCATTGTCATCCCTGAGGAGCCAGAACTCCTTCTCGAATCCCTTCTTTAGTTCATTCTACGTGGTTATCTTGGTTTTATCCAAGTCTGAGTACCAGTCAATGGCAACTCCTCTCAATGTGGCAGGGAATTGCTTCATCCATTCGTCCTGGTCAGTAACTCCATTGGCTGACCAGATGGTTTCGCACGTACGACAATGCTGTGTTGGGTTGTCCTTTCCATCGTCATGAAATTTTGGCAACTTCTTGTGTGTCGCCATGGGTGGTTGGGCCGGTTTTGGTCGTTGTGTATGCGGTGGATTTTGTGCTCCGACACCGCCTGTGCTAGCACTCGCACCCACCCCTGCTTGGTTGGTTTGTATAGTATTCACCAATGGCACTTGTCCTTGTGCCTGTGTAATTGGTGGAACCATATTGTGTGGAGTCGTTGGCTCCAATGGAGGGTTCACCTGCGTGTCACTAGTGCCTTTGGCCGTACTGTCAGTGGCACCTTCGGTAGTACTGTCACCTTTGACCGGACGGTTCCCTTCGTGGTCTCGGTCCTCGAATCCTGGATTATGGGTCAAATCTTCAAACCGGTCTTGCTCTTCCTGAAGTAAGACCTTTCTCAATCATGTTTCCTCGAGTAGTTCTTCTCTACTCCGCACTCTCCGATGCTTCGGCAAAGTGAACTGTTCTCCGTCGGCCTGTGCACCCTCTGTACCACTTTCAAGGTTCCCTTTGAGCAACCCTCCGGCAAGTTGGTCTTTGGCAAGTTGTCTTAGCCTATACCAACGTTCACGTTGCTGCGTGGAGATCAAAGCCGTCTGTGCAGCATCCCCTTCGTCATCTAGTACTTTCTTATTTCTATCCTTATTTAAAGTATTGGGCATCAAGACTGAACAAAAAACATTGCTTTTCAACCAAAAGAACACTTATTTTTTATTTATTCATGTTGATTTACAACATTTCCAATTGCATTACAATTGTTTATGTGTTCCCTTCCCTCTTCCGTTCATATTTCAAAGACCCCGACTATTGCCATCGCCTTCTTCCTGATGGCGGCGAAGGTGCTCCCGAGCGTGGTATGCATGGAGGATTTCTTGGCGGTGTTCCTCTCAGGCAATTTCCTTCTGGCGAGCGCGTTGTGCCAATGCTGCTTGTGCTAGCAACCGAGGAAGATGGTTCAGCAGTCGATTGGCTGCAGGGTTACCCCAATCGCGTCCCACACGGCACCCATCGGAACTTCCTCGCTCGTGGCTTCTCGTCGAACGTAGGTTTCGATTGCTACTTGGAATAAGATTCTAAATTCTCGTGTTTGGATATCTTCCCCTTCGTACAACTCTGTACGGGCATCATCTGCTTCCGGATTTATCTCACCAATGGGTAAGCCCATTATGTCCACACACCATCCGAGTGCGTCTAGGCAACGGCGCCAGATGTTTACCCTCGTGATGTAACAGACAGTAATTGCATAGACACAGTTAAATACTCAACATGTAATATAAAAGATTGTTGTATTCATATACTCACAAGAGTTTCCGTACATCATAATCGTGTCTTTATCAAAGGAACAAGTTCATACATATAACATCCGAAGAGGTGCGAGGCGAACCGTCACACCCGTGTAATGCCTCCGAACTCCAACTGTCTAACTAGCCCAGAATACCCGACAACACCAATAGACCATGTCGTTGAGGGAAAATCTTATATAAATGCTTGAAGCTGCAGCAACTACTCTTACTACAACAAAGTCTAGGAACCAAAATGTTATAGATAGTTTTTAACAAAACATTCAGTGACTATGATTGTAGAAGAAGTCTGCCTAGCAATATCGGTGAATGTCTCAATAGTGGAACCACTGGTTAGGAACAAAGGATGCCACGAGAGAAAGCAATTGTTCCAGATATACAAGCCGTATTTGCCTAGCTGAAGTATGAGAGGCATTGCTTATAACAGATTAGCAAGTGCCAATGGTAATACAATCTCTGATGCTTTTCAACATTGGCCACTAATACGCCTGACCTCATGCTTAGAACAACCCAAAGTTATCACCAACATTCAATATTGATCACCACATCAAAGGAGTCAATTACCAAACTGACACTAAGAAGGAAATTGTACCCCGACTTGAAATAAACGCCCAATTCACATACACAACAAAAATCATATTTCCCAACAACAATGATCACATTCATGACAATACCAATATGCCGACATTAGTTATGCATAGTGTAATCTTTAGAATTAAAGCGTCGCAAATAATCTTTACATTGTCCCAACAAATCTTCAGGAATATTTCGCCGCATATGTAGTAGGGGCACTAATTTTCATGCTAGAGCAAGATATTATTGATTTGCTCCAAAGACTTATCCATGCCACCATGAATAATATTCACACGAATCTTATTTATGAACTATGCATAGCACAACATTTACACCCAAGCCAACTTCTCCATATATTGTAATGTCCCCTCTTATGATAGTTTGGGATTTAGGGACAACTAACTTGAATTCTTTTATTCTTTTATAAATTATGTTCTTGATTCCAATATAATTTCATGAATCTTTAATACAAAATCAATGATATATAATATCAAGGCCACTTAGTATCTCTAATTTAGACAATTGGATGTAACTTTAATGATTGGATCTTATAGAATAAATCTATATCTAATGACCACTATGATGTCGGGCAAATCAGGTATGGCAAATTAATGGGCAAGTGGGATTTTCCCTTTCATGGCTTATTGTAATTATATTCCTATGCCTAATGTCAATAAGGTGAGTGTTGAAAGGAGTGATTCCTAATCTAGGAGAGTTGGGATAACTTGAATAGCCTGATCTGAATAAGACAAGAGATTAATTGTGTGTTTACCGATGTGAGTACGATCTGATATTTTTCAAAAATTATATCCAGCTAGCCTTGATATTTTTATGCTGATCTGATTATGTTAGGAGATAAGAGCCTGAGTAATTATCTATCAAAGGTTATTCATGAGTCCTAATCCTTCAACAAATGTCTTCTTATATTGATTTTCCTCGATGAGGAGCAGCTAGAATGAGACATGTCTCATGTCCATTCACAAAGATGTTCTTTCACAATTACTAATCGCACCCTTTTGATGACTCCTAATCGGTTCTTATTTAGTCAACATGAGCCTTTTATTTCCTCAATCGCATGCCTTAAGGAGTAACCTTTTCTTCCCAAGAGATCACAACTCTTGTCTTGTCTTAATCGCTTCTTTGTTGATTAGATAATTATGATTAATTGTTATAATTAACATTACTACATGAATGGAATGTAGTTTCTTATCGTGCCTCTTCAAGGATAATTGCTCTTCATTGATCAATAGTAGGATCAATGATTAATACTCCTTAGTTATTACCAATTGATCACTTCATATCTCGAACCCTTTAATTAATATTAATCGTTGATTGTGATTGCTGACTAGTCATTGCCGCCACTTAATATTGCTATGTCAAAGGTCTCTTGTGTATGGGATTTTGGTGTTGATTAATATTTCACATACAATTCTTGGCTTAGTATTGCTGACGACTAATTGACAAGTAGAGTCTCTGTTGTCGTATCCTTTATTCCATACGCTACCACCTAATCAGAATCACTGCCTAATTGATCCCGTCTTGCAACCATCGACAATGCCTAAAGTTGGTGTCGTTGCTTATTATGAATGTTGTCACTCATGGTAATTATATTGTACCAACTTTAATATTATTTAACAATGATCATTTATTAATATTATTGCGTTATTATATTAATAATAAATTATTAATTATAATATAATTATATTCATAATATGTAACATTATTGTATTATATCCATTAATATATTATATTCTTTATTATTATGTTATAATATAATTAATTTCAATAATAAATTATATTTATTATATATTTGTCTATTAATTTATTTTTCTATTTATTATTAAATCTTATTCTAGAAAGAGGACATTACATATATCTAACAAATATTTCACTCACAGCAAATATGAACACTAATACTTTCCTTGTCCAAGCTATAGACGGCGTTCAATATTTTAACTCATCATTTATTTGCAAAGAGCCCATGGTTGTATTTAATATTTGGATATAGAACACAAATCTTAAACAAATTAAATTTCTTTGATAAACTGATAAGCATAAAACTAGAATTGAAAAGAATGCAACCACACATAGAAGCCAAAGCACATGAAGTGCGTGGAAAACCTAGAATGGGTGAAAAACCATGGTGAGAAATGCTGCTAGGATCTACTATCCTAATTTAGCCTCGCGAAGAAGTAATGTGTGCAAAGCTTTAAGGGCACCAACCCTAAGTAATTGCCAAATTCCTTGCTTGAGAATACCAACTCCAACAGAAGCACCAACTTCTCTAACTGAGGACCAACTCAGCATCCTTAAGGTGCCAACTATAAGGATGTTACAAATACAAAATGCCACTCATTTACAAATAAAAAATATTATGTTTTACAACTTCTGAAACCTAGAAGCAAACTTTTACACTCTGAACTTTGTCAACTTACAGATACTCTTTTCATGCATGCTGATTCTCCTTTCATGTAATCTTTAGATTTATACAATCTTATTTTTCAGCCTTCACAACAATGCAAAGCCATTCTCCACTCAGATTTCTCTCAATTGCAAAGATACTTTACTGCACAAAAGAAACATTCAACACATTCTTAAAGCAATCAAATGATATGCCTCTGTTTTTTTATACTACAACAATTATCACAACACTTCCCACTCACGCTTTCCTTTTATCAGACCATTCCACTTCTTAACTAAGAACTTACTAGCATTGGTTGTATGATTGAATAGTTATAACTGCCTAAGCAGTTATAACCATAACCAAATAATGTGACACTTCTGATAACTTCTTTGTCTCGCTGAATAGGGCACATAAAATTGTGTCTTAAGTGGTGATAATCACAAACATAAACAAGGAAGTTTGAGAACATAACCAAATACAGGTGGCAACTGTCAGTTAACTGAACGAACCAAGACTTCAGTTAATCCATGAAAAACCTGATATACATATATATATATATATATATATATATATATATATATATATATATATATATATATATATATTTTCAGATCAAATATCATGCAGTAACAAATATGTTTACAGAATAAAGACTTTCCATACAGAAAATGTCGATACTTTGTCCAATATATATTCAATACCAGTGTTTCATGATCAAATCGTTTCATCTTCTGAGTCTGATAAAATCAGACAACTCGGTTTTTTATACTTTCTTAGAAGTTTAAAACCATTCATTTATGTGGGAAAGAACAATAACAACTTCATAACAATCACCATTTATCCAATCACTGTAAGTTTGATACAAAAATAATATGATCATTATGGTCTTGATCGCACTAGTGCACAGAAGAAACAAAGATAAAACAATGGTCATCAAGAATAACATTTAATGTCTGCAAATCAGATTCCCTAATTTTACTTTACTGCTTGTAAGATATTTGAATTTAAAATAGGTTTCACATAATGTCTGCAAATTTTATTTAACTGCTGCATCTTATTATTAGCAATTTGACATCAATGACAACCTCTTCTAACAATCTACCCCTTTGCCATTGATGGCAAAATTCTGATTAGAAAACAACCTGATCTACAACAACTCCAATCTGAAAAACAACCCAATCTGCAATAACAACAATCATCCTGGAACAATAAACTGCATTAATCATCAACAAACTCTGAAATCTAACTACAAATAAATCTGTAATAACCATCAACAAACTCCAATATCTGTATCGACATCAATCGATCTTGCATCTGTCTCAATATCACTTTTCTCCCCATTTGACATCAACAGCAAAGAGTGAAAACTAAAATGTCACCATCCAGGGATATAAAATTAAACATGAAATACTCTACTTGAGCAGATGCTTGCTCTTGAACTAAATTAGAAAGGAGAAGAAGCCAAAACCCCGAGCTTCCATCTATGCCAAAGAAAACTTTCATCAACTTGCCCCAACAAACAATGTTACCTTTGCTTATCTGAGATCATAGACCTTGCTTTTTGTTCTTTTTCCTTCAGTAATTAATCTTCTTGAATTGATTTTTTTTGTTTTTTTTTTAATTTCACACCCTTGAGCATTAGAAGTTACAATGTATCCATTGTCACACATTTGACTAACACTTAGAAAATTATATTTTAATCCTTCTACATACCAAACATTATGTGTTTCTAAAGCATCATTAATGCTCAAAGTACCTTTACCACGAATCTCGACAAATTACTTCTCTCCAAATTTCATTGAACCACCATTCCAATCAGTAAGCTTGATGAACTTACTATTATCACCAGTCATGTAATTAGAGCAACCATTGTCTATTATCCATAAATTCTGCCTTTAAGCATAAAAAGCAATTTGAACAATTTTGAATTTTTTACACTTCTTTCCTTCATACTTTTTCCATACTTCCTCTGTTTCTTTCTTGAGGTTGTCAGGATCACTCAAGAACTTGTTTTTGTTCTTTCTCTATTATGCAAAATTCATGTTACACTGTCTAGCAATGTAACCTTAATTTGACAATTATAATAGATCATGTTGAAATCTTATAAAGAGTCAAGAGAATTTCTACTAACAAAGTTCTTGATATAACTCTACAATCAATTGCTTTATGACAAAAATAACTGCAAACTTGTTTACTGCATCTTTTCTTGTAGGATGAAACCGTTGAGGATGAAAATTAAGGATGATGAATCTCTTGAAGCCAATCATACACTATATAGGTCTATGATTGGAAGTTTATAGCATTTGACAACTACAAGGCCTGATATTATGTAAGCAGTTGGTTTAGTGGCACACTTTTAGGAAACACCAAAGGAAACTCATCTGGAATCAGTCAAAAGAATATTCAAATATCTAAAGGGCTCTATAGAGTTTGGGTTATGGTACCAAGAGGCGAAGATTTCACCCTTACAACATATATGGATGTGGATTGGGTCGACAATGTTGATGACATAAAAAGTACTATTGAGGCAGCATTCTTCCTGGGTAAATGTCTTGTATGTTGCTTGAGTAAGAAAGAAGTTTCAATTTCTTTATCTACAGTAGAGGGAGAATATATTGCAACAACAGCTTGTTGTCCATGGGTTATATGGATGAAGTAGTCTTTAAACGATATTAAAGTTGTGTACAAGTGTTCCGTCTCCATATTCTATGACAATACAAGTGCAATCAATATTTCAATGATGGAATTATGCACTCTAGGACAAAACATATTCCAATTAAATCATTTCTTAAGAGAGGTGTTTGATTAGCAAGTGAAGTTGGGGTATATTTGGTGCAGGAGCACCTAGTTAGATAAGGTTTACTCCTTAAATGTTTTGGCTTGTACTTGACCTTAGCCAAGTCAAGAAAAGAATAAGACTCCAAGAGAGTCGAGTAGTTAGGAAGATAGATTAAGTTTTGTACTTGACACCAAGTTGCCCCTAGTGGATCTTGGGTTGCCAAGGTGGCCAAATAGGGCCTAGAGTGTGCAAATGCTTAGAAATAGGTTAGTCAAGTTGTTTTTAGGGTGTCTTGAGTTTTAAATAGGTTTGAGATAGGTTAGAGATCAAGTTAGATCACTTTAAGGATCTCTAGCAAAAGTTGCTAACACAAAAATGCAAAAGTTCGAGCAACTTTGACAACTTTTCAATTTTCGAGCAAGAAATGTCAAAAATCCCTAAATGAAGTTAGGGATTGGACATTGGTGTTTTTGGTAGTATTTAAGGTTTAATTTGAAGGAATACGAGGTTAGACAACTTGGAGACATAGTTCCCAAGGTTGATTTGGTTGTTTCTATTCTCTGTGTTTCATGACAGTCTAATGAAATCTGAAGCTTATCACTGCAAATGTGATTGAAGACGTGTTTTTTTGTTAATTTCATTGCCTTAGTTTGCAGAGTGTTTTATTTTTATCTTGTTTTTTTTTGTAAGTCCAAACCCTCACTAGACTCTGTCTTGTCAGTTTGAAGGGCTACGGTGAAAACATGGTTCCACCATGACTTCCCTCCATGATAACTTAATGGCTCATGGAGGAAGTGAAGTGGAACCTCTGTATATAGTGTCTTAACTTGTACAGGTGCTGAAAATGGATGGAGCTCAGTTTGAAGGCTTGCCCTAGGCGAGACAGGGTGTCCCGGTTAGTGCAAAGCCAATGACAGTGAATTAAAGAATGCAGGGTTGGATTGGAAAATGGTATGTCTGGATTGGAGAGAGCCATTAGAGACTAAATGAAGCCCTAGAACCAGTGGTTGGTGTTTGTGGAAGTGAATTTGATAACCTAGCTAAGTGACCTAGGCAATTAGGCCTATTTTCTAGGAAAGAGGCTTAGCAATTGAAGCGTATTGTACGAACATTTGTGAAACCCTAGACCTCAAAAATCTTTGAGAACTCCCAAAAGGGTATCCGGATCTTGGATCACTTTTGGGGCTCATTTGTAAAGTTTTAGGGTTATTGGGCTATAATAGTGTTCAAAGACCTAGTTGGGGCTAATAGGGCTACAAGCCTAAAAACTAGGAATCCTTGAGATCAGTAAGGAAGTTCTAACTAGTCTGTGATATTTTGCATCGGAAGGATGAAAATCCACTTGTTGACAATGGATTCAACCCTACACAAAGCTAATGTGAGGTATGGTGAGTGTGAGGTGAGTTTACCCTAGTGAACTCAAGCAGGAGAAGTGGTAACACTAGTTGATAGGAAGACCCCAAGTTGGTAGGAAGGATTCCAAGGTGAAAAGGGGAATTAAGATACCCTTAAGTTGTCTAAGGGTATCCTTAGTGATTGAGCTTGCTTGGCTCAAGGTGAAGTTTGGAGGTCTCCCTATCAGATTTGGTATCAAAGCCATAGATGTGGGCTAGTGGAAGTGGATGTTGCAAAAACTAGAATCAGTAGGATCATCAAAGATGGTGACAAATGCTGAACTTGCAAAAAAGGTGGAGGATCAAGAAGAGGAGAATAGGCTCCTAAGGGAACAACTAGCAGAGATGGCAACTAAGGTTGATGAAGTGCAAGCTAAGACTGAGGAAGTAAGTGAAAAAGTGAGAGAATCAGAAGGAAAGGAGAAGGTAGTAGCCATAGAGGATGAGTTGCAAAACCTGATCCAATTTTGCAAGAGGAACCATTACTTAGGGCACTAAAAGCCATGGGAGGAAAATCTTTAGGAGTACCCTTGTTTAGTGGTAAGATGGAGCCAGAATTGGTCATGGAGTGGATAGAGGGGTTAGAGAATCACTTTGAATGTGAATGTGTATCAGAGGCACAAAAGGTAAAGGTAGCTAAATCAAGATTGAGGGGAGCAACTATGACATGGTGGAAGTTCATCCAAGATGAAAGGCAAAAGGAATGGAAGCACCCCATTGCAACATGTAGTGTCCCCTCTTAATTTATTGGGACATTTTCTTTATCTCTTCACACTTACTCTTTCTAGTTCTTGCAAATGAATTATATAATGGAGGATATGTACAATATCACTTTCTACTTCAACTCAATCAACAATATGTAGGGAAATGATTTGTCTTGTCGATATTCCTTGTCAAGGATAATAACTTCTAATATTAGCATAAATAATTATATCTAATGAATCATGGATGCTCCTAATATTTTAACGTTGGTTTTAGAAATCTTAATGATTTCAGGTGCAAGAAATGAGTTAATGATAGTAATGGAAAAAGAATCGGTTTTTCACTGTAGTGTCCCCAACTAAGAGGCACAATCATGATATCTATATATATGTTATGTTTATTTCTTTCATTCTTTATCAGCCTTCCCAAATCCTTTTGACCCTAGATCCATATATATGTTATATAATCTATAATTCCCTTCCATGAATACCAAATATCTTCTTCCTTCTTATATGATGTGTTCGAAGTGTGGAACCACATGGTACAAGACATGACTTGTGTTCATTAATAACATCTTCTTGCCTTATACTAATCGTACTCTTTCATATGTCGATAGGTTAGAATTGTTAATCATTGTCAATCGACTAATATTTTAGATTGTCTTCTTAATAGACGATCGCTCATTCTTGAAATAACATTATTCATCCTTTTATACGTTTTCTTGGACCAAACGGTAAGCACCTAACAAAACATTCATTCACAATTAGCGGTAGCCCCTAGGATAGTAGTAGAGCCCGCTTATTCGGCTTTGATCCTTCTCGACACAAATCTTTTAGAGATGAATATACATCACAATAGTGACTATGATTTTATCGATCCCACCGTTGTTTTCAACCACTTCACATTGACGGTTTATTTATTGATTCTGCCATATGATATGTGTCGAATATATTTCATAATTCCCTATTCACTGCCTTCCTCTTATCGCTACCGCTGATCAAAGAATGAGCGGACAATAGGAAATGCAAGGTGGCGTATATTTTAGTGGCTGCAATATGATATAGTTTTTCCAATTCAAATGTTTCGTACTTAATCAATCTCCTTATGATCTCTCAATCAAATACAAGCATCGGAAATTCTACTTCCACTACAACCTTCACTTTGGCTGATAATTTTGATTCTTATTAAATCAAATCAGCTGTCCAGGTAGGATCGCACATGTATACTTGTGCTACTCTCTATGTTACCCATTTGTATCAGGTGTGATTGGCCTGGCGATCTTTTGTTCTTTCCTTCGGTAATAACTCTTTGCGTAGAATGTAATATGTATATTTGAATTGTTATTCGATGTCTATATCCGCTAACTCTTGTTTGCCTTTGGCCTGAGCATATGGATCAAGTCATCCGAGTTTGCTGGGTTATTTTCTATTCCTCCTTTTCTTCTTCCCATTTGATAGATTGTTGATTCCAATATATATATATATATATATATATATATATATATATATATATATACCTACTATCGGTGTTGTTTGGTGTTATCAATTTACTATTATTTGAAGTCAATCATTGTTATGTTGATGGTTATAATATTGTCATTTGATATATTGTTTGCACCATAATAAATAGTAATACTTGATATATTATCGTATGATAATATCTAATATATATTTTTATTAATTCATATTATATTTTATATAACATTTGATTAGTATTTAATGTATTAAGATTTTGATTTAATTAATTATTATTTATTTAGAAATTATAATATTATTTATTTATAATATAATTATTATATTTATTTATTAATAATATATCCTTATATTATTATTATAATAATTTAATTATATATTATAATTTATTATTATGATTTAAATATAATTATATTTTTATTTTATTTTTATTATTTAATCTTATATTCAATTCTTATTATCATTAAATTCCGCTCTAGAAGGGGACATTACACAACATGGAAGGAAATGGTAGCCAAGATTAAGGAGGCATATCCACCAGAGGATTATGAAGTTCAAATACACAAGAAAAGACAAAATTTGAGACAAAAGGAATTGGATGTGAGTACCTACACCGAGGAGTTTCAAAAATTGTGTTTAAGGTCAAAGGTGCAAGAAGATGAGAGCCTCAAGGTGGCAAGATACCTAAATGGATTGAGATGGAGCATCCAAGAGGAGATCGGTTTTCTTAGCCCTGCTACCGTGCATAAGTGCTATCAACTTGCCCTTGAAGAAAGAAGCAAAACGAAGCAAGACTCCAATTCTAGGGGTAGAGGCCGAGGAAGAGATTCAAGAGGCCATAGGGGTCATTTTAGTGGAAGGAGCAATGAATCAAGATCCTATAATGATACAAGGCAAATTGTTATGTCCCCATTTTTCAAACTCTTGGGATTAGCTTAGTTTGGTGACCCTCGTAAGCTAATCAGGTTGTCAGAGGGGGTCAGTCTGCAAAGCCAATGGTTGGATTCCATTCTGGAGGTTTTAGTTGCCATGTCTGCTCTTCATTGGGGTCAGATTAGATGACTTACTATTTATAGTAAGTGGTATTTTGGGTATGGCTATGTTTAGTAGGGCGCTTGCACAATTGTCTCAGATGTTTCAGGATTGATTATGCAGAATCTCTAGTTTGAGAGACTTGCTATTTATAGTAAGTCTATTTTGGTCAGATGGCTATTTCTGGCAGGGCAGTATGAGCTCAGGTACTATTGTCAGAAGTTGGAATTATTTTGTCAGAGAGATTCAATGGCTTCATGTTTTAATTGTGGTTATTAAATTAAGTTATTTTAATTTACTAACTTAATGGCTTTAATGTTATAAAACAATGGTGTGTTGAGGAAGCCACATTAGTGAAAAGTGTGAAGGTGAAGCTTTTTCATAAATCTTATAAATAGAACATGAAAAAGCCTTTTTACTCACCTATTGTCATTTGATGAATTGTTAAAAAGTTGTTATTGAGAGAGAAATCGATTTTCTTTGAGGAAGAGGATTTTGAACTTGGTCTTCAATTTTGGAGAGAGTTCTACAGCAATTGAATCCAAGCTGGAATCGAAATTCATAGCATAAATTGCAGATTTGTTTGGTGTGTGAAAAGAGTCAAGACTGTACGGATTAGCTGCTGCTGTACTATTTGCCTAGGGTCGTACATGTTGTAGGGTATTGAATTTAGAGGAGATTGAGGCTCAGTTTTGGCTGAGTGTACATGCCGTCCCTGTTTGGAGTCTCACAAATGGGCTGCGTTTGGAATTGAAGTGCTGCTGGGGCTGCATTTGGGGTTTGAAGTGCTGTTGGGGTTGCATTAGAAATCTTGAAGACTGTATTTGTTCTACAGCAGTCACATTCTTTGAAATTAAGGTGCCAGTGATTTCCCATTAGCATTTATAATGTTCTTGAGTTAAAAAAACTTTTTCTTAATTGTTCATTTGTTGAACACTCAAGGCAGATTTGTAATTGTTGTTTAAATGATTATGATGAGAAATTCGGTGAATTTACATTTATGAATTTAATTTAAAATTTGCAAGTAAAATATAAATATTTGAAATTCAATTGAATTTGCAAATAAATTTGAGATTAAGCCAGCTAGTTATAGAGCCAATTGGGCTCATCATAGTGGTATCAGAACACTGATCTTGCCATCCTGAAGGGTATGAGGATTTAGTAATGGCAGATAGATTTGTACTGGGAGGGCACTATACCCGCAGGGGTAGAGGCTCACCACCTCTTGAAGGTAATGAACAGGGCCCACAGATTGAACAGGCAGGAGACAGGAACAGGAATAACATTGGAAATGATATTGATAGGGAGGCCAAAGATGCCTTCAGGAATATTGTAGATGGTCAGCATCATGTTGCAAATGTATTGCAACAGCTTTCAGACACTCTTCAGCGTAGCACATTACCAGGTGATTGTGCTAGAGACAGAGGTGCACGGAGTGTTTCAGTTAGCTCACACATGTTACGAGCAGATGACAGGCGTGATTATAGAGCTGACCATACTAGTACTTATTACAGGCCTCTTCATCCTACTTTCTTGAGGCTAGAGTTGGATGCATCACAAAGCTAGACCTCAAGAGTGGGTACCATCAAATTAGGATCAAGGAGGGGGATGAATGGAAGACGGCATTCAAGACTACATCAAGCTTATATGAGTGGCTAGTTATGCTATTTGGACTCACCAATGCCCCTAGCACATTCATGAGATTGATGAATGAAGTGCTAAAGGACTATATAGGGGTATTTGTAGTAGTTTACCTTGATGACATATTGATCTTCAGCAAGACAAGGATGGAACACCTTGAGCACTTGGAAGTGGTGTTTAAGAAATTGAAGGAAGAACAATTGGCTATCAATCTAGAAAAATGTGACTTCTTGAAACAAGAGCAGGTGTATTTGGGTTTTGTGATCTCACAAGGCAACTTCAAAATGGATAAAGGTAAGGTAGAAGCCATCCTAAGCTGGCCCACTCCAAAAACAAGGATTGAGGTAAGAAGTTTCCATGGTTTGGCTCAATTCTATAGGAAGTTCATCAAAGGGTTTAGTGAGATTTGTGCCCCTATCTTGGATACCATCAAGGGTGGAGTAAAGACTAAGTTCAAGTGGACCAAAGAGGTTGATAAGAGCTTTCAATTGTTGAAGACCAAGGTGGCTACCCAACCTATTCTTGTGTTGCCTAGTTTTGAGAAACTATTTACCTTGGAGTGTGATGCTAGTGCTGTTGTTGTTGGAGCAGTCCTTAGGCAAGAAGGAAAACCAGTTTCTTTAGTGAAAAGCTCAATGAAGCAAAAACAAGGTATTCATCCTATGACTTGGAGCTTTATGCTTTAGTCCAAGCCCTTCGGAAGTGGAGGCACTATCTATTGCCCAAAGAGTTTGTGGTTTTTACTGATAATTAAGCTTTGAGCTATATTAACACCCAAGAGAAACTAAGCCATAGGCATATTAAATGGATGGAATTCCTACAAGCCTACACCTTCCATATCAAGCATAAGAAAGGCCAAAGCAACAAGGTTGTCGATGCCCTTAGTAGAAGGTTGCTCACTGTTCAAGAGCTGAAGTTGCAAAGCATTGGGATAGAAGGCTTCAAAGACCTATACCATGATGATGCAGATTTTGCAGAGGTATACAAGGTATGTGCAGATTTTAGTAATCATTTTCATAGCCAATACGCAGATTAAACCTTACAAAATGGTCTATTGTTTAAGGGTGGACAATTATGTGTGCCTAGAGGGTCCATGAGAGAATCTCATACAAGAGAAACACAATGGTAGTCTTAGTGGGCATTTTGGGCTTAATAAGACACTTGATTTAGTTAGTAGATTCTACTATTGGCCAAAGTTACAAATGGATGTCAAAAAGTATGTAGAGGAGTGTATTGTTTGTCAAAATGCAAAGGGGATTGCTACTAATGCTGGCCTTTAGCAACCTCTCCCAATTCCTAATAGGCCATGGGAGTGACTTAGCATGGACTTCATTGTGGGCTTACCTAGGACTAACACTGGATTTGATAGTGTGTTTGTAGTGGTGGACAGATTCAGCAAGATGAGTCACTTCATTCTATGCAAGACCACTCATGATGCAAGCTACATTGCCCACCTATTCTTTAAAGAGGTAGTAAGAATCCATGGGTTGCCTTTAAGTATTGTTTCTGACAGGGATGTGAAGTTTATGGGCCACGTTTGGAAGACATTGTGAAAAAAGATTGGAACCAACTTGTTTTTTGGGTCAGCCTATCACCCACAAATGGATGGCCAAACAGAGGTCATCAATAGAGTCTTGGGTAACCTCCTTAGGCGTTTGACAAAGAAGTATGGTCAAATGTGGGACCAAGTCTTACCCCAAGCTGAATATGCATACAATGATAGTGTCAATAGAACTACTAGTAAGAGCCCCTTTGAAGTTGTTTATGGGATTCACCCAAGGGGAATATGTGAGCTTAGGGACTTGAAAAACACAACATATAAGAGTGGACATGCAGAAGATTTCATACAATCCATGAAGGAAGTTCATGACCAAGTCAAGAACACACTAATGGAGGCTACACAAAAACTAAAGGCTAAAGTGGATGACAGGAGAAGAGAGGTTCAATTTGAGGTTGGAGACCTTGTTATGGTTCACCTCAACAAGGCTAGGTTGCAAAGAGGATTCCCCACCAAGTTGCAAATGAGGAAGATTGACCCTTGCTCTCTTCTGGCCAAGTATGGTCAGAATGCTTATAAGGTGGCACTGCCAATTGATTTGGCCATTTCCCCTATTTTTAATGTACAGGATTTGACCAGGTATAAAGGCCCTGATGTATCCAAAGACACACAAGATACAGTAGTTGTTGCAGACCTCCACAAGGTGTCCTTGCCATCCAAGAGCCAGCCTAAAGCAGAGAGGATTCTAGACTCCCGGTTACAGAACCAAACAAGACATGGAGTGTACATGGAACATTTGGTGAAGTGGACTAACCAACCGGAATCAAAAGCCACATGGATTGCTGAAGCAGCATTCAAGAAGTTTGGTATAGACACAACATTGTTAAACCCAAGTGGTACTTGACTTCTTTGTTCAGGGAGAATATGGTGTCGAAGCACCTAGTTAGATAAGGCTTACTCCCTAAATGTTTTGGCTTGTACTTGACCTTAGCCAAGTCAAGAAAAGAATAAGACTCCAAGAGAGTCTAGTAGTTAGGAAGATAGATTAAGTTTTGTACTTGACACCAAGTTGCCCCTAGTGGATCTTGGGTTGCCAAGGTGGCCAAATAGGGCCTAGAGAGTGCAAATTTTTAGAAATAGGTTAGTCAAGTTGTTTTTAGGCTGTTTTGAGTTTTAAATAGGTTTGAGATAAGTTAGAGATCAAGTTAGATCACTTTAAGGATCTCTAGCAAAAGTTGCTAACACAAAAATGCAAAAGTTGTAAAAGTTGCCCGAGCAACTTTGACAACTTTTCAATTTTCAGGCAAGAAATGTCAAAAAGCCCTAAATGATAGTTAGGGATCGAACATGGGTGTTTTTGGTAGTATTTAAGGTTTGATTTGAAGGAATACGAGGTTAGACAACCTGGAGACATAGTTCCCACGGTTGATTTGGTTGTTTCTATTCTTTGTGTTTCATGACAGTCTAATGAAATCTGAAGCTTATCACTACAAATGTGATTGAAGACTTGTGTTTTTTTGTTAATTTCATTGCCTTAGATTTAATTTGTATCTTGTAAATAGTTTGCAGAGTGTTTATTTTTATCTTGTTTTGTTTTGTAAGCCCAAACCCTCACTGGACTTTTTGAAGGGCTACGGTGAAAACATGGTTCCACCATGACTTCCCTCCATGATAACTTAATGGATCGTGGAGGAAGTAAAGTAGAACCTCTGTATATAGTGTCCCAACTTGTATAGGTGTTGAAAATAGATAGAGCTCAGTTTGAAGGCTTGCCCTAGGCGAGACAGGGTGTCCCAGTTAGTGCAAAGCCAATGACAATGAACTAAAGAATACAGGGTTGGATTGGAAAATGGTATGTCTGGATTGGAGAGATCCATTAGAGACTAAATGAAGCCCTAGAACTAGTGGTTGGTGTTTGTGGAAGTGAATTTGATAACCTAGCTAAGTGACCTAGGCAATTAGGCCTATTTTCTAGGAAAGAGGCTCAACAATTGAAAGGTACTATATGAACATTTGTGAAACCCTAGACCTCAAAAATCTTTGAGAACTCCCAAAAGGGTATCCGGATCTTGAATCACTTTTGGGGATCATTTGTAAAGTTTCAGGTTTATTGGGCTAAAACAGTGTTCAAAGACCTAGTTGGGGCTAATAGGGCTACAAGCCTAAAAACTAGGAATCCTTGAGATCGGTAAGGAAGTTCTAACTAGTTTGCGATATTTTGCATCAGAAGGATGAAAAATCACTTGTTGACAATGGATTCAACCCTACACAAAGCTAATGTGAGGTATGGTGAGTGTGAGGTGAGTTCACCTTGGTGAACTCAAGAAGGAGAAGTGGTAACACGAGTTGATAGGAAGACCCCAAGTTGGTAGGAAGGATTGGTAGTTCTTCCAAGATGAAAAGGGGAATTAAGATACCCTTAAGTGGTCTAAGAGTGACCTTAGTGATTGAGCTTGCTTGGCTCAAGGTGAAGTTTGGAGGTCTCCTTGTCAATATTGTTGCAAAGGAACAAATTGGTAACAATTTTACAAAGCCTCTTCTAAAAGAGACTTTAGAGTACCTAAGGGGCAAATTGGCAGTGATGTCATTATCATCTAGCCATCAAATCTTTTTAAAAGGAAGCATTTAATCAAGGTAAGCTATTCATTTTCTTATTCAGTTAGCACCAAATACCATTTGCCACTAATATCAAATGGGGAGAAGTGGAGTAATGGGGAGCATTTCAATTAGGGGGAGTTGTATGATCCAATTGCATTTCGAAGAGTACTTCTTACAAGGTTTGCGTCAATGGAAAAGGGGGAGATTGTTGGATTGTTATCATTCTAAGGACAAATCAATGGTGTAATGGTTAGAGAAGTTGTGCCAAGTCTATGGCTGTATGATTGAGATTTCTTTAATCCAAGTGAGAGACAATTTTATTATTAAATTCCACAAGTTTTTAATGACTGGCGTTCATGCTTGAATGGAAGTGAAGGCCAAATGTAGTAGAGGACAAGATATGGCCCAACCATGTGCTAGAAGAGGCAACGGTGATGTTTCTTCTGATGCACCTAAATTTACCTATGGATTACATTGAGGTTTCTATGCATTCCAAAAGAGTGGTTTTACCACTTGGTTCTATTTTGTGAGTATTATGCTCACAAATTCTAACTTGGGATGTATGATGCAAGAGCATCACGTCCACAAGCAACATTGTATCACCAAAAATGTGTTTGTTTCTAGTTTTGGTTGTTATTTGTCTAGTAGGCTCTAGTAACCTTCTCTTGTCATATATGTATATTCAAAAGACTATAATTATAGTATAGGTTCTATAGATTGAGCATAGGTTACCTATAGGTGTTCACTTACGTCATACACTTATCTACATCAAGACTATGCTACAAGTTGCGATAGTATAATATCGTATGCTTTAAAATGGTAAAATGTTTCTTGAGGGGCATTTCTCCAACTTCCTTCTAGTCTTCAAAGTGACATTTCTCTTTAAAAATCAATATTGGAATTAGTTTTCATTGCTTTGAGCAATATACTATTTTAATTTTTCAAAGGGGGTTGTGTTTTTGTATTTTCTGTCATTAGCAATGCTAGGGCGTCAAATCTATATGTTTACAATGGTTGTTCACTTATGCCTTTTGTGACTGATAATTTTGTTGGCATCAAGAGATGGTAACCAGTAAGCTTACTACCGGTACATGGCAATTAAGTATTGTCATTGATTGGCAAAAGAGGAAAGAGGTGTTTGACATCTCAATCTAAGGTCTAAAGATCTAACTAAACACCAGAGGTGGATATGTATGTAAAGAGACTGGTTTGGCAACCGGTGACACTGTGCAAGGAAGAAAAGACTATATCTACTCATTAAGAGAAACCGGTCACTAAGCCAAGTGCATCGGCAACCGAGGAACGGACAACCGATGTCGACAATGCAACCAAGGAAAGGGTGCAACCGGTAAGCAGTGGAAGAAAAGGTAATAGGTCAAAGTTCTTACCTGTTCATAACATAAGGATCTCAACCAATCAAGAAAAGACTTCAGTATGATAAGATGAACCAGGGAAGTCATAGTCAACTATTTGTTTAACCAACTCTTTGACCAGGATTTATTGCACTAAAACCGAAAGACTTTGAGTTAACATGGTGATCGGTTTGAGGCGCGTTTTAAGGTTTTAAAGCTGAAGTCTGTGGCTTTAAAACATGGAATTATCTCATACGAAGGAAAGGTGCTTGACACGCATCTATTGTTTTCTTCATAAAACAAATAAAGCAAGGGCATGCATCGAATGTTTCCTCAATGATCTAATACTCCACTGGGTGATGAATCCAAAGGAGATCTGTAATTAGGTCGTGCATAAGTGGCGCAATTAAGGGAAGGACTCTATATATTCTTCTCCCTGTTAAGAATACAGGTTGCTCTCATTCTGCCAAAGCAAAGAGTGAACTTGTATGATGAAGAAGCTAAGGTGAATAGAAAAGAGAAGAAAAGAGAGAAGAGTGTGTAGAGAAGCACAACAGAAAAGGAGAACATACCAACGGTGACCGGTGATGTTTCTCAGTTGAGTATAACAAAGATCTTATCAGGCTATGCAAAGCCATTTGTAAAAGGTCAAATCCTTCTATTGTTTTCTAATAACTACAATAGCTAAATCCCAGTATTTTGGGTGGACTCTAACAAGTCCCTTGTACTAAATCCCTATCAAATCCCTTAACCGGGTCGCATCTAATAGTGCGTTGTAATCCTTTAACATGGAAGGCTCCTAACAGGGTGCACTTCAGAAGAGTGCAGAATTTGTGAGGTCTCCTCACACCGTGGTTTTCACCCAATTTGGGTTTCCACGTGATAAATCTGGTGTCACTTTGTGTTTGATTGCTTGATGCTACTTTTATGCTTGAATCTATTTTGCTTACAGTTATAAGTATATTTCATCAGATTTATTCAGAGAAGTTTTATAGGTGTTGATTCACCCCTCCCCTCTCAGCATTGGTTGGGACTATCAAATTTCTCTAGGAGCGGTAGGTGTCATTTTTGTTTGGGAAGCACTCTTCTAGGTTTATTGGCAACCATCCAACTTTCTTTAGTGGGAAGCATTTTAGTTTTGGGGAAATTACACATTTTCTCCATGTAGGAAGGTCATTTTCTTGATCATTTGGGTGTTCAATGCTTGTGTAGGCTATGTGGGCATGTTTCTTGTTAATCAGTATATTGGCAATCGAATAGTCACTTTCGGTGACCTTTCATTTCTTCAAAAGGGAAAATTGTTACTACAAAGAGATCCACCAATCTTCAACACAGAGCCATTCTTTTTAGCAAAGGGCAAATAAAGAAAATAGAAGATCATCCAAGCAAAGAACAAGTGAAATATGAAATAGAGAAGATCCTATGGATTGAGGGTAGATTGGGGAACTGGAATAGGATGTCTATGATGCATTCCTCCAAGACAGTGAAAAGTTCTTTGGTTCATTCATGAACTATGTAATTTGAAGGCTCTTTTGAGCATGTTTGTAAGACTATCATGGCTGACTTCGTAATTTAATGCAAGGCATATTGCTTTTTCTTTCAGTTGATGGCCACATTTGTTAGTAAATGTGAGGCTGCTAGGTTTAGATTGTCCTCAATTGGACCCCATTGCCTATATTGCATCAGTATTCTTAGAGCGTGGCCCAGCCATCCCAATAACCTTGTTTCTATGTCCAAACATACACACAAGGACATATGGACAAGGCACTCAAGATGTTAGGACCATGTCCTGCTCAAACCAAGGATGGATCCATGCCCATACTTGAACCCGTCCTATTCAGTATAGCAATGACACCCAATATTCACAAAAAACTAGTCAGTTAGGCCTCTTTATGTACTTTTCATTCATTTCTTGCTTGATCTCAACTTTTCTTTTGCTTCTACTTTTGGAATCTTTATTTTGTTTTCTAGGACTGCATTTGGCACTACCTTTGCCCCACAATATTAGCGGGCCATCTTTAGACAGTAATCTTTTTTATATTTTCTATGGATGAAAGTTCTGCATATTCATTTCTCATTTATATTTTTTGAAGTTGTTTTTTAAGTTTTACATTTTTAGCAAATCTAAAATTCACTGTTTTCTGTCTGTGCAGGCGGATTATTGATTTTGGCAGTGCTATTGATAAATTCACCCTGGAACATTTGTATGGAATAAATGGACCATCTAGGTTTGTATAAGTGCCATTGTTTAAAACTGTGATGTTTTTCTAACTATTGCCTAGTATCACATTTGAATTTCTCCACAAAAATTGATATAAAATAAAAATAATTCACAACATTGTTTATCTACCATAACTTTTTAACTAATAGGAATTGCTACACACTTGATTGTTCTAACTCCAGAGGTTCTAACTTCTAATCTCAAATTATTAATTAGAATATAGGCCCTTACTAAATCAGGATCTCTTTTTCAGCTCAGAGGGAGAAAGAGAAGGGCACCTTGTACAAACATTTGTTTGATTCAGAGAGGCCCTAACTAGATCAAGTTTATTCATTTTTTAAGAGAGATTTTGGTGGAAAAATTTATATGCTCTAACTAAATCAAGATCAGTTTTTTAGTTGAATGAGATCTTTCGATTGAGAAATTCATAAGGTATATGCCCTAACTAAATCAACATCCTTTATAGAGGGAGATTCTAGCTAAATAAGAAATTATCTTTTGAGATAGAGAGAGATCTTTTAGTTGGAAAATGTATAAGGACCCCATACAATTGCCTTTTCTTTTCTACATATGATTGAATGGGTTACACAATAGATATAGAATCACCAATGAACACTCATTAAACTTTGTTGTGATACACTATGTTGCACTTTCAATTCAGGTCTAATAAAAAAGAATCCCCCCTTCTGGTGCATGTGCACACACACACACACACCCAGAGAGAGAGCGAGAGAGAGATCTTTTTGTTGAGAAATGTAAAAGCACCGTCTGCAAATATTTTTGCTAATCAGAATGCTTCTGTAAGAGAAGTGTATAACTATAAATTTTTGTTTTCTCTCTACAGATCATTGAATAGGCTACACAAGAATATACAACCAGTGAGAATGAATACTTTTTAAACTTTGTTTGGAAGTAATAAATTATGTTGCACTCTCAGTTGAGGTAGAATAGAAAAGAAACCTTGGCTGTATTTTGTAAAGACAGAGGTTATCCTATTTTATACATTCCTTCTATTAAATTGATACTTATATATTTAAATCTTCAGGGCAGAACAAACACTTGAATATGCTCCACCGGAAGCTTTATTACAGAGCAAGTGGTTCCATGGTTCCCCTCAAAAAGCTATGAAGTATGAAATTTTCCTTTCAAAATGTATATATTTTAAAATATCTTACAAAGCTAGTAGAGAACTGATTATCAGAATTGAGGTCTAATAGTATATTTCATATTGTTTTCTATTACATTTGCCTGTGTTATCCATTAAGTTTGTCATTCGTAAATGTATCGGGCAATGCATCCTGTAGTGTGTAAGACTCTATATCATGTCATATATTTTATGTTTGTGCATATTTTTTAGTGGCTTTTTTTGTCAATTTTAAATTTGAGAGATCCCTGAAGCAATTTTTTGGCATGCTCGGTTCAGGTATGACATGTGGAGTATAGGAGTGGTAATGCTTGAACTCATCCTAGGCACACCCCATGTTTTTGAGATTAGTGCTCGAACACAGGCTCTTATTGATCAACATCTGGAAGGATGGCATGAAGCTGCAAAAGAGCTTGCCTTCAGGTAGACTGAAAATTCACAAAATGATACTTCCAACTTTTTTTGTCGAAGGAAATAAACACAATAATCCTTCAAAATCAGTGGATTTTCTAATGTGTCTGGAACAAATAATCTGGGTTTCCTTGTTTCTTTGAGGGATGACTTTGGAGATAATCACAGAAATTTTCCTGAAGAGTTTATATGTGCATCTTTTTCTAAGTAGCACATCAATTTTCTTTTCTGACTAGGTCACTTCTATACATAAAATTAAAATAAATAATTTCTCATTTCAAACTAGCTCAATTAGTTATTAGCACATCAGATAAAACACATACATCTGCAATATACTTATAAGAAAACTTATTGTAGCTATCTATTATTTAATTTAAGTAATACAAAGAACTACCCTTTTTTAAAACAATTATTGTTTTTCAACATATTTAAATCCCATAATAACCTTGTTAGTTTTTTTCTATTTAATGAGTTAAAAATATAAATTACCTATTGAACTTAGGGAAAAGTCGAGTGTCTCTGAGTTCCTGGGATGGTATGATGTCCCTATTTGAAATAATAAGTAATAATAAATTAATGAATAAGTTATAATAAAATTTTAACTATATTATTAATAGTGTATTAAATGATATATATAATATTGTATTATTAATGAATATAATATAATTCATACTTAACAATATATAAAAATAATAATATAATATTAATGGATTACATAATAATAATAATAATAACGTACAATATAATATTAATAATATATTACACATAATAATAATAGTTATTTATTAATAACATTTTGGAGAGTCGTGTCTCTCCTTATTTCCCCGTGAGGATGTATAATGATGGAATTGTTATCTCTTTAAAGGGCATCCAATGATTCATATTTGCAAGATTTGCAAGTGCAAAATGGTGACATTTTGATGATTATGAAAACTGTTTAAAGTAAGATTTTGTTCTATGTGAAATGAACATAATGGTTTTACATAAAATCTTATTTGTGAGGAGGATTATAGTGTAGAAACTGATATAAAAAAAAAAAATTTATCCTATATGATCCTTCTGTTTGTGAAATGTGAGTCTTGTGGATGAGTATTTTATGGCTATCTTCATTCAGAAAAATGAATGCTCATTCAGAAAGCTAGAAAGATAGAAAATAGGTTCTTTGTATGGTATTTATTTTGCTACTGTGTCTAGGTATTGTGATCAGTTGGTGATTTTGCATTTATTCCCATCAAAAGTTTATTCATATCATAGACACTAATATGCTGGATCTGCAGTTTTCAATAATGTGATTGGGTTAACAATTTTGTCTTGCTGCAAGACTAGATTGCGAGCGCTTATGGAAATTTGCATTCTCCTTCCTGGAAGTTCTCCACAGTATCAACATCAAACCATGGGAAGTGTATCTAATCGATCAGTAAGTTTTTTATGTATTTACCTTATGAAATATATGGATCTTAGATCTGATAAGTTTTCATTGAGTAAATTTGAAGTTTCATTAATTTAGCTTCATGATGGCAGTCATACATATACTATAGTTTACCATATGATTGTGCATCTAATTGGCCATCATTTGAGATGATAATATGCAGGAAATTTGGCCTGCTTCTTGGGAGTGTTCTGAGGAGGCTTTTGCACAGAAAATTAAACAGCGAGACCCTCTTAAGTTAGGGTATGATATTTCTTCCACCATCATTATGAGTATTTTATTTTTTACAACCACATTCACTTCCTAGCAATTTTTAAATTCTAGACAATTTGTTTGGCAAATATTTCATTCTACCATGTAATGTATTTATGAGACTCTTAATTATCTTAGATGTCTTCTTGGACAGGTTTCCAAATATTTGGGCTTTACGTCTTGTCCGGAAACTATTGCAATGGCATCCTGTAAGACAACATATTATATGCAATGGTCTTGTATCTTGAAATCTTTTAGCAGCATCACAAACTTCAATATTTTTTTTTGGCAAATCCTAAGAATTCAAATACATGCCAAAATACCCATTAAGATAGGATTTTCTAAACACATACATACCTTTGCATAGAGACTCACAAGTATATAAACTAGATACATGTTAATGCTTCCTACATCCTCTTCTGTAGTTTCGATATGTTCTTGTTTCCTTTAGATACCATCTCTATTATCTAGCTGTCGATTTACATATACATTTTCCATTCTCATAAGTGATTTTATAATATTTCTTTTATTCCATTTTCTCGCTAATAAAATGACCCTCTTAAGGGTCACTTTATTAGCAAGAAAATGGAATAAAAGAAATATTATAAAATCACTTATTAGCTGTTCAAATCTTCTTCAATACAAACAAATAAAAAAAAATTATCTCATGTACCCAAAGTACCTATTTGTAGGTTTACAAAGAACAAAATTTTTAAGGATTTAAATATTAATATCCCCAAAAATCATTGTTTTAATGTGGAAAAAAAAAGGCAAAACAGGAAAGAAATAATGTTCAAATAAAAATTATTTAATTTTCTAATTTGACTTAAAATAGGCTCTTCAACTTTTGTCAGAAATAGAACTTCTAGAAACAACTATTGGATATAGTCATTGCTAAAAATAGCAATTTGAATATGAATGGTCTTTGCAGTTTTGATGCATTTTCTCAATTTGAAAGTTGAAACTAAGACAAATCCTCTAAAGAGATGAAACCCAAAGTGCCATGAGACTTCATCACTCCAATGCTAATGACTTGAATACTTGAAATTGATCTCGTCCATTTCAAACCCTTCAAACTTCCCAATCTATTATAGGCACAATTTCATGCTGTTTATGATGGAAACTGACTCCTAACCACATGTTTTTATTTTGTTTTATTACTCACGAAAATTATTTTTTGTGCCACCACGAAATGATTCTATTTTATTTCTCTAGCATTTTTCCTCCTATTGCAAGGATTACTAACTTATGCCACCATAGAAATCCTCTACCGTTCAATTCATTGTTCTTTTCCATCATGAAACTAGCTGTTAAGTTGATTGCTGTAGCTTATAATGAAACTACCATGTTTACCTTATAATGTCTTGTGTATCTGTGCATACATAAATTAAATTACTTCTAATAAGTTTACAAGCTTTTTATTATATGTTTACTTGAAGTTTGAGATTGTGGCTTTGTATGGAATTCCTTAATTAAATTTATCAAAGTGTTTTTTCCTTGTATCTTCCTCACATCTTTTTAGTTTCTATATTGAGCAAGAAAGAGTGATTATTTGATTGTTGTATGCTGTTTATTTTAACTTTGCATTACGTGTTAGAAAATGTAGCTTCTAATTTGTTTGCCGTGTTTGAAGTATCCCAGAAAACACCCTTGTATAAATTATAACTAACAAGCATATATTTGTTCAAATTAAGGATTTAGATTTTATTTGTGTTACACGAAGCTTCCTCCTCTAATATGAAGAGCATTCTATTGTACACACTTTGATGCTAATTAAAATGTCAACAATTATAACCTAGAAAATTTGCACAAATAGAAATTGAATTATTCATTAATATACACACGAGCAATCTATGAATTACTTGGCAAGAGATTACAATATTATCATGTCAATCATAGGATAGCTATTGATTTTTTCTAAGTTACCACATTTGCTCCTCCCTGCTGGAATTCAAAATTTGGTTCGCTGTGAATTCTGGTTCGGTTCAAATTCGCTCAAAATTCTGCCACAGTCAAGCAAATTCGCTCCAAGTTCTCTCAAAAGGACCTGGTAAGAATTTTGGACGAATTTGGAAGACTTTTGATTTGGATGGAGGAACCCAAAACAAATTTGGGGCGAATTTGGGGAGAATTTGACTGAAAACGTCATTTTCATTGACTTTTTCATAAAGTTTTTTTGCCAACTTAGGTCTATTTGACCCTCCAACCCTAAAAGTGACAACCAAAAAGACCGAAAAGGTTGTTTTATATGTCATTTGTGCATTTTGTTATGTCATTTGGACTAAAACGTTAATATCTGGTGGTGTATTTTGCTATGTTGCTTTAGTATTAGCATAGTGGTGTATGAACTTATTTGCTGCTATATATATATATATATTATTGTACGGACAAACCCAAAACAAATCCGAACCCAACCCAAAAAAAGTTGGACAAATTTCGAACCCGCATCCGTACTAGAATCCGAACGGGCAACTTAGGATTATTTTGCAATTTTTATTTCCTATCCATAGTCCTCACAAGCCCATTCACAAAATGCCAAGATCATCATTTGTAGATGTTGTTGAACATAATGCCTCTCAAACAACCCATTCTTCTCATTGTGCACCGCCTAGTAGTCACCAAGGTCCTCTAAGTCCATCCTTGTTGGTTTTAAGCTGGCTATCCTCAGCTAGATTTGGACACAACTTGCACTACTATGTAAATAGTGTTATTTTCATTGAGGACTTTATGATAATTTATAGGTTTTTACAACCAAAGCCTTTTGTTGTAACTACTAGTGCCTAAACTAATTATACAACCCCTCAAAAAGCCAAGCATAGCTTGTCTAGACATCTCAAGATGTCATTACACTAATTGCATTTTCCCTCATTTTATCATGTTCCCTTTTTTGATAAATTTTTATAATGACCTTGTTGATGCGAGTTTTGTTCCACTTACAGAACATGCAGGACTAAACACTCAATGATTCGAGAAACATAGAGCATCAAACCCTCTCTTGAATAAAGTCATCTCCCATGCTAAGCTTTGCAATGAAGATCATGGAATGACTCCAAGGTTCCTAACACCTGTGGATATCTAACTTAGTTGAAATGATGTGATTTGTTGGTTAATCACTTAGGCGGGCTTACGTAATTCATTCAAGGATGCCAACTTACTTGCACTTCTAAAGATTTGGCTTCATAATATGCAATAAAAATATAACGGTGATTTATATCACTTCCAACTTTGCTCTTCAACTCTTATTATCTAGATTACTTCTACTTCTAACTATGGATGGGAAGACTAATGGATGGACTAGGACTCCTACCAAATGGAGGCTTACCTGCGACTTCAAATCCACCTAGTGCAAAGCTTCAAAGGATCTCAAATGGTTTTCATATCAACACCTTCCCCTTAATCCAACTTAGAGTACAAATCAAGGATCCAATGCCAATTAAACTTGAGCACAACTACTAGATTACCACATAAGGCACTCTTGCATCTACAAGGAGCTAGTGGCCTAGTTTTATAGAGTCAACCAATCCCAATATCACCATACAATCTATCTACTTTTACTCTTACTTTAACAACTTTGAAATAAAATCCTATTTTAATTCTGGAAGTAGAAACCCTGCAATAACACCAAGTGTTCCAACTCAATCACCATGCAAAGCACAACAATGATAAGAAGAGCAATTTTGGCATTACTTAAGCAACAATTTTCTTCAACCCCCCAACAACTTACAAATGAAAGCAAATGGCCTTATATAGAGGCTCAAGTACAATGAGTGGCCAAGATTAAGAGGCAAAAATCTGAAATCAAGGGCCCAAATTACATCCCATAAACCCTAATTAGGGTTACCACCCCATTGGCCAATGAGAATAGGACACCTCATTCAATGGACCAATGAAAAAAATACAAAGGTGGAAACCAATGAAATGGCACCAAATGGTTAGCCAATCAGAATTAGACACCTACCCAACCCAACGAGAAAGGAGAATCCACCACTTGGGCTTACATCAAATTATCTTCTAAGATAGTCTTTCCTTTGTCCTTCATCTTCTTAGCCAAATCGATGAACTTGGCTAGCATGTTGTTGATCTCATCTAAGGAAGGGCAAGGGGTGCATCGAATCTTCCTCTCAGCCTCATCCATCATCTTCTTTGTCATCTCAAGTGTCTTCTCCTGCTCAACTGAACCATCATCTGTATCATGTTCACTGCCTCCCTACAAAGACCACAATCCATCAATTACTTCCCTTGAATATAAATTGTATATAATATTAATTTAATTGAGTTAGATAGTCATTGTTGTTTATTCAATTAACTTAGTCAATTTATCCTTTGCATTAATTCTAACTAAGTTTGTAAATTTATTCGTTTCAATTATCTAAGTTAGCATGAATGTTCACTTTAAACCTTTGATTTGTATTGATTGTTCAATTGTTTCTCATTTGTTGTTCATTTGTTGTTCAGTTTAAACTTTCCAACTAGTGATGTTGTAGTTGTTAATTAGATTAGATAGTTGTTTGTTGTTAGTTTGTAGCTTGAAAGAAACAAAGCAACAGCTAATCTAGGAAATCTAAGAACCGACTACGAAGTTCACCACCTTGGGGTGAACTTCAAACTAAAAAACAAAGTCCAAGTTCATTAATCCTATTACAATGGTGCTCGCATCGGCACACTTTACCTTTTAAACTCAAAGATTGAAAAATCTAAATTGGGACTAAGTAATCAAGGAAGTGGATCCAAGTAGGGTCCTCAAATGCAACAAGCTCTCTTTCAAATCTCCAAGTCCAAGCTCCCAAATCAAACCTCTAAATGTTCGAATTATGCTTGCCAAGATGCAAGAGGTATGTTGTCCAAATCGCAAAAGGCTGCTTCCCAAGTTGGCAACGAAAACTCTTCAAGTTGCCAACTTTATCAAATCGGACTGCCAAGTTGATGCTCCCAAATGACCAAGAGCTACTTCCCAATTTGCAATGTATACAATCTGATCTGGAGTTGTAAAGCCAGCCCACAAGATGCAATGAAACTCAAAATCGATACCTCCAGGGTGATAAATTCGCTGCCAAATTAAAGAGGAGCTCGCTTGTCATAACATACTGATCTTCGCCCACTACTAGCAAGATAATTTGCTGCCAAGGATAGGAGAAAAGCCCAGAAAATCAGTGAAAGTTGCTGCCAACTTGAAGTCTTAGATCACTGTTCTAGCATCCCCAACACCAGCAAAGTAAATCACACTTGAAGGCAGAGGTAAATCGCAGCCAAAATCAGAGGAAAATCGCAGCCAAAGAGCAGAGGAAATCGCTGCCAAGGATAGAGATAATTCACACTTAATAGCAGAGATAATTCGGTGTTGATGAGAGGGAAATCGCACTTGAGCTGCCAACTAAATGGCCAGCGAACCATATTTATATGCCCCCTACAAGTTGGTAAAAATTCGCTGCCAAGGAGGGACGACTTGCCTTTGGGAGAAAATAATAAAAAAACAAGAGGCCGACCCCCTTGGGATTCGTTCAAAATTAAAAAAATTTAATTAATTGGGGGCCTCTTCATTTTCGGTCATTGCAACAGATCTGCCCCTTGTTTGATATTGATTTTGAAATAAAATAGCCCCCCCAAATTTTCAATCTTACCTTGGGGAATTAAAATGTAAAATCCAGCCCCATACTTGCATTGATTTTTTAAATTATAAATTGGTCCACTTGGCATTGAATTTTTAAATATAAGTTTTCAATTTTTAAAAAAATGGCATTGATTTTTTAAATACAAAATGGCCTCGATTTTGGGATCAAATTTTTCCTTGGAAATTAAAACATAAAATCCAGCCCATCATTTATCATTTGAAATAAAACATTTAATAGGCCACCTTGAAAGGAAAATTTACCAAGCATGGGGATTTGCCATTGAAATTGCCAAATTGTCAAGTCTACCTCTCCATCTTGCACAATCGCCTCTACCGACTTGCAACACCACTTCTCCCAATTCGTAATAACTTGCACAAGCCCACTTGCCAAGTTGCAAAGACTTGCTTGCCAACTTGAAACCATTTTGTCTCCTTGCAAATTGTAATTTTCCTTGGCCAAAATAATTTTCTCAATAATAATTCCACTTGGCTAAAGGAAAATTATTTTCTCATGTTGAAATTTCATCAAGTTATTGAAATTTTGCCATAATGCAAGAGCACCCCTACCAACTCGCAAGAACATGCCTACCAACTTGCAGGAACCCTCTTACCAAACTGTGAAAAGTGAACATTAAAATTGCAATTTTGACACTTGAATTTAGATTTTTCAAAAATTATTTTATCAAAATTGCACGATTAAATTACCCAAATTTATCTATCCATTTTCCACAATTTGCAAAATTTCATCATATTTCCCAAAAATTTTCGAAGTCCACAAATCCAAATTTTGCTCAAAATGTCAAACCAAGATTGCTTATAAATCGAATTATCCAATCCATAACTTTAATTTGGATTAATAAGCAAAATCATTACGTTTATGAAATCAAGTTATAGACTTGATAAAACTCAGTTTTTATCGTTTTCAAATCCACCATTCATCCTCTTGAATGTAAAAATCTCATTTCTTGACTCTTCAAATTCGTTCCAAATTTCACCCAAAGCGCCTCAAACTTCACCTTCAATCCTTGGTCTGAGAAAATTGCCCAAGCAAGTTGAAAAGAGGGGGTCCCCATAAATTTTGGGGCGATGGTGTGAAAACCTCACAACAGATCTAAAATCCCATTTTCTATTTCTCATGGGCTTAGGGAAATAACTTTATAATAGTTCAAATGAATTGTGTTTTAGTCATCATAAACCGACCACTTTAAGTGTTATTATAAAGCAGGCAAGTAGAGCGTGGGATCTTTTGTAGATCAAACTAATTCTTTTATTTATTCTCCTAACTACATTGGAAAAGACGCTTGAGGAATTTGAAAATGTGTTTGTTGGAAGTACAGGGGCTAAGAGGTTTATAAAAGAAAGACAAAAGAACAAAGGAGGCATGCATTTGATGATAAACCAATTCCTGAGCATGTTATTAATTTATTGCATCCAGGGTGGAAACCCTCTGTGCGAGATTGGAGGATGAAAATCCCCTAATTTCCATCATTGTATTAGTGGACAAGAACACAAGAACCCTTCATTTAGACTGGGCAATCTCAATTTAAAAATAGAACTGGAGCTTCAAATGAATAGGCTATTGGAAATCATGGTGAATTATTCGAAGCAAATTCTGAATTATTGGACTTATATTTGCTAATTAAGTAGGATCAGTGGTTTTTGTGGTTGCTTGTACAAAATCAAACTCATGATATTGTGTTGTTATTGTGGCTGCTAGCATAGAGACAAATTCATATGAGATAGGCTTCTTTCAAATAGTAAAATATTTGTAGCAGCTACATAGAGCCATGTAAATTTTGTAATTGATATTGTGTTGACTATGGAATTATTTCTGACCTGGTCTAGTTGTGCATAAGAGATTCATTGATGGCAATGTCATTGGTGTCGGTTGTTTCACTAGCCAAGTTGGATTTTGTTCTACAGCTGCCTTCATGAGGGTGGATTGCACATTTCAATTCTGTATTCTGGCCACTCCTTTATGGGACTAATCCAACTTGATTTGAAGGTCAATTTGAGCATTAATAGAAGAGATGCTCCTATAGGGCCAATCTCTGTTGATTGATAATTTTTTTGGTTGCTGCCAGTAGTAACTGGAAATAGATAATATATTAGTCAGTAATCTTTGTGCGGAATATTACAGTTACAGGTCTGAAATGTTGAAAAAAGAATTCTATTTTCTTGCAAATCTAGGAGAATAATCAAGGATTGAAAATGAATGAAATCTGACCTTTAATCACACTATTCAGATCCAACTAATATTTTGCGAAAAGAATTTAAGTTTGCTTAGATAATAGATAATATCTCATTCATGAATAGTTACAAGGCAAGGGGATCCACTCAGCACACAAGCATCTTTAATTATGTTTTTGAGGGTGATTCTCGTTTATGTTGAATAAACTTTAAATGTGCCTTTTTGGGTTTGCCTAATGTAAAAGGCTAAAATGCTTTTTCACCACAAGGAAAAGGATTTTATGCTCATTGATTGGAAATAAATCTGAAGATTAAACACTTGCAGCGTTCAGGTGGAAATAAAAACCAAGCAAAGTAATACACATGGATTAAATAGGCTAATACGTAAAAACATGATGGGTTTGGTAAAATAAGTGGATTCAATACAAGGCTACTGTGCCCAGCTTCAACAATATCTGCAATACAGAGCTTGCAAATCGGGTAGGATTTATTTAATTTATTATAGCACACAACCAACATATCAATAAATAGCATTGCCAGCATAATAAATACTCAATAAATAGCAATGCCAGCATAATATATACTCAATAAATAGTAATGTCAGCAGAATGTAAGCATGGGAATTACTGGTGATTAATTGATCCATACTAGGTTCAAAAAGGCGCTTATTTATACATTTACAAAGTTGCATAAAAATAAATGAAGTAAATTGACTTTCTTTCTTTCCTAACTATAATCACTGGCATGATTTACAAGTTTTATTACAAGTTATCTACTATAATTCTAATTTGGCATCATATACCTATCAAATTATCAAATCCAACCAACAATAAAAATATTGCGTTTATCCCTTCAATGTTCTCATCTTTCGCATTATGAGATAGATTAAGTCAAAAATAGAGAAAAAAATAGCATAAAACTATAAAAAGTAAGATCCACCTAAAAATAGCTTTCTGTGGAATAGGCTCTTGTTCTCAAAAATGATGATGAGCTATTTAAAGAACATATTAAAAATAGACTTCAGAAAGGTAGCTCTGGATCATTTTAATTTGATGGTGCTTTCCTTTCTTTTGATAAAGTCTAGCAAAGTCTTTAGACAATGTTTTGAGATAATTTGAAATTTCTGAAAATTTGATTATTTGATTAACATTGGTGACTCGCATCTGAAACCTTTGATGAAGCTCTGGAAATTCTCTGACATTTCCACTCTTTATTCAAATTCACCACATCTGAATGCAATTCTCCTTTACATCAAATCTCTGAAAAACATCACAATGAACCAAAATTTGGAAATCTATTTTATCAACCGTAATACATAATCTAATTCCTTTATAAAGAATGCCAGTTCTAGAAAATCTTCAATCTGAGCTGTTAATAAGCGGAAAAATATTCATAACAGTGATTGGAATTAACTTCAAAAATCTTTAAAAAGCTTTGAAAATACACTATAATTATGCATGAATAACAAAATATGAATTTACTTGTAAATAAATGATCCTTTTTTTTATTATAAACTTTTTACTTTTTATTAAATCTTATTTTCTACAAATTTCTTTTTTAATATATAAATATCAATCATAATTTATAATTTCAAATAATAATAATAATAGACAAATAATGCTAGATTAATAATTAATAATATTTAATCTAAAAATGATCATTACAAGGAACAAAAATACAATGATAAAGGTTGACTACAAGGGCTTGGGCTAACACAAGTTTTTCTTTTAAATGATTAAAAGTGAGGAATGCAAGGTGTCCTTATGGAAGGTGCGCTCTACATGCTCCCCGTGAAGCTTCACAATGGGCTTCTTTATGTGCTGAAGACAATGATATATGTATAGGTTAACTACAACGGCTTTGGCTAACACAAGTCTTTTTTAAGTGATATAGAAGTGAGGAATGCAAGGTGTCCCTATGGGAGGTGCACCCTACACTCCCCATGAAGCTTCATAGTGGACTTCTTTATGTGTTGAAGGCAACTATATATATATATATATATATATATTGTGATGTCCCCTTTTTAGCATGACCATGACAGTAGATGGATTTAGCCTATTACTAGGTCTGTCATGTCCCCTTCTTAGTTGACATGGACTTTTTTCAGTGGATTAGCCTATTAATGGCTCTCGTAGGCTAATGGTGGTGATGAGAGAGTCGCCTGGCAATTATTTGGTGATTATTTGACTCCGTGTAGAAACTTCTAGAAGTCAAAAAGTTCCAAAAGTTAGAAACTTCTAGAAGTCGGAAAGTTCCAGAAGTTGGAAACTTCCAGAAGATGGAAACCTCCAGAAGTCGGAAGATTCTAGAAGTTGGAAACTTCCAGAAGTCAGAAACTTCTAGCTTGTAGAAGCCTCTAGTTTGTAGAAACTTCCAGCAACTAGAAGTAACTAGAAACATTGGGAGTAGTATAAAAGGGGGGGGTCAAGGGGCATTTGGAGCATGCAGTCTTGACATTGACTATTGTTATTTTCTTCATGAGCATTTGTGGAGCCAAGGGGTCTGCAGATTTTCAGCTTGTCATTGGGAACGAAATCTCCCAATTGATTGCATAACTGAGGGAGTGAAATATCTCTTGAAGGGTTGCATTTGTGGAGGTGATATTTTCAGTCACTTCACTAGGGCATCATTGAGGCATAAGCCTATTCTAAGGACATCTACATTTCATCTTCTGCACTCATCCAATCAGGTTCTATCATTTTCGATCTTATTTGGCATTGTAACTGAGAATATATGTTTCAGCTGAAGGTGAATTTGTAGTTTCAGCACTTGTGCATTTTAGTATTGTAAAAGTCATTGATTGCCAATAGTAAATAAGAAGGAAGGGTTTTGTAATTGATAAAAGCTATTGGCTGGAAATGTACTTCTTGTCTTAATTCAATGATATATATATATAGCACAATGATCATGGTATCTTTCTACATTTTTTAATGAAAATAAGTGGTTAGATGTATGTTTGCTATTCTGAAATTTTCATAGCAGCAGCATATATACATTGCATGACAAGTGTTTGACTAAATTCCAAGTAAGAAGTTAAGTGGTTTTGAGGTCCTATTGAGTAGGGGACTTTACAGTGGTATTAGAGCAGTTTCCTGCCAGCCTGAAGGGGGTAAGAATTTTTATGCATCCACCAGCAGTTGGCTCTCACAGATACTACACACACAGGAGGGCTTTGTTGGAAGGTGATCAGGAAGACAGGATACCAGACACCATGGGTGAGAGACATTCGCACAGCCCACCTAGGGTTCCAAGGGACCAGGATGATGAGGCAAGAAACTTCTTTGCCGGTATGACCGCAGGTCAACAGCGTATCATTCAGACATTAGAGGCAGGTCAGCAGCAGTTGGCACAGACATTACAGGTATCGGTTGATCGCCTGACTCCGTAGGATAGAAGAAATCAGGATTAGGATAATAGGAGTGTAGCAGGATCTCAGAGAGCCCAGAGGACACTGTCTTGGACAGCTGATAGACCTACACGTCCTACATTTGTTAGAGAGGAGCCACAGGAGGCACCAGTTGCTGAGGCACGAGAGGAATTATTCGCAGATGATCTCATGGCTGCGAATGATGAGTGGGAGTTGTTACCTCCACATGTTCGGGAGCTCATGACCTTTGAGCAGTTTGTTAATCAGAGGAGAGAGCATTACAAAGCTAGCAGGCAGGACAAAAGGAATAAAGGGCAGAATAATGAGCTTCAGTGTGTTGCCAATAAACTCACATTACCACCCTTTGATGGCAGCGGTAAGATGACTGCCCAAGCTTGGATTCACAAGCTAGACACTTTCCTCGCCTTGAGACCTATGACAGAGGTGGAAGCAATTAAGTACGCTACTTTACATTTGGAGGGAGTAGCACATGATTGGTGGTCTCATGGGATGGTCACTCTTCAGCATAATCAGGTGACAACATACCAAGACTTTGTGGACAGATTAGTCGAACGGTTTGATAAAAAGGATCCAGAAGTCTTGTTCCGAGATTTGGCGCAGCTGAGACAGACAGGGAATTTAGAGCATTTCATCAACGAGTTCCAGAGACTGGCTGTTATGGTACCTGACATTTCAGAGAAGAGATTGATCATACTCTTTACAGAGGATTATTAGAACCCTTGAAGGGATGGGTTAAGGCATTTGATTCCCCTACACTTCAGGAAGCAATGAGGAAGGCACGTAGCATGGAACTTGTAGCACCATCCAGCAAGTTCAATTCCAGAGGAACTTCTTCATTCAGAGACAACAAGGGTTTCAACAGAAACAAGGACAAGGTAAATGATTCAAAGGGAAAAACAGCAGTACCCTTGGATAGAGAGACACTGAATGACTTACGTAGGAAGAAATTGTGTTTTTTTTGCAAAGGTCCTTATGATTTGAATCATGATTGTCCTTTGAGGCCTAAGGGGAAGGCCAACAGGGTCATGTGGGCATACTATGAGGGTTCGGATTCTGATAGTTCCGAACAGCATGGTGATTCCGGTGAGTCGGAGACAAAGATAGAAGCAGAGGCTTTGGAGCCTAAGGAGGAGCCAGAGTTACAGATACAGGAGGGTCATTTGACTAGCATTCAACAGGAGGGTTCTTTTAGACTCCATGGATTCTTGGCTGGTCAGAGGGTTATCACATTACTGGATACAGGTGCCACCCACAACTTCATTGATGCACGATTCGTGGAGAAACATGGGATCATGACCGAAGAGTTCGAGGGCCTTCGGGTCAAGGTTGCTGACGGTTACACTCTCAGATGTGACCAAATGGTTAGAGATCTGCCTCTACGCCTGAACAATTATGAGTTCAAGGCGGATTATCATGTGGTCAACATGGGTGACTTGGACATTGTGCTTGAGATGAAGTGGCTTCATTCTTTGGAGGAGTTTACCCTTCGATTGAAGGATATGGAGATACAATTTGAGGTAGATGGTAAAACACTGTGCTAAAAGCTATCAGGAACAGTGACATCAGGACTATCTCTTTCAGACGGATAGAGAGGCTTGCTAGACATGATGACATTGGGTGGGCAGCAGTTTATATCTTGATGCCTACACAAGAGGAGCAGCATAAGTCAGAATACCATCCTGATATACAGAGATTAAGAATTAAGTATGATAAGGTCTTCAGCGACATTCCACCAGGCAGGCCACCGGACAGGGGTATTGAGCACATTATAGAGTTAGAGGAGGGTGCCAAACCCGTCATGATTACACCTTATAGACATCCTAAACGGCTCAAGGATGAGATCGAAAAGACTATTAAGGAATTACTTGCCATGGGACACATCAAACCTAGTAAGTCACCCTTTGCTTCTTCTGTAGTTTTGGTAAAGAAGAAGGATGGGACATTACGGATGTGTATTGACTACAGAATGCTGAATAAGAGAACAATTAAGAACAGGTTCCCTATTCCCCGTATCGATGAATTGATTGATGAGTTGCATGGGGCTTGCTACTTTACGAAGATAGATTTGAGAACAGGATACCATCAAATCAGAGTCAGAGAACAAGACATTGAGAAGACTGCCTTCAAATGCCACTGCGGACATTTTGAGTTTGTGGTTATGCCTTTTGGCTTGACCAATGCTCCTGCTACTTTTCAGTCCACGATGAACAAGGTCTTCCATTCCCAGCTGAGGAAGTTCGTTCTAGTGTTCTTTGATGATATTTTGATATATAGCAGGACATGGTAGGAGCACTTAGATCATTTGGAGATAGTGCTCGGTATTTTGCAGAGGGAGTCCTTGTATGCCAAGGAGTCCAAATGTGACTTAGGGATGACAGAGTTGCTGTACTTGGGCCACATCATTAGTGCAGAGGGAGTACGGATGGATCCTGACAAGATCCGTGCTATCATAGATTGGCCTACTCCAGAGAACCTTACGCAGTTGAGGGGGTTCCTTGGATTGTGTGGATTCTACCCTAGGTTTGTCAGTGGATATTCACGTCATGCTGCACCCATGACTAATTTGATGAAAAAAGGAGCATTTGTTTGGATGCCTGAGGCACAGGAGTGTTTTATGCAATTTAAGGAGATTATGACTACATGTCCTGTGTTGGCTTTACCAGATTTCACGAAGCCATTTGAGCTTCAGTGTGATGCTTCAGGAGAGGGCATCGATGTTGTTCTTATGCAGGATAAGCACCCTATTGCATATGAGAGTCGAAAACTCAGAGGACCAAAGAGGACTTTCAGCATCTATGACAAGGAAATGTTGGCCATTATGCATGCTTTGGCCAAATTCAGACAGTACTTAGTGGGCAATAAGTTTTGCATCAAGACTGACCACAACAGCTTGAGACATTTCCTTGGGCAGAGAGACCTGAATGATAGACAGCAAAAGTGGGTAAGTAAGCTACAGGCTTATGATTTTGATATTGAGGGGGACACAGGATGTGGTAGCAGATGCTCTATCACGGCGACCTCATCTTAATTCCATGGTGCACATATCCGAGGATTGGAGGCATTTGATCATAGCAAAGTATGCTAGAGATACATGGGCATCAGGTATTGCAGATGGGTCCATTATTGATACCAGGTACACACTTGTTTGAGTTGATCATTTACAAGAACAGGATTTTCTTAGTCCCAAGATCGAAGGTGAAGAGCATCATCATGAGGACTCTCCATGATTCACCTATAGCGGGTCATCCGAGATACTTTAAAACATACAGGCAGGTACGGGAGCGCTTTACTTGGAAAGGGCTTAAGTCAGATGTGCTTCAATATGTGCGTGAGTGCCCTGTTTGTCAGCAGAACAAACAAGAGCACACTTTTCCGGCAGGACTCCTATAGCCACTTCCGATTCCTGATAGGAAGTGGGAATGCATATCTATGGATTTCATTACGGGCTTGCCTAAGACCCAAGGGCGGGATTGCATATATGTGGTGGTTGATAGATTGACGAAGTATGCACACTTCTTTCCGATTACCACTACTCATACAGCTACACAGGTGGCAGAGGTGTTTTTCAAGGAGATCTTTAGATTACATGGATTGCCTCGAAGCATTGTGAGTGACAGGGACAGCCGTTTCTTGAGTCATTTTTGGCAAGAGGTGTTCTGTCTATGTGGCATTGAGCTCACACCTAGTACTAGTTACCACCCGCAGACTGATGGGCAGACTGAGATTGTTAATAAATGGGTGGAAGGATACTTGAGGAACTATGTGGCAGCGCAGCAGAAGGCATGGGTTAGATGGATCTACTTATGTGAGTATTGTTACAATACGACAACATGACTATTTAGATGACACCATTCATGGCATTATATGGTTATGAGGCGCCTAGTTTCTTGGATTTGTTTTTGGGTGACAGTAGAGTACCTAGTGCAGGGGAACTATTATAGGAGAGCAAGAATATTGTTGAGGTTCTCAGAGATAACATCACCAGAGCTCAGAACCAGCAAAAGCAGTATGCAGATCAGAAGAGGACTGAGTGGACTTTTGAGGTTGATGATATGGTGTACCTTATGCTGCAGCCTTACAGACAGTCTACTCTTAGGAGTGGGGCAAAGAAGCTCAAGCCACGATACTATGGTCCTTTCAGGATTATCAAGCGTGTTGGAGAGGTGGCTTATGAGCTAGAGCTTCCAGCGGATAGCAGAATCCATAATGTCTTTCATGTATCACGCCTCAAGAAGGCATTGGGACAACATGTCGTGCCTTCAGCAGTTTTACCTCCCTTGGATGATGAGGGGAAATTGATTCTTATGTCGGAATCCATTCTTGATTGCAGGGAGAGGCAACTTCACAGGAGAACCATCAAAGAGTATTTGGTGAAGTGGAAGGACTTGCCTGTGGAGGATGCTACTTGGGAGGATGAGACTATTTTGCAGCATCCAGTTTTGAGATTGCTTGGGGACAAGCAATTTCAGGAGGGGCGGATTGTCATGTCCCCTTCTTAGTTGACATGGACTTTTTTCAGTGGATTAGCCTATTAATGGCTCTCGTAGGCTAATGGTGGTGATGAGAGAGTCGCCTGGCAATTATTTGGTGATTATTTGACTCCGTGTAGAAATTTCTAGAAGTCAGAAAGTTCCAGAAGTTAGAAACTTCTAGAAGTCAGAAAGTTTTAGAAGTTAGAAACTTCTAGAAGTCGGAAACTTCCAGAAGACGGAAACCTCCAGAAGTCGGAAGATTCTAGAAGTTGGAAACTTCCAGATGTCAGAAACTTCCAGCAGCTAGAAGTAACTAGAAACATTGGGAGTAGTATAAAAGGGGGGGGGTAAAGGGGCATTTGGAGCATGCAGTCTTGACATTGACTATTGTTATTTTCTTCATGAGCATTTGTGGAGCCAAGGGGTCTGCAGATTTTCAGCTTGTCATTGGGAACGAAATCTCCCAATTGATTGCATAACTGAGGGAGTGAAATATCTCTTGAAGGGTTGCATTTGTGGAGGTGATATTTTCAGTCACTTCACTAGGGCATCATTGAGGCATAAGCCTATTTTGAGGACATCTACATTTCATCTTCTACACTCATCCAATCAGGTTCTATCATTTTCGATCTTATTTGGCATTGTAACTGAGAATATATGTTTCAGCTGAAGGTGAATTTGTAGTTTCAGCACTTGTGCATTTTAGTATTGTAAAAGTCATTGATTGCCAATAGTAAATAAGAAGGAAGGGTTTTGTAATTGATAAAAGCTATTGGCTGGAAATGTACTTCTTGTCTTAATTCAGTGATATATATATAGCACATGATCATGGTATCTTTCTACATTTTTTAATGAAAATAAGTGGTTAGATGTATGTTTGCTATTCTGAAATTTTCATAGCAGCAGCATATATACATTGCATGACAAGTGTTTGACTAAATTCCAAGTAAGAAGTTAAGTGGTTTTGAGGTCCTATTGAGTAGGGGACTTTACATCCTTGTAGGCTAATACCGGTGATGAGCGCAGATGAGTTAGAGTAGTTGGATGATGCTCTCAGTTTTTATTTTTGGCTTCCATTTTGGGTTCCAAGAATCTTGGAGGTAGTGTCTATTTTTAGTAAGTCACCCTGTCAAGTTCATTCATCGTCATTCTTTATCAGGATCACGCCCGTGCTGTCAAATTTTGATTATGATGTTTCTTCAGTCATTTTCGCAAGACGGTGAATTATGATTATTATTTAATTAAATATGCTAAGGTTGCTATTTTTGCTAGTATTCTATATTGGTCACCTTAGTGTCATAGCTCCTTGAAACCGGGTTGAAAAGTTTTAAATCTTGGGCGCAAGAAACAATGATCTTGTGTATCAGAATATCATGATATTGATGAAAAAGTCGTTTCTAGAGTCAAAGGGAGTTAATAAATCATGTTATTCAAATATTTGGCTAAGTATAAAGCAAAGGGCATTTAAGTGAAAAGTGTGTGAGAGAAGCTTTTTGCCTATGGTGTCTTGAAAGAAGATATCTTTTATTATAAAAGAATGCTTTGTGCAAAAGCAATTCATTCTTGGCTAATGTTTTAATTTCATGGAGAATTTGTTGAAGGGTTTCAACAAGGGTTTTGTGAGGACTGATTCCTTTCTATCTGCACTCTGAATCACTGAAAGATGTGGTGAATTGTGCTCTGAATATCAGAGAATTATTTCTGATTATGCTAGTTACAATTTTGGTGATGTTGTATATCAAAATTGTTCACTATTTGTTGCGTTTTTTATGTTGAGAGTTGCGTCTGGTTTATAAGGAGGTGCGATCACATTTGTGGAGGCTTCCATCTCCTGAATTCAGCAACGTTAGACTTTTAATGGGCTGCGATTTTTACTTTGGAAGCTGTGTTGACTTCGAGAGCCTGCGTCAACACCAATAGAACCTGCGTTTTTCTTCAAGAGGGCTGCATTTGTAATTTCCTGGTGGCAGGAATTTGCATATGTGCTAAGGTGCACATTTGATATTGGAATTATTAATAATCAAACAATATTATAAATGTATATTTGCCAAATTGAATTGTTTGCAAATAATATTATAGAATTGGAATTGTGCTTTAAAATTTAGAATTCAGTTGCATTTCTTTTATCTCAAAAATAAAATAAAAAATGCGAAACTTTTAGAAAACAAAAAAAATAATTTTCCAGCATAGAGCCAGCAGGGCTCTTTAGATAGATAGATAGATAGATAGATAGGTTAACTACAAGGGCTTTGGCTAACACAGGTGTTCTTTTAAGTGATATAGAAGTGAGGACTGCAAGGTGTCCCTATAGGTGCACCTTACATACTCCCCATGAAGCTTCACAGTGGACTTCTTGCTCTGTGGGAATGCATCTCCAGCCTTCAAATCCCTGTCCTCGTCCCCATTGGCATTTTGGATATGATGGGACAGCAGGGATGTCCTGGCCATCCCCAAAAATCTTCAAAACTCTGAATTGTATCTGAATCATGATATCGTTAACTATGAATCTGAATTGTGATATATTTGTTGTTGTTATTAATACTTTCAGTGCTGTCATGATTGATTTTATTGCTGTTATTCTGTTGTCATGTGCTCTGTGGGAATGCATCTCCAGCCTTTAAATCCCTGTCCTCGTCCCCATTGGCATTTTGGATATGGTGGAACAGCAGGTATGTCCTAGCCATCCCCAAAAATCTTCAAAATACTCAAATGTATCTGAATCATGATTCATTAACTATAAATCTGAATCATGATATATTTGTTGATGTTAATAATACTGTCATTGTTGTCAATGCTGTCATGATTGATTTTATTGCTATTATTCTGTTGTCATGTGCTCTGTGGGAATGCATCTCCGGCCTTTAGATTCCTGTCGTCGTCCCCATTGGCATTTTGGATATGGTGGGACAGTAGGGGTGTCCTGGCCATCCCCAAAAATCTTCAAAATTCTGAAATGTATCTGAATCATGATATATTTGTTGATGTTAATAATACTGTCATTGCTGTCAGTGCTGTCATGGTTGATTTTATTGCTGTTATTCTGTTGTCATGATATATTTCTCTGATGCTATACTACTTTCTGTCTTAATTTTGATGTCATGTTACTCAATATTAATTAAATCTATAGAAATTTAAGTGTCTCTTTCTCTCTCTATATATACTCTGCCTTCCTCTTGCCATCCCAAAAAATGGCCTCTGGACTTCCCCGTTCCCAAACTGTGTCCATTACCATCCCCATCTCCAAAATGATGTGGAACATTAAATATTAATAATTAATTATTAATAAATATTAATATTATATACAATAATGTCAATTAAAAATCAATCATAAACTTTAATTATCAATTAATATTTAATATTAAAATTGACGGACAAATTACAAACACTTGGTAGTACAATATTCTGGACTTAGACAACATGACTTGTGACTTGGTCAGAAATTGACTATTTTACAACACACAAGTGACAATTTTATGATGATGTTTTAACTTTTATGTATTACAATTGAATTACGGATAGAACAAAAGTCTTTCCATACATCAATTATCGAACAATTAGTTTCCAGAGTTATAGAACAACTTTTGGGTTTCTTTTCAGATGCTGAATTATGTCATACCGGTATTAATGTTTCAGAGCAATACCACCTGATAGTTATTAAATTTATGCTGGAATGAGATATGAGATTAGTCATACTTCTAAGGATTTTAGAATTATATAAGGCTTTCCAGCTGTCAATTGCAGACTGCGTTTTACTGAAAGTCTTTTGAGATTCAGTCCCCTTGTGCTAAGAAACGTTTGTTATTTCTGTGTTTTTTACACACAAGATCATGATGGTGTTTATGCTCATTTGATCACACTTTCTCTGTTCAGCTATACATTCCATTCATCAATTTTCTGATTGAATAGGTTTGGTGGATGGTAATGACATTATTGTTAGTGGCAAGTATTATGGATGATAATGAAAAATATAATTGGAATTGACGCTTGAGGAGACATTTATGAGGATTCTGACAAAAATATTTTGTGCTTGGTAGGAGGATCGTATATCTGCAGAAGAAGCTCTCCAGCATCCTTTTTTCAGCATAAACATGAAAACCGAGCACACAAGTAAGTTATTTGTCTTATAATTTGTATGCGACCTGTTGATGCATGTTGTATTTTCTCTTTCCTTTGTACACATTCATGCTTCTCCCAAGTTATTCGTGCAATATGAAAATCCAAAAGTTGGATAAAATAGAAACGTTTTTTGTGATGTACCACAAATATATTTTACAAACCAACCCTCTTGCTAGTAATATTTTCTAGAGAAGTGTGAGACATGCTTGTGCGGGGTTTTTAATACCACTTATGTGTCCAATGAATGTTATTCTTCTTTGGTGCACAGTGTTTTGAAAATCTAGGAGATGCCATTGAAGGGCTTCTGGGATCAATTGGGAAGATATCTTTCTTTTGAAGGATTACTGAAGAGGTTACATAAGGTATGCCAATATTCAATTTTACTAGTTGGGGAGGTTATGTTGTCTCCAAGTTTTGGAAAAATATAAGGATAAGAAATATGTTGTGAGAAGTAATCTTGATGGTGCAAAACAGATATTTGGTCAATATATTTGATATTCAGGGTATCCATCCTTTATCTAACGATCAAAATTCCAATTGTCAAACAGGCATGTAATACAGAATAGTTTATCTGCCCAACTAAGATCAGAAGTGAATAGATTAAAAAACAGTCATCGTGAGAAGATATGGTAGGCATGAATTTTCCAGTCCATGTAGTATGCGCAGATATGTTTTTGAAAAAAAACTGTGTATGCTTTTCGAATCAACGTTTTGGATTGCACTCAGCAATCCAACATTAGGAAGATATGATGTTTCTAAGTCAGTATATCAAATCTGATGATATGATAAGGTTGTATTTTAGAGCACTGTAATATTTTCAATAATCATCAAAAGTTACCTAAAAAATGTCTTAAAGTTGTATTTTATAACAGCAATATTTTCAACAATCATCAAAAGTTATTAAAAAAAATGTATATTCTCCTTGACTAAGAGCTGTCTATAGCTGCTTGCATTCTTTATGGCATAGAAAAATAAAAAATGTACACTCGTTAATTAGAAAATGAACAACATAATTATTGGCCTGGCTAAACTCAGCTTAGTTGTATGCAGCAGAGATTTTACGACAAACACGGACATAATTGAAGATAAGGTATTCTTAGTGGGTAAGACTGTAATTAACATTTATTTGTCCACGAGTAATACTCCCCTGCGAGGTCAACCTATGGTATATAGAAATTGGTACTTTATTTAGTTCTTAATATAGTTTGATACTGGAGTTGTTTTTCGTTGTGGTGTGGGACGGGTGAGCGAGGAAATCTCCATGCTACTGTAACTGGATGAACTTGTTGAGTTCCATTGATCGACTTGGATCACTTGCGGACATTAATGCATTGTCATCAAATTCATGAATGTAACAGGAAAATTTGCTTATACAAAGGGTTGGACTATAAAGTCATAGTGTCCACAGTACCATACGTTGTGTGGAAGGCAGTTTTGTGAATATCTTCATGTTTTATGTTTGACTGAAGGTAGCCAAACTGCAAGTCTATCTTTGAAAACATAGTTGCTCCTCTCATTTGGTCAGATAGTCTAGATACCTGTTCTTAATGGATGCATTATTTAGCATTCGATAATCAAGTCATAATCTCAACGTTTTGTCTTTTTACTTGATGAATAACACAAGGACCTCGCTGGTGATTCAATGGGCCTGATTGGTCACTTGTACAAATCCGATGTAGTTGCACTTTTAATTCCTGTAATAAGGAGCTTTGGGGACCTCTTGGGGGCATTCCAGGTAATTCTTTCTGGGAAAGCATCCCTGTATTCTTGCTGTGGAGGGTGATTAAACATTTCATAATTCTTATCTTCTATGATTCACCCGCATTGAGTACACTTGGAAGCCTTTATTTAATATCTTCAACAACTGAGTGGAGGATTACCATTTAATTTTTGTTCTCTCTTGAGACCTTAGAGATTGACCAGGAAGTTGTGATCATCATGGCATTTTACCCTCTTTTCAACACAAACCACTTGTGCCAAGTGATAATTTAACTTGTCCATTCCTATGAGAGGATCATAATATCCAAGAATACAATATACACATCCAGTTTGGTAGTGATAGCTCATAGTTCTAATTGTACTTGTTTCTTACCAATACCAAACTCTACATTTCATCTCTCTTTTAATTTTCATGAATGCAACCAGCGTTGCTTGATTATGATAGGAAAAATAAAATTGTTAGTAGCATTGGAATCATTTAGAACATAAATATTTTTGCTATGTTATAAATCTACCTTGAAGATACATCCAAACAATTTTTTCTACTTTCTATTTTTAGCTACAACATAAATTTGATGCCTACACCTTCGTTCCCTTTTAGATTCAAGACATTCTTCTACTAAGTGGTCCTTAGAGCCACATTTCCAATACCATCTTGTAGATCCTCTGAGCTGAACAAGAATCCCATTTGCTCCTATTGCAAGGGTGTTATTTGTTTTACAACCTTTCAATTGGCCTAGTTTCTAGTATTATTCTTATTGTTGTTTCTATTATTATCCCTTAGGAATGTTGTAAATAAATTTAGGGGATGCCTTTTTGTTTTTTCTTAGTTCTTTCCAACCTAGTCTTGAATTCTTGTTTCTCCTTGCGGAGAGATTACTATTTTTGCCTTCAAGGAAACTACTATTGAGGCTAAGTCTATGGGCTATCATATTGAAATCATGCACCAAAATTTCACTTAACCCCAACGAACTTTGATATTACTGTTTCCTAACCCCAACGAACTTTGATATTATTGTTTCCTCATCACACTTGTAATTGATATAGTGTACAAGACTCATGAACTTAACTTCATATTTAGTCGCAACAAAAACTCCTTGTTAGTACTCTATTCTCTTTCACTTATTATAAGTATCGAGCATGTATTTCTCTATGAATTGTTCTTCGAACTCCCAAGGGAAAGTTGCCAAGGTGCCTTAAGAAGACCTATCCAAACTTTGGGCCTCATTTCCTCCCCTATTCTCCTATAGATAAAGACAACACAATTGAAGGGAGAAACACTTAGTTGTTTGCCAAAGATAAAAGGATTGTAGATACCTAAAAATGTCATCATAATTATCCAAAATTCTTCTATTAATTAAACAGATATTTTTATATAACTAATTAATTCAATAACTTTTTCCTCTATTATTTAGATAAATGTGTCTTTTTATTTATCTAATTCATTAATTATTTTGTATCCTTTTCTCATCATATAACTAAATAAATTCCCATCATCCAATTTTCCACCTTCATTGTCTCCATTTATTAAATAAATGCCTATCGTAAATTCATTTATCTTCCTCTTTCAATCTCCACCAATCACCTTTACCCACAAAGACCAATGCAACCATGGGACAAGTGGCATTACCTTCCCATTTGATTCTTTTGCCCCACATCTTTCTCGCAAATCTAGATTTTTCATGAGGACATCTATAAAAGCCTTTTTTCCCTCTTATTTTTGGGGGTCCCTTCTTTAAAGATTGAATGTCTTCATGTTGTCTTGAGAGCTTTTGCATACGTAATCTTTTGAGAGCCATAACACATTCATATCTTCATAATCTTCGTCAACAACCATCTTTGTTCTCCCATGGCCTCTTGTGCATTAATGCTAAAAATTTGAAAGCACCAAAGTATTGAATGCAAGATCTTGGTAGAATGGAGAATAATGGAGTCCAACATCTTTTGAATGCATAGGTTTATCTGTTTATGTTTGTGTCATGCATGCATTTCTTGAGGAAGAGCTCCATTGATATGATGATTGGATAGTTTTATGAATCTTTTTCTTATGCTTGGGCTTGTTTAGGGTTTTTTTATTCCATCGTTGTCATTTTGGCACACTCAGTTGGGCCTTACTCCTTTTACTAATTTTGTTTCTGCTTGGCAGAAGAGTTTTTTATTCACAGGGTAGAAAAGCATTGGAGTCACCCAATCTTGTGCTTTTGACACTCTATTTTAACTTTTTTTTTGTATTTTCTAATTTTTTGCACGTTTGATTAGGGTTCTTGCGCTTTTGAATCAAGAGCATGCACTTTTGATGCTTAAAGATGCACTTTTGATTTATGTGTTCTAATTGGTTATTGTTTTGTTGGATTGTTAGTTCTACACTTGTGATTCACCAGTCTTGTGCTTCTGGCAATTATAACTACACATTTGATTCAGAAAGTAGTTATTTTGAGTTTGGTTTTGGTTTTAAACTAACCCGAATGGATTAACAAGTGGTGTAGCTTGCTTTCGTGAGTCCAAGACTTGGAATTAAAATACTAATGATTTGTGGATGTAGATTTGGTGTGGATTACCTCACACTTCATTTTCTAATGGTGAATGAACCCTTGTTTGTCTTAGATTAGTTCACATTTTATTTTGGAGCTTAACAAGAACTTAAGTGTCTAGTGTGTTTGGTGCATTTGCACACTTTGTGTTTGTAGATCCCAAGGTAGAATAAAAGTGTCATATCTTCCAACAAATCTTGGGTGCAAAAGAAATTGTTCTATCTTCTTTTTCTTTTTAGAGGGTTTCCTTTGGTTGAGAAAAGAGGCAATCACCGCCAAGGCAACAACCCAAAGTGGTACTTTACTTCAGTCCACTATATAACTTGGTTTTGGGCGAAAGCCCTGCCCTTCTTGGTGGTGAGTCATTCTATCAACTCATGTACCCACACTTGTGTGCAATATATTAGACTTGTTTGAGTTTGGGAGGAATCTCATTCAAGGGTGGGGAAACCTAACACTTGAATGGACATCAAGTCCCAGAATTGTGACTAAAACCTTAAGTTAGAAGTCTCCTTTATTGCTTTGGTTGATGGCTCTAATGCAAAGGGATAGCATCATCCCTTGAAGATACTCACCATTTGTGCTCCCTTGGAAAACAATGAACTATCTTCGGCTTTGGATTGGCTATTTATAGCTTTCTGAGGAGAAGGTATTTTCCACCCAAACACAGATACCCTAGTTCTCATTATCTTTGCATAACAATATTGCAATGCACCCCCTTACAAGGATTTAGCTTTGGAGTTAGATGGAACATCAAGATGTGGACCCGATTCATGTCACATTGTAATCCAATGACCTTAGGTAGATTAAGTTATCTTTAATTGTGTTTGATTGTGTTGAGACTCATGGAAACTTGGTCTTAAGGAGCAAATGGACCTACATATTGCATTTATATTATTTCCTATGAGACATTCAGACATTGTGATATTGTGCTTGAGTGTTTTCTTATCACAATTTATCACAAATAACATGCAAACTTGATCAAAACTGTTACTGATTACCAAACTTGTGCTTCTGATTGTTGTTCCTACGCATTTGACGCTAGGACCTATGCTTTTGGTTATTATTCCTACGCCTTTGAAATGGAGAACTAAATATACGATTATTTTAGTCTATTGGGTCATCATTTTTCAGTTTTTATCTCTTAGGGTTTGTCTTTAGTCCTTGCATATCCAAAACATTCCAGTTAGGTCATACACACTTGCATATCCATTGTTGGTCAAACAAAACCCTTAGTTTGCATTTTGGTTGCTTTCTTTGGTCTTGAATTTAACTTTGTCTTTCATATCCCCTTTATCACTTTAGGTTCATCATCCTTGAGTTAGGGAACACATAAACACCTTAGGGTAGGGAAACTTGTTAGGAGTTTGTCATCTCCAGCTTTAGCATATTTTATCTTAATCGTTGTCCTTGTGTTTATCCATCATAACACAAGTAAAGCCTTGTTGATGAGTTGTTGATTTCCAACTCATCAACACGTGGAGGAAGAGTTTCACTATTCACATTCCCATGTTGCCACTTAGACATGATGTTTTAAATCTATGTTTGTTGGTTTCTAGTTAGGGGGGATATGATTCAAGTGTTGGTGGGTTTTGCAGTGGTGGGAATAGGGGAGGTTGGTAGTTCCTTGAACCGCTTTTGGAGGAAGTTTGACTCTATAAATAAAAGGAGTTGGGCATAATCGACAGGGAGGGAGAATTAGTAGTTAGAGGGAGGCAGTTGTGAAGATGAAAGAACAAAAGTAATGGAGAAGAATAGATGAAAGGGTTTTTCAACTATGACTCTGAAAGAGAGAGTGTGTGGTAAAGTGACAGAGAGGGAGATTCTTATATAGAAGGGGATCGATGTTGAAGGAAGACCAGTCAAGGAGGAAAGGAAGGCATATAGAGGCATTTGCGGACTAAATGTAGAGTGGGACATGATGACGCTTTGTTGAGGCAATAGGTGTGGATGCCCATTCCTAATCAGGAATAGAAGTGAGATTGAGGCAACGGGTCCGAATAGGCATTCCAAATCAATCATTCATCCTTTCTTTGTTTAATCCTCTATCCTCTATTTGTTTGTGAGGGCGTTTCCATCAAAGTTGGTCTAAGTGATTGGGAGATTTAATTCTCTATGCAATGATGGTTTTCATTTTTGTCTGTTGGTCCTTTTGAATGTAATAATTGTTGCCATCTTGTCATATGCCCAACTATATGTTATGGAAAAGGCTTCTATATATGGTATTTTATTCACAGTTTCAGTTTAATGTCCTCTCTTACTATTTATGTTTTTGGTAGATTCAGTTTTCAAGGTGGTTAACTATTCTACCTTTTGGGCTTCTCGGAACTCTTCTTTCAGTTGGCTCATTTTGAAATATGTACTCTTTATATTATTAATATACGTCTCTGAAGTTACAACTTTATATTTCTACATTTCATAATAAACAACCATATTGGTTATCAAACATTTATGTAAAGAGTCATATATTGGATAAATGTTTGATAAGCAATATGCGTGTTTATTATAAAACGTAGAAGTATGAAGTTGTAACTTTGGAGTGTGTGTGTGTGTGTGTGTGTGTGTGTGTTTACAACTTCATACTTTTACATTTTATAATAAACAAGCATATTGCTTATCAAACATTTATCCTATATATATGGGTGGTTGCAAGAAAGTCCCACTTTTGGGTATATATATATATATATATATATCCAAAGTTACAACTTTATACTTCTACGTATCATAATAGACAATCATATTGCTTATCAAACATTTATCCAATATATATGACTCTTTACAAGTAGGTACAAATGATACATCCTTTCATAGGACCAATAGAATCTAACATCATTTCAACAACAATAAAATATTGTATTGGGTTTCAAGATTGCAAAATACCCAAATAGAAAACTATCAATTAAATTTCCACAAGATAGTATGATGAAATATCACAAAATCCTATTGCATTATGTCCTTTCTTTGATGGCTACATATCATTGCTTTTTTTCTTTCTAGGCGACATAGACTCAGCACTTAAGTATGACATGTCCATTGCATGTTTACGAAATGTTGATTGTTGATTCATCATAGACTCCTTGAGGGGTGTGAGAGCTTAGTAAAACAATTCATATCATTTCTATCATTCTTTATGTACCCCAGTAACTTTAATAGATTAATAGTAATATTTGGGTGAAAATCTTAATTATTAATGATAATACTTCTACCATTTGTTAGGTATCCTATTTATTATTCTTTTCATAGAAGAAATGAAATTAATAAATATTTGGGCGAAAATCGTTTAGGCTTACGAGAAGTCATGTGGCTATCTAATAATTGTCATTCAAGGGGGGGTATAGTGAATTTCTACTGTTGAATTAAGTGAATAAGTGATTGTAAATGGGTACCTAACAAGGCTTTATGTCGAGGCCCATCTTTTTCTAGATTATGGGGGATATCTTAAATAATTAGTATAATTTATTTGGGAAGATGTTAGAAAAAAAAATTATGACAAACTATCAGATGCCATTGCTGGCCAACAACTACGGGTCCACCTTGAACTTATCTCGCATTGTTGGGAGAAGCCAATTTGAAGATGGAGTTGTCTCAAATATTTGCCAGTCAAAGGTGATCTTTGTCTGTTGATGAAAACAAAAATCTTTTTTATAGAAGAAATGAAACCAATAAATATTTGGGTGAAAATATCTTTGACTAGAATTGTAAAGAATGTTTTAGAAGGCTCACAAAAGTTAGATCTTGACGCAAGGAAAGAGTGTTGTGTATCTCTAAGAGATTGCTTGTGTTAAGTTGTGGTGTAAAGTGTTGAAGAAGGTGAAAGTGTAAAAATGGTCCAATTGTAAATTTTTGACAATTTGTTAAGAGTTTGATGAAACTCTTTTAAATTTGTGATTTACAAATCCTTACAAAGTTCTTGTTTGTTTGGCTCATAAGAAGGCCAGCATCAAGGCACAATAATATAAAGTTTGTGTTAGTAAGGGCTTTATTATTAGCCTATATGTCTTGTGATTTCTTTTTGCAATGACTACCTACCTCTAAGAAATATAATATTGTGGTTAGTGAAAAATTAGATGGTTCTAATTATGCTAGTTGGAAATGTGAGATAAAATTGATTGTACAAATGAAATGTTTACGGGAGGTAGCAAAAAAAGAAAAACCTAATAAAAGCAAGCATAAAAAATAGGATAAAATGGATATGAAAGCATGGGCTACTATTTTATAGAAAATTAGTCTAAGAATGAGGCCTCATGTTCAAAATCTAAAGTTGATAAAGAAAATATGGGAAACTTTGTAGACAATGTATGAAAGAACCAACAATTTAAAAGTGATGGATATTAAAGGAGAATTAACTAATTTGAAACTGAAGGCAAGAGATAGTATGCATGATCATATTGCAAAATAAAAACATTTAAGAAATCGATTTGCAATGATGAAGGTTGAATATAAAGACTCTAAAATTGTAGATTTTTTAATTGAAACCCTTCTAAATTAGTACCATAATGTTATCCTTACATTGGAACTAATTGGGAAAATTGAGATTATAAAACTAAAAGTGTATGGTGGTTTGCTAAATGAAAAGGGTGAACTTAAAAAGTTCACTAGTGAGTATAATAAAAGTTCTCAAGCATTCATAGCTAGAGGAAAGTATAAAAATTACAATCAAGGTAAATCATATGAAGTTCAAAAATCAAATCAAGAAAAATAATCAAAGGCAGTGGAATGAACTAAGGGATAATCAATAGAGGCATAATTTTCAAAAGCAACAAAATGAATAGAGAAATTACAAAAATAATATCAAATGTTATAATTGTGGAGAAGAAGGGCATAAAAGTGATCAATATCATAAGAAATCACAAAGAAGATTTAATCAAAGAAAGCAATCAAATTTTTCTCAAGAAGATGTTGATCATAATATTATGATAGCTTCTTTAGCTTCTCAAGGAAATTCAAGTGGCACATGGTATATTGATTTAGGAGGTAGCCAACATATGACATACAATAAAAACTTCTTTGGTTCTTTAGAAGAAACAAAGGATGCAAGGATATTTTTTGGGGATGATAGTTCACATGCAATTGAAGGAATAGGTTTATTTTCAATGAAGGACATGATGGTAAAATTTTGAAAGTAACAAATGTGAGCCTTGTACCTAAGTTAACAAAAACTCTTCTCTCAATGAGTCAAATAACTCAACATGGTTATAAGGTTGAGTCCCATTTAGATAAGTGTCTAATCAAGAATAGTAATAATGATTACAAAATAGTAGCAATGGGAGTTGAGAGTGATTCCATCTACAAATTTTTAACATCTTTTGACAAAAAAAATTATAATAACATAGAATCTTCCATAAGTGAGCCATGGCATCAAAGATTTGGTTGCTTAAACTATTGAAGTTTGGCTACACTTTCAAAGATGAATATGGTTGATGGACTACCTTGTATAAGGGTAAATACAAGTGAGTGTGTGTGTGTGTGTGGTAAACAACATAGAGACAGTTTTGAAAATTTTGCATGGAGGACAAGTAAATCTCTAGAACTTGTCCATATTGATTTATGTGGGCCTATGAATCCCACATCAAAAGGAGCTAGGTACATCTTAACATTCATTGATGATTTTTTAAGGAAAGTTTGGGTCTCCTTTCTTAAGAAAAAAGATGAAGTATTTAACAATTTTGAAGTTTTTAAGCATTTGTGGAAAATCAAAGTGGGAATGAGATCAAACAAATAAGAACTGATAATGGTGGAGAATATGTCAACAAAAAGTTCAATTCCTTTTGTGAATATTATGGGGTCAAAAGAGAAATGACTAATAGATATACTCTTCAACAAAATGGTGTTATTGAAGAGAAGAATAGGACCGTAGTGGAAATTGTGTATTGCATGCCATAATCCAAAGGTCTTTCTTTGTTTCTTTGGGCTAAGGCTATTAATTTTGCACCTCATGATTTGAATAGGTCTCCCACTACTTTTTTTGCAAAATATTACTCTTGAAGAAGCATGGACTGGAGAGAAACTAGATGTTAAGTCTTTTAGAGTATTTGGATGTGAAGCATTTTCTCACAACCATATTAAATTAGAGAAAAGAAATTTGATAAGAAAAGTATCAAGTGCATCTTTGCGTGCGATGTTGATCAAAAGAAAGGTTGTAGGTTATATCATGCTAGCATGAAAGATGTGTTCACAAGTAGGGATGGCAAGTGGCCATAGATAATGATAAATCTTTCAATGATTTTAGAACTATTGAAATTGCCAAGGCAACCTCTAATATGGTTGAAGAATCTCATCCCCCTCCAAAGATGAAAAATTTTCAAGAGATTATCAAAAGACTCAACAATTTAATCAATGCTTTAATGACCACTATAATGAAGACTAAAGATCCTCAAACAAATGATAAGGCTAAAAGAAAACATGAAAAGGAACAAGCTATGCATAATGAATATGACTCTTTGTTAAAGACTAAAACTTAGGAGTTGGTGGACTTTCCCAAAGGCAAGAATGGGTTCAACAACAAGTGAGTGTATAAGACTAAGTTTAAGTTAGATGGGAGCATTGAAAAACACAATGCCAAACTAGTGGAAAAAAAGGTACTCTCAAAAAGAGGGAATTGACTACATAAACTTTTGCCCCAATAGCAAAGACTAGTATTGTCAAGACTATTATAGCATTGGTAGCATATTTCAATTGGCCTCTTCATCAAATTGATGTTAAGAATGTATTTTTGAATAGTGAAATTGATGAAGATGTTGGAATTGTTTATTGACATGTGTTGTCATTGATGTCAACATATGTTTTAGAAGATTTATTGTATCTGATGTTGTAGTAACAATGGTTAAGATAGGAATAGGTAGAATAATCATGGTTGTACAAGCTATGTACATGTCTAACTCTGTGAGCTTGGATGTATGTTTCAGAAGGAGTTTAGATCTTATATCTAAGATCGCATGCAATAATTTAATAGGAGGAATAAGTTACAGTAGTTTTGGTACAGACTGGTCACAGAAATAGAAACAGATGTATTCGGTAGAGTTAGTCTCCAAATTTATGTGTTCACTTGGATGCAAGATGGATTAATGTTATGTGTGTTCAGGTTATGATAGAAGACTCATTGAGGAATAATTTCCCTTATTCCTTCATCATCGTGTTCTTGGTGACTTTAGCTGTAGTGTGTGACCTTACGAGGTCTTATTTGGTGTCGACCTATGGGATGTGGCATGTTCTACCTTGTGCGAACATAATTTGTCGATTATGGAATATGTTGGCCAGGTGATGTTTATTATTTTCTTGTCCAAGATCCTGTGTGTATCTTGACAAGAGTTTGTGTAATCATTTTTATTAGGAAAGCCCAATTTGGTGCCAACCTAATAAATCATTTGTATCTTGTATAAAGGAGTGAAACAAGTGATGCGAAAATAGTGTGGATGCAAGGACTATTGGATGTAGAGAAGGCATTGTGATTATTATACTTCATTGGAACTATTTTAGCAAAAGAGTTGTTGTTAGTCAGTTCATTATTAGTTATTAGTATATTTATATACTTACATTTGGATCATGGTTCCAGAAGGTGGGTTTAACCTTCAGAAGGTGGATTTAACCTTCACATTGGGAAATTTTCTTCGAGCGAAGAAAAATTCATCGTATCAACTCCTAACAGGGTTGCTAACTCAAAGAAAGGAGTTTGTCCTTTAACAAGGAGTTTGTAAGTTGGTTTTATTTATCTTCTCCTAACAGGTAAAGGTCTTGTAACTGATATACTTTATTACTAGTGCATTATATTTTGGGTTTCATCCCCACCGATGTTTTTCCCTTAACAAGGTTTCTTCGACAACAATTCTTGGTGTTCTGATCTATGTTACTTTTGAGGTTTCAGATTTCATTTAATGTTTTGATGTGAAAAGATAAATTTTATATTAAGGACATACAACTGATTCATCCCCCCCCCTCAGTTGTATCTAACAATTGGTATCTGAGCTCTTGGTCCACAGAGAGAAAGCTTGGCCACTTGAGGCGATCTGAAGATGGCTTACTACAGGACAGACAATCCTAAATTTGATGCTAAAATTTTTGACAATTGGAAGAACAAGATGAGGACACATTTGTTATTCCTAGAAATTGATTATTGGATGATTACAAATAATAAGGAAAATATTGTTGCAGAAAGTGATTCTCCTAAGGCTACTGATGATGAAAAGAAGATATTTTCTTGTAATATGGTTGCAAGGGAAGCTTTGATAAGCGCACTATCTGAAGAAATATTTACAGAAGTTAAGGACCTTGATTCAGCTCATGAAATTTGGGAAAGACGGGAAGCACTTTATGAAGGAGATAAGTATACCAAGCAGGAAAAGTTACAAAACTAAAAGACAAAGATGGAAAATCTAAAAATGTGAGAAGATGAAAATGTCAAAGATTATGTTCAGAGGGTCTTAGAAGTTGGTATAGGGATCAGAAATTCAGGAGGCACTTATACTGAAGAAGAGATCATCGCAAAGATTTTGAGATCTTTGACACCTGCTTACAAGACCAAAGTACAGGTGATTGAGGAGATCATTCCATTGACTCAAGGATTCAATAGAGAGATGTTGATAGCTAAGTTAACTACCTTTGAGGCCACAAAATTACAGGATTCAGTACCTAAGATAGAAACTACATTCAAGGAAACTGTTCATAATGACAAAAAGACCTTATCAAGCCTTGTGAGAACTAGTAGAGTCAAAAAATATCATGAGCTTGGAGATTATGGATATGAACTAATGGAAATAGAGGAGGAAGACAGGAAGATGGATAAACGTGTTTCTCTGATTGCAAGAAAGGAGAAAAGAGGTAAGGATAAATTTGAAGGAAAATTACCTTGAAATGTTTTTGTTCCAATAAAGTTGGTCACTTTGCATCTAGATGTCCTCCAAGGGTCTCTAAATACAAACCTAAGTTCAATAGGCCAGATTTATATGATGAGGAATGTTGTTATGCTAATGAAGGTGTTTCTAATGATGATCCAGTAGTAGATGAGATTGGGTTTGTAGCTATAAAGAATGATGAACCTATTCATGAAGAAAAGGCCTTAGTGTCACATGTTGAAAGAAAACCTGAATGGATCATTGATAGTGGATGCTCACATCACATGACTGGTGATAAAGATAAGTTTGTTAAATTAAAAATGCATGATGGTGGAGTTGTCATATTTGGTGATAATACTCCTAAACTGATTGTTGGAGTAGGATCTATTTCTCTATATGGAAAGACTAACATTGATGATGTGTTTCTTGTTGATGGTCTTAAGCATAACTTGTTGAGTGTTGGACATCTTATGGATAAAGGTTATCAACTACATTTTAAAAATGGATCATGCACTACCAGAGGACAAATGAGAAACTTGATTGCATCAGGAATAAAGACAAGAGGTAATGTATTTTAGTTGAATACTGTAGAAGAAAGATGTTTTGTTGTTCAAGTTGATGAAAGTTGGCTATGGCATAGAATATTTTGTCATGTGAATTTTGATAACATTGTGAAGGCAAGTAACATCAACACAGTTAGGGATTTACCAAAAATTGTGAAGCCCTCTAACACTATGTGCAGAGAATGTGTAATGGGAAATCAAACAAAGGGGATTTACACAGCAAGTCATTCACTATCAAAGGGAAGCTAGATTTGGTGTATACAGATCTCTGTGGTCCTAGCAGGACTGTATCTTCTTATGGTGAAAGGTACTTCATACTATTTGTTGATGATCATTCTAGAATGATGTGGGTTGCTCTTCTTAAAGAAAAATAAGAGGCATTTGACAAGTTCAAGATCTACAAGGCAAAAGTAGAAAATGAATTAGGTCTAAAGATAAAATGTTTGGGATCAGACAGAGGAGGAGATTTTACATCTGTTGCATTTAATTCATACTGCAAAGAACATGGGATATATAGGAAGACTTCTGCTCCTAGGACTCTACAGCAAAATGGGATTGCAAAAAGAACATAACTATACTAGATGTTGCTAGAATAATGATGTTTGAAGGAAATGTATCACATGTGCATTGGAGGGAAACAATCAATATTGTAGTTTACACATTGAACAGGATTCAAATTAGGGAAGGTAATACTAAAAAGCCTTATGAAATTTGGTTTGGTTATACTCATGTGAAACATTTCAGAATCTTTGGTAGAAAATGCTTTATCAAAAGAGATGATGAGGTAGGTAAGTTTAATTCAAGAAGCGATGAAGGTATCTTTCTTTGTTACTCTACCAAAAGTAAATATTACAGATGTTTTAACTTGATATTGAGAAAAATGGTTGAGAGCATGAATGTAAGAATTGATGAGAAGTTTCAATTTCAAGAAAGAATTGTGACCAAAACTCAGAATAGACTATTGAAGCAAAAGAGTTAGTTGAATTTGACAATAACAAGAAAACATGTTTGAGTGAGCAATCAGAAGCTCCTAAAACTCCAAGGTATGTACCAAGAAATCATTCTGAAAATAAGATTATTGGTGATAGGAATAAAGGCATGTTAACTAGGTCTAAAGCTAGAGAGGAATTATGTATGATTTCACAAGTGGAACTTAAATCTATTGATGAGGCTTGTAAAGATGAATCATGGGTTAATGCAATGAAAGAAGAACTGGATTAGATACTAAATAACAAAAGTTGGGAATTAGTTCCTAGACCTAAAGGAAAGAATGTTATTGGAACTAAATGGGTATTCAGAAACAAAATGAATGAAGAGGGCATAGTTATGAGAAACAAAGCCAGATTGGTGTGTAAAGGCTACTCGCAACAAGAAGGAATAGACTTTGAAGAAACTTTTTCAGATATGGCTAGATTAGAGGCAGTAGACTATTTATTTCGTTTGTTTCCTACAAGGAATTCAAAGTGTATCAAATGGATGTGAAATATGCATTCTTGAATGATATTCTAGAAGAAGAAGTCTAGATTGAGCATCCTGATGGTTTTCCCTTAACAGATGACAAAGACATGGTTTGCGGGTTGAAAAAGGCTATGTATGGACTGAATCAAGCTCCTAGAGCTTGGTATGCACAACTTGATATGTATTTATTACATCTTGGTTTCAGGAAAGGTAGTGCAGATAGTAATTTATATTTGAGAACTAGCAAGGATGGAATCTTGATCATAGAAGTATTTGTGGATGATATTATCTTTGGGGGAAATGATGAAATGAGCAATAAATTTGCTGAAGAAATGAAAGATGAAATTGAAATGTCTATGATTGGTGAAATGAAGTTCTTTCTTAGCTTGCAAATTATTCAAAGTAAACATGGCATTTTCATTTCTCAAACCAAGTATCTCAAGGAGTTACTGAAAAAGTTTGGCATGGAAGATTTTAAACATGTTGGAACACTTATGATTATTGGGTGCATGCTTACTACAAATGATGAAACTCAAAGTGTCTATCAAACAAAATACATATCCATGATTGGAGGATTACTGTATTTAACATATACCAGACTAGATATTGCAAATGCAGTTGGAATTGTTGTGAGATTTCAAGCAAATCCAAAAGAGACTCACTATATTGCAGTAAAAAGGTTATTTAGGTATTTGAAAGGTACATTGGAATTTGGGTTGTGGTATGTTAAGTCAGATGACTTTACCCTACATGCATACACTGGTGCGGATTGGGTAGGATGTATTGATGACAGTAAGAGCACCAGTGGTGGTGCATTCTTCCTTGGAAAGAGGTTAGTCTCTTTGTTAAGCAAGAAGTAGGATTGTGTTTCTCAATCTATTGCTAAATTAGAGTACGTGGTTGCTACTTTAAACTATTCATAGGTTGTTTGGATGAAACAGATGCTAAACAATTTTGGAATAAGCTTTGAAGAACTAGTTGTGATTCATTGTGAAAATACAAGCACAATCAATATGTCAAAAAATCATGTTAACATGCTCTCAAAAACCAAACATATTTCAATCAAATTTCACTATCTGAGAGAGAAAGTTGCAGAAAAAGAAGTCAGAGTTGAGTATGTCAGTACAAAGGAGCAATAAGCAGATATATTCACTAAACCTTTGCCAAAAGATACCTTTGAGTATCTCAGAGGTATGCTTGGGTTGAAAAACCCCTCCTTGCAAGAACTAGATGATGCAAGAATGCATCAATCCAGTAGCTATCAGAGTTGTATTCTTCATTGGACTTGATGCTTGGATGCACTCCTCAGGGGAGGTGATTGCAAGACATAAAAACACTTTGGGTGATTTAGCACCTATTTGTAGGCATGGAGATTTGAAAAAGATGCACCTTGTAGCGGTGGTATATTCAGAAGGAAAAGTAACCCTTTTTAATTGATGTCAAAGGGGGAGAAATATGAGAAAAACCCTGACTAGTTCAGGGGGAGTTGTATAGAGGATGTTGAGATGGTTGTTGGGTTGATGGTTTTTCACACATGTTGCCATCAATGTCAAAGAGGGAGATTGTCGGAATTATTTCTTGGCATGTGTTGTCATTGTCAACATATGTTTTAGAAGATTGATTGTATCTGATGTTGTAGTAAAAAATGGTTAAGATAGGACCATGTAGAATCATCATGGTTTTATAGGCTATCTATGACATGTCTGACTCTATGATCTTATATGTGTGTTTCAAAGGAGTTTAGATCTTATATCTAAGATCACATGCAATAATTTAATCAGAGGAATAAGTTACAACAATTTTAGTACAGACTGGTTGTAGAAACAGAAACAGAGGTCTGTGATAGAGTTAGTCTCCAAATTTCTATGTTTATTTGGATGCGAGATGGATTCATGTTATGCGCGTTCTAGTTATGATAGAAGACTCATTGAGGAATAATTTCCCTTATTCCTTCATCATCCCACTCTTGGTGATGTTAGTTGTAGCGCGTGACCTTGTGAGGTCTTATTTGGTGTCGACCTATGGGATGTGGCATGTTCTACCTTGTGTGAACATAATTTGTGGATTATGGAAGATGTTGGCTAACTGATGTTTGTTATTTGCTTGTCCAAGATCCTGTTTGTATCTTGACAGGATTTTATGTAATCATTTTATTAGGAAAGTCCAATTTGGTGCCGACCTAATAAATCATTTGTCTTGTATAAAGGAGTGAAACAAGTGATGCAAAGACACTGTGGATATGAGGACTATAGGATGTAGAGTGTGCATTTTAATTATTGTACTTCATTATAACTGCTTTAGCAAAGGAGTTATTTTTAGTCAATTCATTAGCACTTATCAGTATATTTATATACTTACATTTGGACAGTGGTTCCATAAGGTGGGTTTAACCTTTAGAAGGTGGATTTAACCTTCACATTGGGCAAGTTTCTCTGAGCAAAGAAAAGCTCATCTTATCAACTCCTAAAAGGGTTGCTAACTCAAAGAAAAGAGGTTGTCCCTTAATAGGGACTTTGTACTAGTTGTATTCATCTTCTCCTAACAAGGCAAGGTCTTGTAACTAATATACTTTATTGCTAGTGCATTATATTGTGGGTTTCATCCCCACTGGGGTTTTTCCCTTAGCATGGTTTCCTTAACAACAATTCTCGGTATTCTTATCTGTGTTACTTTTGAGGTTTCAGATTTTCATTTAATGTTTTGATGTGAAAAGATAAATTTTATATTAAGGACATACAACTGATTCACCCCGTCCCCCTCAATTGTATCTAACAAAAGAGATCTATATGGTCCACAACCCCAAGGGTTTGAAAGCCAAGGAAAAGAACTCCTAGTTTGCAAATTAAGTCTCTCTATTGTTTGAAGAAAGCTCCAAGAGATTGGTATGCAAAAATTGGTGAATATTTCTAAACTCCAAGCTTCCATAATAGTCCTCATGATCCAAATTTTCATGTGAAAAAATTTGATGAAGATGGCATAATATTAATTGTACTATGTTTTGACAATCTTATCATCACATGAAACAAAAAATAATGAGAACTATCATTGCCATAAAGTTAAATTTGCAAGATACATTTGAGATGACAGATCTTATTTTCCTACACTAATTTCTTGTCACTGGGTATGGTAGAAAGATGATAGAACTTTCCTCTCTCAAAGAAAGTACATTCTAAACTTGTTGACAAATTTTAGGATGGAAGATTGCAAGATTGACTGTACTCCACTTGCTCCAAGATTGAAGTTGACCAAGGATATGGAAAGTGAGGATGTTAATTCTACCTTATACAAGTAGTTCATTGGTAGTTTGGCGTAGGGTATGCGCAGGATCATGAGGGGCCAAAAAGTAGCGATGTGAAAAAAATGTGTTTTTCATCTACCCAAAAACATGAAAATCCATGTTGACTAGTTAGTAGGCCTTGGTGTTAGTACACTTGGTCATGGAAAACACCTAAGCATATTGGATATCAAAAATGTATCCAATATCCGATATGGATGTATAAATAATATTTTTTTTTTAAAAAAAAAGGGCCCTTTGCCTATTAGTGAAGTTGAAAGGATCTTAATTTTAAAATGGATATGATGAAAGCTTATGATAGGCTGAATTGGGATTGTTTAATTGCAGTATTAAGAAAGTTTGGATTTGGGGTTAAATAGATCAAATGGATTCACACATGCATGTCTACAGCTAGGTTTTCAATTATTTTGCATGGATCCCCATGTAGTTTTTTCTCCTCTTCTCAAAGAGTTAAGCATGACAATCCATCGTCACCTTTTTTATTTATAATCATGGTTGAGGCCCTTAGCAGGGGGGTTCATGTTGCTAAAATGACTAGCTTATGGAAGGGGATTAAAATTCCTAACATTACGAAAACTCATACACATTGCTTGTTTGTTTATGATACTTCGCTTAATGGCAGAACTTTTCTTTTTTGTTCTACCATAGTAGATGAACCTAAATTATAAAACAAATTATATCAGAATATTTTGCCTTATTTGGTCAAAAGGTCAATAGTGCTAAATCTAAGATTTTCTTTGTAGATGTCCCTTCTTTAATTCAAAACAGACTAATCCATTTTTGGGGGTTTGAGGTGGGCTCTTTTCCTTGTAAGTATCTTGGTATTCTCTTCTTTGATGAAGCTGAGAAACATAATTTTTGGGATAGGGTTGTTTCATCAATATTTGCTAAAATTTTACCATGGAATCACAAATGGCTCACTCTTTCAGGAAAAAATGTACTAATTAAATTTGTGTTGAATGCAGTTCTTATTTACTTAATGTCTATTTGGAAAGGTCCTAAAAAATATTGTTCAAATGCAATATGTTATTAGATCTTTCTTACAGAAAGATAATGTTGGAGGAAAGACGAAAATCCCACTTTTAGCATTGGATAAGGTATGCCTCCCTAAAGATTAGGGGGATGTTGGTATTAGAAATTTGGATAAGCATAATAAAGCTCTAGGGGAAAAATTGATATGAAAACTTTAAAAAATCCTACTTCTATATGGACATTCGTTATGTTTGTAAAATATTTGGGAAATTGTAGTAGGGATAGGATATTCACATCACTCTTTCTCAAGGTTCTATATGGAATTTCATGGTTAAATGTAGGTCGGTGATTCTTCCACATTTTTCATGGGTGGTGCATAATGGCAGAAAAGCTATCTTACCCTTCAATGATCAGCATTAGTGACTAGTCTCCCTTAATGACTACTTTAAAATCTTTGTGGGCTATCAATGTTTTTTATTATTTATATCTTGATGAATCTAGTCCCTATTCAGTGGCTAGGTAGAAGTCCATTGATTCTATATCTATAGATCTCAAGATTAAATTAGCTTATGTTTTGGAGTTGAGAAGGATACCTCTTATGTTTCTAGATGTGAAGGATAAAATTATTTGGACTAAAGCCAAATTTGACACTTACTCGATCAAAACTCTCCTAGCCCTCAAGGCTTTTTTGGAATGTGGCTTCTCTTCCTAAGGTTGGTGCCTTTAATTGGTTGGTAGTTTAGGATAGAATTTTGGCAGGTATGAGATTTTATAGACTTGGGATCATGACTATTTTTCCTTTTTTTTCTGTGGATATTTCATGGAGTCTTTAGATCATCTTTTTGTTCATTACCCATTCACTTCTGAGTGTTGGTATTAGCTTTTTAATAAATTGGCACAACCTTCAATGTTATGTCTTGATTTGAAATCCCAATTTAGGAGTTTGCCTTCCTTGTTTGCATTGTATTTTTATTCTTTTCCTTGGGATGTTTCCCCTTCTATTCTCATTTGGAACATATGGATAGAAAGAAATAATGTAATTTTTAGGAAGAAATCTTCGTCCCTATCTAATATTTTATTTTGTATGGAAAGGTCTATTTCTGAAATTGTATTGTCTTACATTTATAAAAGATTGGAACATGTGAATTCCTTTTCCCATTGGGACAATTGGGTCATTAAACATTGGTAAACTTTGCAAATTATACCATCTCATGGTTTTATGGCTAAAGGTGCCTACAGTAAACTCAAGAGAAAAGAGGCTAAATGGTCACCTCCACCCAAGTTCAAATTTAAGCTAAACTATGACAGTGCCTCTAGAAACAATCTTGGGAAATCAGGTATTGGGGTGGTTATCTCATATCATGAGGCAAATATAGTTAAGGCTTCTTGCAAATACCTCAAAGATGGGACAAATAATAATGCAGACCTACATGCTCTATCTTTTGGGTTGGAATTGGCTATCTCTCTTGACATTAGAGATATCATTATTAAAGGAGATTCAATGGTTACTTCTCATGCCATCTCCAATAAAAAATCTACAACATGACAACTCCAATGTTTGCTGGACAAAGTCCTATAATTGTAATTTTTTAATTCTTATACTATCACTCATTGTTACATGGAAATCAATTGCATTATTGATTTCTTGGCAAATAAGGTAATAAATGAACAAACTACCTATTTGGACGTGTTAATTGTTGATCTCTCATCTTTGATAAGAAAAGAGTGATAATTTTTAAACATTTTATAGTCCATGCTCTATTTTGGGGGGTCTATGTTTCATATTATTTTATTGCCTTAAGCTTCCCATATTCCAAAATTCTTGGGTTAATTGTTTCCAACATTAATGTCATAGGTGTAATATGCATCCTTTCTCCTAGGTTCATTTTTCATTTATGCATACTTTATTATACACTCATTTCAATTATCAAAATATATATTTCTAAATTAACAATCATCATTTACATAGATAAGTCATTCTTTCTTTAACTAATCACATTACAAAATGAGATTTACACATTATACATTTCCATATTCTTTCACCTAGAACTACATATTGCATTGTTTCTAAATGCAATCACATTAATATGTCTATGAATACATCAACCCCATTATAGGAGTACAATTACATCACTAAATATACATGGGTACAATATATCATGATAACAAATACAACATGAAGTCTCTAATGCAACAAATCTAAAATGTACATGTGAAAGAACCACCTATGCTACACGAACTAAACCTCAATAAAAAAATATTAATCACCCAACCACGTGGAACCCAAACGTCCACTCCCAATGAGCTAGGAGGTAGACACAAAATTTCACGCAAGCACAAGAAATCCAAGAAGAGATAACAAGGTGGTAACCAATTCCCAAAATAAGGCTTGGAACAACAAGTAACCATCAATCAAACAAGACTACCAGAGGCAAGCATAAAACCAAGGAAGATAAAGTCTCTAGGTCACAAGTAGGGTGGGTATCATCTCATAGCCCTCACCCCTTGGATTACCTTGGTATTCTCTTTGGACCTCATTCCCCAAGTAGTCACATGCAGAACTGAACACCTTTCATGAGGATAAGGTCATTCGATTATGCCATCTCAATTCGCATCTTCTACCACTCACATCCCTAGCTTGTACTAGCACTAGTGGCATGGGAAATGCATCAAATTAATATTTATTAATTTGTAATTTTCCCTTCCCAGTTCATTTATTAGTTTATCACTTGATTAATCAACTCATCAATGAGTTACTATGGCAACCACTTAGGGCCTCGACCCCCATTGAGAGTCACTCAACTATTGTACCTTGATTCTTTGACCCATAAGAAGAAAAGAATAAATAGATATATTTATGAATCATAATCATGATAACTACATAAATTGAATCACATTTAGAAATCAGAACAATAAAGTACATGTTTAGGAATGCATTTATTGCCCCTTTTCTTATAGACAATCCCAAATCCTAATTAGATGGCCAATCTGAATCAATTTCTTAACATGGAATTCAAAACACATAATACACATAATTGGATCAAATCACTACCCACACAAAGAGTTTATGAAAGAGAAACCTAATCTCATAAACCCTAAAGCCTTTGGTACATGTCTAAAACCCTAAAAATATCCAATTTTGACCAAACCAAGCATGCTATGCAATTGTTGATGATGCTACACGTCTTTTATAAGAATTATACACAATTTCTAGATATCATATGCAAGTTTCACAAGCATACTACGCAACTGATAGAAGCATGCTACACAATTGATTTTTACATACATAAATTAAAATAATTTAAAAAATACACACAAAAAAGTGCAATGTGCAAAAATGGAAAATCTGGGCATTAACTAGACCAGTGAAATTTGAGAGGGACCCATTTGAGATCTCTCTATTTCCTTCCCAAAAAAAACAATTAATCAAGCCCCTAACATTATTTATATACTAAAATAGGTAATGCATAGATTGAAAAGTTTACAAATTGAAATTAAAACTCTCTTTCACTCATCATTTACATATTTTTCAAGAATAAAACATTTCAAAATAGATCATCATATCAACACATTTCCATTACAATCATCTACAAACACTGCTAGGAACAAAGGGTTTATATACTATCTTGTTTCCTATGAAGAATCCAACCAAAGGAGAATGTAATGAAAGCACCACAATCTTCACATGGACAACAAATCCACTCCAGCCAATCCACAACAAGCAATCCACAAAAATCCTCCACATAAGCACAAGATCAATGTCCCATAAGAATACAAAGAGTTTCACACACAACTCTCTCAAATCCTTACATCAATCTAGCAATCAAACCTCAAAAGTCTCTCTGTAATTTTCTAGACTTTTCCTCTTTTTCCTCCAAAAAACTATATGAAAATCATAAAAAAAAATCCATATTAACTTCCTTGGAAGGAGTTGTACGAGAAAGTAAGTACTTCCCACCAAAAATAATGTAAACTAATGGTTAATTAGACGGATATGGAAACATATCTCACATTATTTACCATAGGTTTATATTATCACCATTCAATATTATTACTTCATATTTGTTTAATAAATAATTAATTAAATACTATAAAAGGCATACACATCTAATTATTTAATTAATAATCATAAAATATTATAGTTTCTCACTTACCTTAATATATTACTATCAAACATATTGAGATGTTGTTGGCATTTTTTTCATTGATGTCAAAACCTCCATATCGATTGCTTGGTAGTATCGGTTGGTTGTTGGTGGTATCGGTTGGATAGTTGTGGTTATCTGTATAATATCAAGGTTTTGGTTTTGTGTCCTAAATAGTTTCAGTACGTGTATTTTTGGTGCATGGTGCCAGGTGTACTTGATTCTACCTATAGATTACATCTCCTAGTGCAGTTGCATGAAATTTTTATTGGTCTCGGTTGACTATCGTGATTAAAGTGTTCTTCTAGGTGTTCCTATTACCTAGACATTCTTGCATCTCATTAGAGTATTTTGGTATCATGTTTAGGATAGGTTTCATCAGTTACTATCTACCTGTTGGTTCAAAAGTTTTGTTGAATAGGACATGGTCCTAGTTGTTACATTCCAACGGTTCTAGAATCTACTTATCTTTTGGTAAATGTGATATAAGGCATGTGTATCTTAAGTGTGACCTATATCTAGGTCATGTGGTAATGTGTTGTAAATTTCCTAAGTATGACCCAAATTTAGGATTGATGGTAGTGTATTAAATATAACATGTAATATCTTTTTGATTTGAGGCTAACACCTTTGGTGTGGCCGACATGTGTATGATAGGATACTTGTATAAATAAAGAAAACCTTTTGTATCTGAGTAATGAGGTGAGTGATGAGAATAAGCGAATAGATGTGGGAGCTGGAAACAGAGATTTGAAGGTGATATAGTGCGAGTCTGTTTTGGTATATCGGGAAACAATGAGAAAGGAGTTGAGTAGTAAAGAAAGAATTCCTTATATATTATGTTTCAAAAGTTTTGTGTATGCTAGTAAAGAATCTGTATCCGATCTCTACTTTCTGTGATTAGTGAGCTTTCAAATTGGAACTATTTCATGCATAGTTAGATGAAACTCTATCAATTCACATTTTGTCTATAAACATCTTTTGTATCAAGGCAATTATTCATATCCATATTTTATGGTAGTTAGCTCGATAGGTAGTGAGCCACTTGCAGTGAGAAAATCGACAGTGAGCCCTTGTAAAAATCACCTTAACCGGTGTCCATTTCATTAGAATGAGCTCATCCTTGGTTTTTCCCAGTTTCGATTTCCATGTAAATTTTGGTATTTAGTATATTGATAGTTTTTGTGCTTTCATGTTTACATCGATTATAAGTTTATGATTTCTTTAAGTATTTACTAGTTCAGTAAAAGTTTTGAAAAAAAATTACGAATAATTGATTCACCCCCCTCTTAGTTATTTGGCATGTTCAACAATTGGTATTAGAGCTTGGTCCCTTGTAGATAGAGCTTAACCGCTTGAGGGAGATATTAGTTGTTTGAAAATATGGAAGGAGAGTACTATTAAGATTTGGATTGGTAGATAATGATGAGCGTCATTAAGTGCACTAAATCAAAGAATGAGGAGTTGAAATAAAATCTAAAGGAAGAACATGCATGCATCTCAAAGTTGAGGGATAAAATCAGAAAGATCAAATCAAGGAACAAGGAAGTAAATTAGGAATTAAAGGAATCAAAAGAAAAGGTGACATAGCTAGAAAATAATTTGAATGAGAAGAAACATACTAAAGAATTTATCAAATATGGGTTAAAGCATAAGATGAAAGGAATTAGAAGGACTGAAGAAGAAGTAGAGATTGCAATAGAATAATTGAATAAATTTGAAGAGAATCTCATGGACATCATCAAGATGAAGACACATGAAAATGAAAAATTGGAATTGGAATTGAAGAAGAAAAAATTTGAAGCAAAGGTTTGTGAGAGAAGTACTATTTTGGATCAGTTATTATCCCCTACAGAAGAGTTACAAGATAAATAAGGATTAGGGTTTTTGGTGAATGTTTAGATCTGAAAGACAAAGGCAAAGAGAAGGTAGTTAAAGATGAAGCAAAGGTTGAGATAACAAGAAAGGTCAAAAATCCAATTACATCCACAAGAAGACCTCTGGTAAGGCAATCTAATTTCAAAGGTATTTATCTTTTAATGGTTATTGTTACAAATGCAATAATTTTGGTCATAAGCTTGTTGAATGTAAGATGAGGAAATAACAAAAGGTTCAATGCTTTGATTGTCATCAGGTTGGTCATAAAAAAAATTCAATGTAGAAATCAAGTTTATAATCCAGTTAATAAGAATGGAATGAATATTATCTTTCATGGGAGTTTCATTTTGTGTCACAATTATGTTCACAAGGCTAATCAATGTAGATCTAGAATTCAGCCAATGATATCAAGACAAAGGAATGTTAATTATTTCAAATGTGGTCAAATTGGTCATTATGTTAATGTTAGAAATAAGGAAACACACAACTATGAGGGGGGTGAATCAGTTGTGTTCAAAATAGTTGTTTCAAAACCAAAACTTATCAATACTTAACTTCTTTACTTGATGTGAACATTAAATAACTAAGCCATAATCACGAGAACACATAACACTAGAATTTTTGCATGGAAGCTTGGTTAAGGAAAGAACCACGATGGAGATCAAACCCACTGAATGATGTATTAGCACATATAACCCTGGTAAAGGTGCAATAGGGGAATGCACATGCATTCAGGCTCACTACCTAGAGCTCATTGTTCAAATACAACTAAGGGCAACAACCCAAATCACAACAAGGGCTACAACCCCAAATGGACTACAATCCACTATGGACAACAATCCACTGATTTATGGACTAATTGATAGCATCTTTGATATGCCAATACAAATCCAATGAAGTAAAACTCTATTCTAACTTAATTTTAGATTCCACTCATACTCACACATCTCTCCATACTCTCTACCACCTTTGCAATAAAAAACATTACATCTTTAAATACATTACATCAACATATTACAACAAGGTCAACAAGGGATCTAGTTAAAAAATATTTACAAAGATTAATACAAAATCCTTAATGCAATCCAAGAAATGTCAACAAAGACATGGCTAGAACCCAAATCTTTATCCACAAACATACTACAATCCATATATCACTCCACAAATCTTCACAATCTGCTATCCATCAAGTCAGCCAAGAACACCAACATGCCATAGAAAAAATCATTGAACTCAATCACACAATCCAATGTGATCTAGAAAAGAAAATAGGAAAGATCTAGAAACATCAGCAAGCAATGTGAAATACCACAAAAATAACACAAACATCTTTGTCTCAAAATTTGCAACTCTCTTTGCAGTGTTTATCAGGAACACTAAACATCAACCACTTTCACTCAGGAAAAATGGCTTTCCAACTTCCAAATCATGAACCATCCAAACTGAGGACACACATGCATATCCTAAACTCACCACCAAGTTAGCAATAAAAAATATTGCATAACCGATCCTCATCGAACCAGAACCTGCAACACTGTCTCCTTCAAAATAACCAAAAAAATTGTCCTCTGATAAATCATTCATAACTTCCTCAAATATTAGTGCAAACCTCTTCAACTTGAACAAGATCAAGTACAAACATGCCACAACACTTCTATAGCTTTGCAACATCTGATCTTCAATACACTGTCCATACCGATTTAGAACTTTTCACTGAACAAACTCGGGAATAAAGAAATATGTTGACATCAATGAAAAAACATAAATGTTAGCACATATATGCATGAAATTTCCAACAATATCCCCCTTTGGCATTGATGATATAAATATATGATGCGAAAAACCTAATCAATGCACAAAAAAAATCATATCAACAACAATATCACAATATATTAGCCACTCCCCCCAAGTCTAACACTTAATTTTCTCATGAAAAACTCTCCCTTCATTTCTTCCTTGTTTTTCACGTGGCTATCTCTCCCCCTTTGACATCAATGACAAAGGCACATATATGCACTAAGGCATAAATATCAAAATATGAACAATATACCTTACAAGACCAACTACTCCCCCTAAGGAGAAGTCCCAAAAAGAACATTAATCCACAATGAAAATAATCTTTGTATAAGCACTGGACCGATGCAAACCCATGCATCTCTACCTCTGATCAAGAAGGTCTATCACCCAAAGCTTACCTCAAAGATACTCAAAAGTATCCTTCGACAACAACTTCATGAAGATATCTACAATATGTTCTTTTGTAGACACATATTCCAATTTGACTTCCTTTTCATTCACCTTATCCTTCAAAACATTATAATTTATAGATATTGTTTTTTCTTTTAATGCAACACATGGCTCTTTGAAATATTGATAGCACTTGAATTGTCACAATAAATAAAAATGGGCTCATTGAAACTTATTTTGATGTCTTCCAACATTTGATTTATCCAAACAACTTTGTTTATATTTCATAGCAGCATCAACATAATTAGTTTCAGTTGTGGATTGAGATCTACAAGTTTGTTTCTTACTAGACCAAGAGACTAACTTCTTCCCCAAGAAGAATACTCCACCTATAGTACTTTTTCTATTATCCACATTACCTTCCCAATCTGCATTAGTATAAAAAATATAATGTAAGATCGTCATCTTTAGGATACCATAGGCCATAATCCATTGTCTTTTCAAGCATCTAAATATCCTCTTAATAGTAGCAATATGTGTTTCCTTCAATTCTACTTGAAATCTTGCAACAATGAAAACAACATTTATTATGTCCAATCTAGTCTAAGTCAAGTATAGAAACCCACACATCTTTGGATCTTTTCCCTAAGTGGTTAGGCTTTTTGAATTAGGTAACTTAGCTCTAATACCAATTATAGATATAGAATTGATTATTGAGAGGGGGTGAATTAGGAATCACCAACCCAAACTAAATTTCACAGTTCCAAAACTTCTTTAATAGATTTACCAAATAAGATATATTTTAACCTATAACATCATTATCAGTTAAATGAACATTAAACATCCATGCAACAATATAAAATCATCCACAAAAAATTAAAACAAGTACTTATCACGTGGAAACCTAATTAGGGTGAAAACCACAGTGTGATAACAATGCCCACAAATGATTGTACTCTTCTAAAATACGCCTAGTTAAGAGCCTTCCCTGTTAAAGGCTCACCCGATAAAGATTACAAAAGCACAGTTAAATGTTACCTGGTTAAGGGATTTCCCTGAGACCTGTTAAAGTCTTTACCTTGTTAGGAGTAACTTGGTTAGAGGATTTTAAACACTCTTTTGAGAATGTCACCTAGTTAGAGGATTTTACAATAGACCTGTTAGGGCCACCCGATAAGGGATTTTACAGTCACAATTGTTAGAGAGTAACAGATAAAAAATGATCTATAGTTCACACTATTCTTGCTAATTCAGATCCAATGAAGTTCCTTAACACAATAACATATCAATTCAATTTTTTGTTCTTCTTTGTATCCTTCTTTATGATTGCAACAATACTTCTATGTTCCGTCGGTATCCTATCTTTCACCACAATCTCCTTCTTTCTTTGTGGTATCACAAGACTCCTTTCTTCTTCCTTAAGTATGAATTCCTCAATCATAAACCTAAACCTAAATCTAACAATGTGTATCTTTCATATCAAATATAACCATCCATATTTATTTTTTCTATATCCTTGTCGGCTTGCTAATTGATAAAACATTTTACTCTTGTAGAAACTTCCTTAATATGTTTTTCCTCGATATTTGCATCATCACCTTTCTCCTTTGATTATTCCCAAGTCATCCCACTTTCTTATCTCGTCGTCTATTCCTTTCTTGTCTTTAAGTCTTCACTATCTTTGATAAGACTTCCTTTGTATTGATAAGACTTTATTCAATGTACCGATAAGACAATAGTTTACCGGTAAGTACCTTTATCAAATTACCTTCACCTTTACTCATATCCGATTGACATATTTAAGAATAGCATCCTTCAGCTTAACTCCTTATCATATTCTAATAAACAATCAAATCATTCATCTATCCATCATTGTTAGTCTTAAGTGTTACACAATAAGGTTCCTATCAACGTATCATTTTCCTTACTTAATTTCTCATTATAACAACAATATTTTCCTTCTGATAGATATGGTAACAAGTCAAAACATTATGCCAAATAGTTTGACATCAATGAAAAACATATAACCAATTATCATGTATACTCATTATGATCAACAATCTTCAAATTGTTATGCCAACAACCAACAAAGTGCACTTATGAAAGCAAGTTTCCTCATTATTAAATTTTCTCCTTTCAAATTTATTCTTTTACTAACATCTCTTTTGTCAATCCTTCTAATCATTCTCTTTTTGTAAAATTTTCCTTGAATCAATTTCTGCCCAATTTTTTGAGGGGGCATCCTACCTCCATTCTATCGATCCACTAGGGCATGATCTTTAATTTTTCTTTGAACCAATTCTCATAATCACATTGTCGCAAAGAGGGAGAAAATGTAGACACCTAAAAATGATTCACACCTATGTTTCCCCTTTTAACATGTCTTCTATCTTGTATCATTTTATTTGATCAGTTACTAACATTTCCCTCACCTTGCATTCCAACCTTGATCTCTTTAGCCAAATTGATCAAATTCAAACTATCATCATAAACAATCCTAATTAATCCTAAATGTTCCTAGACATGAAAAATGGAGAATAGATGCCCAGAATAGCGGGTTTTGACTGTTGATCTTTACAGATGATTGATTTGGGTTGTTGATTATGCTATGCGCTCTGCAACTTGATGCACTCGGCGCCTCTCTGACTTTTTTGCTTGGACCCTCACACACTCCTCGACAAGGAAAACATTAATGGCTTCGACGTCACCAGGAGCCATTAATGTTGTCTCTTTAGCCAAGAGTTTTATTTTCGTGGAGAAAGATATTTCTCTCATTTCAAACGATGCCTCCGCTGCAAACCCTAAGGTTATCACTCAACTGTCTCCAACTTTTTTCGATGTTGTAGGAGGAAAAGCTCTGTAGAATGGAGAAGAGGCACCAACTGTTCCCAAGCCAAAGTCCTTCAAGCAGGCCATCCAGAATGAACGAGTGCTCCTGGAAGGAGCAGCCTTCCTTGCAAGTGCCTCCCAAGGGATTCCAGCCGCCGAAGGAAATGGAGGTAAGGAACCTATTCTGCCCAAGTTAGTTGTTAAACCGAACTCGCAGATGAATGTTGTTATTGAACAGTAGAAAGCTAGACTTAAAGATTGCGCTATTTTTTTTGTTGTAGTTGATAGTGCTAGGATTCCGTCTAGGAACTTTCTTAATGATTGGTTTCATAAAACGTGGGGATAGAAATTAGGATTTCATTTTTCTTACTGTCACATGCTCCAAAAGGGTTTTTTTTTTTTTTGTGACTCTAAAGCCCAAAAATCTATTGTTGAAAAATAGTTTTGGAGAGTTGGCCCCTGTGAATTTAGGGCAATTCCATGGTCTCTCAAAGCCTCCCAAGATGAAGTCCTAGCTCTTTCCAGCCCAAGGTGAATTATTATTGGCAACCTCCCTCTATTTTTGTTGACGCTCATTTTGCTTGCACTTGAGCCGATAGGAAAAGTTCTTAGAATTGATCAATCGAATAATCTCATCCCGAACACAGATGTTCATGTCCTCTCTGTCAAACCTGGAGTTGACCTCCCTGGGACCTTGTAGTTTGATATTGACCCCGCACCAGTCTGTTGCTTGATAATTTTTCTGGGTGAATTAGGTGGCTGCTTCATTTGTAGAAAGGAAGGACATAGAAAGAATGAGTGCCCTATCATTCTGAAGAGAAATGCTCTGAAAAAAAAAAAGTTAACCCTCCTCCTAAACCTAATGTCAAGGCTGGCCTAGAGAATCCATCATCTTCCTCCAAGTCTATTTCCGCTCCTGAGCATCCCCCTATTGTGCAGATCTCCCCCCCCCCCCCCCCCCCACCTGTTTGGAACCAAGACTCAACCGCCCTTACTGCCACTTTGGATAGCCTCAAAGGTAAATTTGACTCTATTCCTGATAACCCTAAAACCAATCCGGTTTTTTCTAAACCCCTTGAAGTTGTTACTATTGATGAAACACTAGACTTTGGTCTTAATGGGACTAAACTGAAGCAAAAGCATAGGACTAAGAATGCTCAGCAATTGGTTGTTGATAAGATTAGGGTTAGAGCCCTGAAGAATAAAAATGTGCCTTAGCCCAAGTGGAAAACTTATAATCTTCCTCATGTTCAAAGGCCTCTAAGTAACCCCTCTCCCACCTCTGCTCCCCCTGCAGGTAGGATGGACAGTTTTGGTGTCTCCCCTATTCGCTCCTCATCTATAGGTTTATCCATTACCCCCTCTCTAGGTGGTGGAGTGGGAGGGAATTCTCCCCCTCCTACCCAAGAAGATAGACTGAATGCTTTCTCAATTTTTGTTGTTATTCCAGCCCCCCCCCCCTCCCCTTCCACCACTACCAGATAAATGGAATTGTGTGTTTGATGTGAAGAGAAATGAAGGGGAGTCCACCCTCCCTGCAGGGGGATCAGGGTTGGGAGGTGTTCAGAGGCATGAAGTTGAGCTTGAGGAAGGAGAGATTGCCATCTCAGACGGTGCCAATGTGAAAGGATGTCTAGTTGAGTCATTTGTTTTTGTTGCTGATCTCTCCAAAAGTAATAAAGGAGAGGATCAGTATTTGAAGGCGGGATCTTCTCTTTTGGGCTTAGTCAATAAGAAGAAAAGAGGAAGACTGCCTTTGATCAATGGGAACCCTAAGCCTACTAAGACCCCCAGAGTTGACATGCCTAAATGCTTTGAAGGATTTAGGAAACCCATGGACACCGACTGATAAGCATTTCCTATGATGCTAAACTATGCTTCATGGAATGTTAGAGGGCTGGAAGCCTCTGACAAGAAATATGTTGTCAAGAGAATCCTTAACTCTCATAGAGAGTTAGACTTTTATTGCTTCAAGAGGTTAAAGTAGTAGGATTTTAGCTGGATATTGCTCTTAAATGTATCTAGAGAGATGCAACTGCATTGTCAACTAAACACCCAAGAGGTAAGGGTGGAAGATCTATCCTAATTGGCCCTTCTTGGAAGAATGTGGTTCTTTTGTGGGGTATATCTCCCTGTAACAGAGTTGTTTAGGTTAGGTTGAAGGTCAAGAATTTTGAATTTGGTATATGTTCAATTTATGCCCCAAATGATCACAATGGCAGGATTGAGTTGTGGAAGTGGCTTGCTGACCTAGAGCCCATCCCTTGGATTGTAGCAGTAGATTTCAATATGGTGGAGAGGGCTAAAGATAAATTGGGAGGTCTCAAGTTTGACTGGAAAGGCAGTGAGCCCCTCTTCTAGTGCAGAATGGTCAACAAACTTAATTTGTTTGACCCCTTAGCAGGGAAAAAGAGTGATTCAAAAGGCATCTGGTATACATGGTCTAATTTTCAAAGAGGAGAAAGGAGAATTTATTCCAGATTGGATAGGCTCTACCTTAATAAACTATGGTTCAACTGTTAACCCTATCCTGACAACAATTATGTGAAAGTAATACCCTTCACCCTATCAGACCACCACCCCATTTTTTCTTCCATTCAACTCATCGGGGAACAAACTTATGCCACCCCTCCTAAGCAAGGCTTTACCCTAAATAATTCCCTTTTAAGGGATGAGGATGTCCAGGCAGCGGTCAAGACCATTGCCTGGTATAATGAGAAGGTTGCACAACATGACTCAGATATCAATAGATGGAATCAAACCACTAAATCTTAGCCTGGCTTGCTCAAAATTGTAGGTATTAAAAAGGCTAAAGATTCTAGAATGTTGGAATACAAACTAGTAGAATCTCTGCAAGAGGCAGAATCTCAGATTCAAGACAATCCTTTCTCTGAAGTGCTCTTTGAAAATGTTATATCTTGCAAAGATTCTCTCAGAAGAATTCAATTGGTTAAATCTAGAGGAGCTAGGATCAATTGGATCAATCTAGGGGATAGAGGATCCAAATTATTTTTTCAAACTCTTAAGAAGAAAGAAGCAAGAGATAAAATTGCTAGTATTAGAACTCAAGACTCTATGGTATCTTCTCAGTAGGAGATCCTCAATGCCTTCTCCTTCTTCTACCAGGAACTCTTTACTTCTGTAGATTTTGACTCCTCCATGGAGGAAGCCAGAGACAAGATTAGAACCCTCATCCCTAAGAAAGTTAGAGAGGAGGAGGATAATTCTTTGGATTTGGAGTTATCAGAGGAGGAAATCAAAGTAGCCATCAATAGAATGGCTAATGAAAAAGCTCTGGGGCTAGATGGGCTACCGATTGAATTTTACAAAACCAACATAAATTGGATTGTATCTAAACTTCTGTAGGTCTATGAGGAAGCTATTGAGGCAGGTACTCTTGGCCCTAAGTTAAATTTTGGCCTCATTAAACTCATTCCTAAAGAGGGTGATAGGCTTCTAATAAAAAATTGGAGACCTATTACTTTACTAAATGTTGTCTACAAGATCTTAGCCAAGGTTCTTGCAGTGAGAATTGAGAAGCTTCTCCCCTCAGTGATTAATAGTACTCAAATAGGATTTGTCAAGGGGAGGTATATCCTTGAGAATCTTATCACCTGTTGGGAGGCCATGAACTGGGCTAAAGTTACAGGTCAAAATTGTGCCATGCTCCTTATTGATTATGAGAAGGCATATGATAGGATTGAGTGGAGGTTCATCATGATGATGTTGGAAGCTCTTGGTTTTCCCCCCCCGCTTCTATAAGATGGTATCAACACTCCTATATGGTGCAATGGCTATAGTTGAAATCAATGGTGTCAGGTCAAAATTCTTTAGTCTCTCCAAGTCTATCAGACAAGGCTTCCCTTTGGCCCCCTCCCTATTTGTTATTGCAGAAAACTCTTTGCACTACCTCCTTAGAGATGATTCCCTCTCCCCTAAAGTGAAAGGTTTCCTTCTCCCTAATAATCAGGAGGTCTCCAATGTCCAATTTTCTGATGACACCTCCATCCTCCTCCTTGAAGAGTCTAACATGAGACTCCTGATGAGAAAATTTGACATTTTTTGCCAAGCCTCCGGTAGTAAGATCTCTTTGTCCAAGTCTGTTATGTTGGGATGGGATCTGAACCCACCTAAATGGTGGGGTAACTTTGAATTTTCTTGGGGTGGTCCAGACCATATGGTTAGATACTTGGGCACCCCCTTCTCTATTTCTCCTAATCTCAACTAGATGTGGGAATGGGTCTTTGAGAGGATTAACAGAAAGCTCACTAAATGGGATAGTAACCTTCTATCCTTCCCTGGTAGATTTCAAGTATGCCAGAAGATCCTCTCCTCCTATCCAATCTACTTCTCTTCCATGTGGCTCTTTAATCAACTACAGTTCAGCTCTATCCAAAAAGTAATCAGGGATTTTTTATGGTCGAATGGTAGAGGGAATAAAAGATTTCATGATTTTTCCTAGGAATGGTGCTCAAGGGGAAGATCTTGTGGAGGTCTAGGCCTAAAGGACCTCAAATCTCAAGTTATTACCTTGGCTATCAAGTGGATAGCTAAGGCAAGGGAGGGGGAAGAACCATGGAAAGTACTGGTAAGAAACAATCTGCAGATACCGCACTGTAGCAGGCCTAAAGGATGGCAGAACCTTTGTTTTTCTGATTCTCTCACTATAGATGTCAATATAGTTGTTCAAGGATCCAGTGTTTTCAAGAGTATTTGGAAGGCTTGGAAGTATGTTAAAGGGTTCCTGATCAACAAGAGGCTAGTTGAGAGCACTGGGAATATTTGTAGGCTCAAATCTATTTAGTGAAACTTGATTCATGGAGATAAAAAGCTTGCTCTTCTACAGGGTTGTTCAGCAAAGAAATGGGAAGGGCTAGGTATTGCAATGTTTGGTGATATCCTCCAACGGGATAAGCTTCTTTCATGGGAGTGGTTGGAATCCCATTTCAACTTACCCTGGTCCCATTGGAGAATGTACTTTGTCCTCAAAGAAGCCTTTAACTCCCTAGGTCCTATTAAAGGTTGTTGCACTGAATCCTGCTGTAAATTCCAATTGTGTTGGCCTGACAATACCCCTCTCCACCTTAGCAAGTCCAAATATTTTTACCAGCTGCTGACCAATAAGGATGACATCTTTACTCATCTTAACCGTAAGTGGGGCCTAGAAATTCAGGACTCTGAATGGATGAAATACTTCAATATGTTGTGGGCCAGACCTGTTGAACCAAAGATCTCTTGCTTTCTATGGAAACTGTTCCTGCACAAGCTACCATTTAAGAAACCAGGGGGAGAACCAAATACCTAATCTGTGTGTAGACAACCTGAATCTATCACCCATGTTTTCTATGAGTGTTTTTTTGCTTCTAAAATCTGGAATATCTTTGGACTGTCATACAAGACCCATTTTAATGCATTGAATGTTGTCTCTGGTACTATCAACTACAACAAATTCTGTAACTCATTTTGGTCTTTGCTTTCCTCTTTTGTTTTATGGTTCATCTAGAATTCTCAGAATAATGATGTACTTGTAGGTAAAAATAGGAACCTTACTGAGTCTCGCAAGAGACTCATCTATTCTGATATTTCCATGCAAGTCACGGTGATCTTAAAGATGAAGGAGAGTAAGTTCTTGCATGTGCTGAAAGATGGGAAGACTACCATAGAGAAGTCAGAGGTAGCATATGGATATACTACAATGAAAAGGAAGGATGAATTTGAGTACACCCTTATGGAGTTTATCCAGCAGCTGAGGCATGATAATCAACATAGAGAGATGAGGACCACAGGTGATAGAGATTATAGAGTCCTAGTATACAACTCTATCTCCTCAGACACTAATGATGAAGAGGAAGAAGAGGGAGACAGTCCCTCTTGAACTATTAGTTGTTTCTCTTTTTGCAAAGCTACTTTATTAAGACTCTAATGTAATCAAATATTTTACTCAGTAGTACTGAGAAATTTTATAATACTTTAAGTACTCTGATCTGTTACTTTTTGTACTAAACAGTTTATAACTTATATGCAATAGAAAAAAATGTTCCTAGACATTCCTAAATCTATCCTAAACATTTCTAAACTGACCCTGATCGATCCTAAACCATGTCAAGACCTTCCTAAATCAATCCAATCGTATCGAATCCTTGTCAATCTTATCAATCTCATCAAATGCATTGTCAAAGTTCATCGATGCCTCATCCTCATCATCATCTATCCTAAAGCATTGTCAAATTTCATTGATGCCTCATCATCATCATCATCATCATCATCATCATCAATCCAATTCATTGTCAAAGTTCATCGATGCCTCATCCTCATCATCATCAATCCAAGGCATTGTCAAAGTTCATCGATGCCTCATCATCATCATCACCAATCCAAGGCATTTTCAAAGATCATCGATGACTCATCATCATCAACTAGATCCAAGTCAATTTAATAGCATTGTCAAATTTCATCAATGCTATTTTCAAATCCTCATCATCAATCATTTTTATCATTATTCGAGTGCATTGTCAAAGTCCATCAATGCCTCGTAATCATTGGGATTGTTCCTAATTGTCATCAAGATCATCAAAGAAAGTCAACTTTGCATCAATGTCATCATTTCAATCGATCAACTAATTTATCCCTTAGGGGTAAATAACCAATGATTTATCCCTAGTCTTGAATAAATAAATTGACTTTATTTATTCCCTCTTTGTCATCTCTCCACAATTAATTAATTTATATTAATTAATTGGCTAATTGTATCACTTATGGGATTTTCTGAATTCTTGTTTCTAATTTTCATTTTCGTGGGAATTAATGATTTTAGAAATATGACTCTTACACATCTCGCCAAGTTGTGCTTCATTTCCTATTATTTAGCCTCCACCTTTCCCCTAACATTTTCCTCTTTTTGGCTTCACCGTCTTACACCTTCCCTTCTTTTTTCCCCTAATTGTGTTTGCATCTTGCTATGTACATTTTTCTTACACATTTTCATAATGTGTCATTTTATGAAACCCTTTCCAATTTAAACCTTTTAATTATGACAATCTACTAATTTATGCCTTGAATTTTTCATAATCATGACATACTTCCAATTTGTGCACCTAATTTCCATATTGCATTTTGGGCTTCAAACTCTATAAATTGAGCCTCATTTTCACTAATTTAGCTAACCACACTCCTAGTATTCTCGTGATATCATTTTTCTTTCAATCATTTTGTGCATCTTGTGTCATTATCAAGAGCAACATAACATCATTTTTATGGAGAAGAAAGGAGAACATGGGAATTACACTTGGAAGGGGATTTTTTTGTTTGAATTATTTTATATTTTAAGTTTTTTTCATGATAGGATTAGATTGGTTTATATATATTGTTTATGAGATTTTTGGTTCTCTCATTTATGCTTTATATACCTTTTCCTAGTCCTTCAAAAATAAAAAATACATCTCCAACTATGAGGAGAATACCTTTTAGGTGGTTTTCAATTCCTTGTAGACCTTCAAACAAGATGAATTGTAGGTTCTTCCTCCTCATTTTAATATTCAAATCTAGACAAGCTCTACTCAACTTCATGTCTACCTGTGTGCCTTGAATCACATCTTTATTTTTATCTTGTTCTGGCTACAATGTAATAGAAGTAGGGTTAGTTTCTCTAAAAATAACACTTCTACTATGTACACCTTCTACATAATAGGGTCTCAAACGTTATATCTTTTTATACCATAACTATACTTGATGAAGATGCATTGCATAGCCTTGTTCTCCAATTTTGTTCCCTTCTCCTTTGGCACATAAGCATATGCCTTACAAACAAAAACTCTAAGAAGTCTCGATGAAGGATTATGACCCGAACATGCCTCCATAGATATTTTATCTGTTGGAGCTAATGTAGGACACCTATTAATCAAGTAGCAATGAGTGGCAATAGTTTCAGTCCAAAACCTTTATTCTAGGCCAACACCACTCAACATACTGGTAGCCTTCTCCATCAACATCTTGTTCATAATTTCGTCAACTCCATACTATTGTGAAGAATACAAATTATTCTCCTTCCTATGAATGCCACAATCTTTATAGACTCTATCAAAAATCATTAGAGAAAAATTTGTTCCTATTATCAGTCCTTAAACATTTTATTTTACTTCTAGTTTTCAATTGAAGCATTGCTTTAAATTCCTTAAGTCAACTAAAAACATCATATTTACTCTATAAAATATACTTGTGTCCTCCTTTTGTACTCATCAATAAATGAAACATAATATGTGGATTTTACAATGGAATTATCATCTACATGACCAAACACAACATAATGAATAAGATCCAACAAACCACAAGATTTATGAGAATGTAAGTAAAATGAATGTCATTTTCTTTTCCGTAAATGAAATGGTCACATAAATCAAAGTCAAGATTAAAATCATTCAAGCCTTCAAAGTTTTAATTTTCCAAGTTCATTAGACTCTTATCTCCAATGTGGCTAGTCTTTGGTTCCATAACATGGACTTATCTTCATGTAACTTGGATTCAAAAGAAAAATGACCTTTAGGTACCCAAAATATATGACCATTTACTAAAGGTGAAACCCTCACATTTTTTAACGAAGTATACACAAATGTGGTATTAATATAAGTACTATTATACTTAGTAGTGTATGCATCCAACTTGTACAATGTGCCAATTTTGACACCTTCAATAATCACAATAGCACCTCTCTTAATTTTTCAACCTTCATCATAAAAGGCTACCTGCATATCCAAATCTATTAGTTTTCTCATAGATAACAATTTTTTTTCTTAGGCTAGGGATATGAATCATTCCATTAACCTTTTTTATTCTACCATTAGGAAACCTAATTCTAACTTTACCACGACCAACAATATTTAGATGAGAATTATCACCCAAGTCCACTTTACCTCCATCAAATTATTCATATTTAGAAATATAATCTTTATTAGAGGACATAGAAATAGATGCACCTAATTCAATTAACTATGCATCATCACATGCATGAGTGGTTATAGTTGCAATGAATGCATCACCTTCTTCCTTCTCTAGCTCATAATCAGAAGCAATTTTTTTAAATTTTTCTTCTCTTTTTCTTCTTTACAATCATTATAGATGTGTCTAGGCTTACTATAATTCAAGAAAATAACTTTGGGTTTTTCAATAGATTTGGATGTCCCTCTAGATTTGGATTTATTACACTTCACATTCTTCTTTTCTTTTTCCTTAGGTCTTCCATGAACAACTAGGGATTACTTGGCATTGATGGATACCTTTGTCGTTTATTTATAAGAAAAATAACCCACCACATCTTTAGTCCTCAAAATATTTTCAATGCCCATAACAAGATAATCACGTGAATCAAACAAAGACCAAAGTAATATCTAACATTTCTCCTTCTCATCCATCTTGACACAAACTAATGGTATCTAATTTACCAATATATTGAATGCTTCAATGTGGTTTTTAATTTTCCACCCTCCTTTATTCTCAAGGAATTTAGGTTCTTACTCAAAAAAATATTATTCATTAAAGATTTCTCTTGATACATATCACCAAGTTTTTTCCATAGACACTTTGTAGAGGACTTTTCATGGATATTGATTAAAATAAAGTCTACAAGGCACGATCTGATTAGACCTTTTCCTTTGCATTTAATAACAACATATGTAGTAGCCTCATTTGAATTTGTAGGTTTCCTAGATCATCAAAAACCTCCCACATATCTCTATCTACTAGAAGGTTTTCCATCTTTAGCTTTCACATTTCAAAATTATTTCCTAAAAGTTTCACCACCTCTATTCTTCCTAACAAACTAGCCATCTCAAATGGGTGGTACTCAACTTGGTTTTGGAAGATATGGCACAGAAGTTGTGGAGTCGATAGTATCTCATACCAATCCATTAAAATTCTTGCAACAATACCTATTGGCAAAATGTTCAGCGCTCCGCTCAGGATTCGTGATGTGGCTTAACCGCCTCCTATGTCTTGTATAAGTCTATTGGTTGTATTAGGCATTAATAGGTTGATATTTTGGTGCAATGGAAACCACTACTTGTAACAAGTGGTATCAGAGCTTGGTCATAGGTTTGAATCCCCTCGGGTAGCGCTAAGGGGGAGATTGTTGGAAAAATGGTCAGTGCTCCCCTCGGGATTCATGACATGGCTTAACCTCCTCATGTGTCTTCTATAAGTCTAGTGGTTTTATTAGGCATTAACAGGTCAATCTTTTGGTGCAACAGAAACCACTACTTGTAACAAGACCATGTAGTATCTTCTTGACAAGCTCCCACTCAAATATGGATTAGTTCAAAAAAACCCAACAACCCACAACTAAAAACAAAGGTGATCAGGCTCCAATACCACTTGTAAGGAGGTTAAGTAGCATAAAAAAATTCCTAGAAACTAACCTTAAGAGGAGGGTAATATAAAACATTTCTCAAATATTTATAAAAGTTACAAAAAATTAATAGAAATAATATAAAAAAACATGCATACAATAACACAATGATTTATGTGGGAAAAAACCTTTCAGGAGAAGAACTCACTCCAAAATCTCAATATATTATTCATAAATCAATAAAAAATTATAATATACTTGCATAGAAATCTTGTCACAAAAGTATCAACAACCATAGATCTAGAGGTAACTGAATAGCTATAAGACTCTTACACACACCCTCCATTTCACATACCTAATATATAGGAGATACAATACATGAAATCGTCAAATGATATTACAAAATTGTAGGTTAAAAATAACTTATTAAGTGGTTCCCATCTTATCTCCAATAAAATATGGCCTATGATGTGTCAAAACACACACCAACAAGTGTAAATCCCTTTTACAACTCATTTATGTGTTCAACACAATTTTACATTTCCTATTTTAGGAGAACCAACCTCCGTATGATAAGTATCTAGTTGAAAAATCATTTGAAGCATCAAAAATATCATGACATTATCTATCACCTTTGAACCCACTATAGTGGTTATGCACATTTTCCAACCATCAAAGCCTCTAAAGCCTTCAAAATTGAATTTGTAATATTTTTTGGGCAATTTTCAAAAATGAAAACTTTAATATCTTCAAAATTAGACATGATATTGCGCTAAAAATCTATCGGCATGCTTATCTAGCTGATGCGAACCTTTGAGGAAAGTGTAGGTAAAATTTGTGCTTAAATGAAGATTTACTAAAAATGGTAAACATATGTAAATGCAAGATTGAGACACATTTTAATAACAAGGAGAGAGAGAGAGAGAGAGAGAGAGAGAGAGAGAGAGAGAGAGAGAGAGCATAATAGTGAAAGAGGAATAAGGAGATTGAGAGATTGAGAGGAAGATGAAGAGATAAATAAATAAAGTGAGTGTGAGTGAGAGATCAAGAGATGAGAGAAATATTGAGATGCATAGTGAAAGAGGGAGAGAGGGAGACTAGAGAGAGAGGGGGGGGGGAGGGGGAGATAAAGAGATGGAGAGAGAAATAAAGAAAAAGGGAAACATAAATAAATGGTGATAGAGATAAAATAGAGAGAGTGGCGATGGAAAAATAGGATGGAGGGAAAATATGGGTAAAGGGAGAGATGGGAAGAGGGAGAAAAGGGATAGAGCATTAAAAATAAAAAATCTAGTAGAGGAGGGGGATAAAGACATGATGCGATAATAAGAGCTATAAAGAGCTTGGGGGAGACTAAAAGATAGAGAAATAGAGAGTGAGAGAGAGAGAGAGAGAGAGAGAGAGAGAGAGAGAGAGCAAGGGAAAGAAAAAAAGAAAAAAAAAAGAGTCTGAGAGGGAAAGAGAAGTGACTATATTTATAGAGAGAGGGGGGGGGAGAGGATAAATATATAGAGATAGTGAGAGAGATAGAGGGATAGAAATAGACACATGAAATAGGAAAGATACTTACATGGAGAGGGAAAGAGAAAGGGATGTTAATTTTGATCAAATTTATAGGTTATAGAATTTTTAATTTTAATCATTGTTCTCCATATGTATATCCATATTTAAAAAATATTCTATTTGATATGTTGATCACAATATCACAATAATATTACTTGGATATATATATATATATATATATATATATATATATATATATATATATATATATATATATATATATATATGAATCTATATCAATCTGCGATGATCTTTATATTGATATCAATACGATCTGTATAATGATAATATTAATTCCTTATGAATCAATATTGAATAGTGATACTATGAAGCTACTGAGATATGATGATTTTATATCAAATTGTGGATATATTTTTTATGTCACTATTATATCTTGTTTTGCACTTATCGATTTATGTTCCTTTCAAGATATCCAATTTGGTCAATATATATATATATATATAAGTGTGTGGAGACATGTCTCTACGTGAGACATGTCTCGTGATAATGACCAATAAACGTAAACTAATCTCCATCAATTTACAAATTGACATGTTGTTGTAGTATAATATCGATACTCATTATCAATACACAACATGATTAATATAATATTGATACTCTTTATCGATACATATCATGATTAATAATTATTATATTAAACTTGATTATGTATATATATATATATATATATATATATATATATATATATATATATATATATATATATTACTAAATATATATTCAATAATATATATTAATAAATATACATGATTATTAATTTACTAATTATTAATCATGTATTATGATAACCATAATCATAGCAATTAATTTAGAGAAGTATATAGAAAAGGATAGAGATCAAATGCTCAAGGCTGATAGGCCACTTATGCATTTGATTTCATCACTTAGAATAATCTGACCGAAGCTACAAACATTAACACTCCATCTTAGCTAGGGAGAATGATTACTATCATGTTGTAAACACAATAGATCCATTTATTGTGAGAGAGATATCAACTCATTGTGATATCAGGAGTTATGGCATATCCATGGATATCAGGTCTCGTGATATCCACCAAAAATGATATCACCTCACAATGATATTAGAAGTAATGACATGTCCACAAATATCAAGTCACATTATATTCACCATACTCACAATATCCATTATGGTATGTTCACAGGCATCAAGTCACATGATGCCTACCATAAGAATATATGTTCATGGCATATCCATGAATATTACGTCACATAATATCCACCATGAATATCTCAATGATATAACTCATTGTGGCTATCCATAGATATAAATTCTCATGATATCCACCACTCAGATAATATTCTTAAAAGATATTAACTATCATGACATGTCCACGGATATCAAGTCACATGATATCCATCATGATAGTATGCTTTAACTATTGCAAAGTCTTCACCTTACAATAACAACTAGAAGTACAAGTGTTCATCATTGAAAAATCATCATCTCCCAATGATGTCCAGAGGGGCCCATGAAGTCATGGAGTCACACACATGACAATAAAATATTTTACACATTAAAAATATTTATAATATATTAGTACAAAAAATAAATAATGATAAGACTCAATCTCAAATAAAATTACATTTCTACCATACCAATCTTACCTCTAAAGTATTCCAACTTTGTCTTGGATAGAGGCTTGGTGCAAGTGTCTTTATTTGATCATATATACTAATATATCTCAACTAGATAACATTTCTCTCTACTATGTCTCTAACATAATGGTAGGGAATTTATATGGTCTTTGATCTATCATGGAACATAGCATTCACTAAAAGCTTTATACAACTCTAGTTGTCACATTGAGTGATAGTGGGATTTAAGGATTGTCCAAACAATCCTACAAGAAGTTTCCTTAACCATACAGCTTCTTGAGCTCCCATAGATGTTGCAATGTACTTGGATTCTGTCAAACTTTGTGCAACTAAATATTTATTCCTACTAAACCAAGAGATCATGGCTAATCCTAAGCTGAAGCGACATCCTAAAGTACGTTTACAATAAACTACACTTCTATCCCAATCTGAGTTAGTGTATCCATGTAGATTTAAACCTACATTATTATATCCTAAACCATATCCAATTATGCCATACAGGTATCTCAGAATATATTTTTCCACAACAAGATGTAACTATCTTGGTTCACACATGAACTGACTCAGTTCATTTACTGCATAACAAATATCTAGTCTAGTGTTGACCAAGTACATCAAGGACCTAATCATCTATCGGTAGAGAGTGGAATCTACTAATTTTGAGTTTTTTGTCGCTTCTTTAACTTATGTAATTTTTTCTCCATGGGACTAGTCATAGGTTTACAATCCATCATTTTGAACCTTTTCATAATGTCAATAGTGTATTTTCCTTGATTTAGAGTAATACCATCAGCCTGCTGCCACACTTCTAAACAAAGAAAATTGTGTAGAAGACCCCAATCCTTCATGTCAACTTTAGATGCTAGGTGTTGTTTACATTTAGTAATGAGATAGTCTTTTCTTGTAATCAATAATTCATCAACATAAAGAATAAGAATCAACATGTCACCAATTATTACCTTGAAGCATAAATATAGATCTACATCATTCTTGGAGAAGCCCAATCCTGAAATATGGTGATCTATCCTCTCATACCAGGCTCGAGGAGACCGTTTAAGACTATATAAAGCCTTATTTAATTTTCAAACATGAGAACCATTACTGTGTACTAAAAATCCTTCAGTTTTCTCTAGGTACACTTGCTTTCTATTATTCCATTAAGAAAACCAGTCTTTACATCCATTTCATGAATTTTCCATCCTTTTGATGTGACAATAGCAATCAAAGCCTTGACAAAGGTATATCAAGAAACTGGAGAAAATGTTTATTCATAATCAATTCCCTCCTTTTGAGAAGAAACTATATGATATTGAGGTGATGTTGTAAAAATGGGGGCAGAATGCTCACTTAGAGAAAGAATTAGTCAACACTAAGAATGAGCTGAGAAGATTTCAAAACTATGACATTCAAGGGCAAAAAGTGAGAGCTAGAATGAGATAGCTTAAGGAAGGTGATAGGGGTACCAAATACTTCTTCAACATTATTAGGGCCAAACAAAAGAGGAAGCTCACTGAAGAAATTCAAACCAACTCGGGCTTATCCAAGGACAATAAAGACATAATGGGAGCATTCTTTAGTTTTTACAAATAGCTATTCACTTATGAATATAACTCAAATAGTCACAGTGCTCTGGAAGAATGCATGAAACTTATCCCTAAAAATATTTCCAAAGATGAATATAAGATGTTAGATCAGAACATTAGCCTTAAGGAGATCAAAGAGGCTATTGGAACCATGGCTAATGAAAAATCTCCTAGTCTGGATGGGTTGCCTATTGAATTTTACAAAGAAAACAAAGAGTGGATTGGTCAAGAGTTATTAGAGGTATATAATGACACTTTTGACAGAGGTAGATTTGGATAAAAGATCAATAGAGGCATAATTAAGTTGTTACCTAAGAATGAGGATAGATCATGAGTTAAAAATTGGAGACCTATTACACTTTTGAACCTATCCTATAAAATTATTGCCAAAGTTCTAGTGAGGAGAATTACTAATATCATGGGAAAAATCATCTCAGCTACCCCAACAAGATTCATTAGAGGTAGATTTATTCTTGAAAATATTATCACCAATTGGGAGGCCATGAATTGGGCTCAGAAAAGTGGTCAGAATGTAGCTATGGTTCTTCTGGACTTTGAGAAAGCATATGATAGAGTGGAATGGCCTCATGCTATAATCTTTTGGATTCCCCCCGTATTATTGTAGATGGATCTTAGTGTTGTTTAAATATTCCTCTACAGTCATAGAAGTGAATGGAGATATTTCTAAATGTATCTTGCTTCAAATATCTATAAGACTAGAATGCCCCATTGCTTCATTCGTATTTGTCATAGCAGTTGATGCTCTATTTTATATTCTTAGAGCCATTGAGATTGGCCCCTCTATTTGAGGTATAACCTTACCCAATGGAGATTAATTGGTTAATGCTCAGTTTGTAGATGATACTGCCCTCGTCCTTAAGCTCTCCCCAGGAAATTTTGACAATACCATGAATAGACTGTAATACTTATGTTTGGTTGCAGGGGCCAAGGTTGATCCACATAAATCAACTGTACTAGGATGGAACACAAATTCTCTAGATTGGCTAAATCAAAGAGGGTGGTTGTGGAATGGCCATAACGACATTGTTAGATATCTTGGTATTCCATTTTCATTTGAGCCAACTCTCAAGGATATGTTGCAGTGGATTTACTCCAAGATTGAGAGGAAGCATTTGAAGTGGCAAATACACATGCTATCTCTACCTGGCAGAGTTCAAATTGTTTAGAAAGTGTTGGCTTCCCATGCTATTTACTATGCTTCATCGTGGTTGTTTGCTAAGTATCAGAACAACAAACTTGAAAAAATCCTAAGATATTTCATGTGGTCATATGGCATGGGGAAGAATAAGAGATATTGTGTTAGATGGGACTGGTGTTGCACCCCGAAGAAGTTTGGGGGATTGGGTTTGGAGGACTTACAGGTCCATGGGTCAGCCCTTGCTGTTAAATGGATCTTGAATAGCCTGTATGGTGATGAGCCCTGGAAAATTTTGGTTAGAAATAACATCCAAAAATGTACCTTTAAGAAAGGTAAGAAATGGAATAATGTGCCCCTTGCCAATATTGTGTTTGGCTAGTTTGATATTAAATGTTTTGGTTCAAATGTCTTTGTTTCCATTTGGAAGGCATGGACTCAAGTGAGAGGTTTTCTTTTCTCTAAAAATTTTATTGGAAGTTCTCCTTCATTCTCTATTGTGGACAGATCTATTTGGTGGGTCATTTATGTGAATAACAAGCCACTTGTACTCACCCAAGACTTCTCTTCTAGGGCTTGGAACAACAATGGCATTACCCTCATTAAAGATATTCTGGTTGACAACCATTTGAGTGGCTAGGAGGAAATTAGAAATAATTTTGGGGTTCCTCACTCTCAAAAGAAAACATATTCTATGATCAATAAATTTTTTGGTATCCTCTTTCCTGGTAAAAAATTTGGATTCTAAGTAGGTCCTTAACCAAATTAAGTGGTCTGATGGCGGTTTGTTACTTAGTGCCTCTACTAAGAATATTTACAATATGTTGAAAAATAACACCTCCATCTTTGAGAATATTAATCATAGTTGGGGTTTTAATTGGGTGGATTCTAGATGACACCATGTGTTTGATATGTTTTGCCACTCCCGAGTTGAACCAATAATTCTCTGCTTTAGATGGGTTTTGATTCTTAAAAAAAAATTTGTGGGATCTTGTCTTGCCTTTGTTGGTATGGAGCCTATTATTTTCTTTGTTTGTGGTTTCCCTGAATCCTTTGAGCATCTTTTTTTTAATGTAATTTTTCTTCCAAAGTTTGGTCTGTATTTCTTGGTAATCTTGTTATTTGGAATAGTAGACCTGGATTGTCTTGGCAAGAATTTTTATCTGGTTTTGTTGTGCTTTTTGGTCTTTATCTTAATTCTTTTTGGTTTTCACTCACTGCTGAGATTTTGTGATTTCTATGGAAGAGGAGAAATGAAGATGTTTTCCAACAAAAGAGGAGGGTGCTTACTGATTTTAACTGTAAACTCGCCCATTTTCATATTATGTCTCAGGTGTCTACAGTTATGGATATTCCAAAGGACATATTCATGATCCTGATATGGGAAGGAACTATGATTATGTTGATGAACTAAACAAGGAAGAACGGGACAGTCTAAACCTGTTTGTTAAAGAGAACGGTATTGACATCAAGAAGGAGAATTTATTGACAAAAAAGAATCATGAGGGAAAAGAAATGAACTAGGAAGATGTGGCTAACATCCCAGCTACTTTGGATCCACCGGTTGAGGCCTTTGAATGTGACAAGGCTGAATGCAATAATAACATTATAGGACAATGGGACTAGAGTTTATAGTAATGGATTCCTTTTTAGCATACGGCAAATTTTAATTATGTGTATGGGTCTTTTTTTGTCAATGTAAAACTTTTAAAAGGGGGGGTTTAGCTACTATTTAAAGTACTAATGATAATACTTATGTAATGATCCTACTTTCTAGTTTTATAAACTATCTTAATATATAAAAAAATCCTCTAGCAACAAACCTTGATTTATATTTTTCAATAATCCCATCTATAGCATGTTTGATTTTGAAGAGGCATTTAGATGAAACCACTAATTTATCTTTTGGTATAGGTACAATTTCCCATACATTGTTCTTAAGTATAGAGTGGTATTCCTCTGTCATGGCATCTTTCCAAACTTGATGTTTGAAAGATTCCTCAACACTAGAAGGTTTTGATTTGATGATTTCACTCATAAGTGCAACATAGCTAGAATGTCTATTAGGTCTTTTTCTTTCCCTGAAGGTTCCTTTTAGAGTTGCATAATATTCAGCCTCTCAAATCATTTTCTTTTCCCATAGAGGCCTTTTATGATTCATAGTAGTGTTTCTAGGCTCATCAATAGAATACATAGGTTCATTGTGAATATCATCTTCCATAGGATCATGGGTCTCCCTCTAATTCTTAGAAGCATGATCCTCTTTCATATTTTGAGGAGACTCGTGATCTTCAATATCTATTTCATTAATGTCGTTGGATCTTTTAAATGGAACATCTTCTTCAAAGATTACATCCCTACTTAGCTCAACTATTTTTTGTCTAGGGATATCAATCCTATAGGCTTTAGATGTTTTACTGTAGCCAACAAATATTCTTTTTTTCTGGGGGTTCTAGTTTAGATCTCTTCTCTTTGGGTATATGAATGTAAACAGGACAACCAAAGATTCTCAAATGGCCCATGTCAAGTTTTATCCTTGTAAATGCTTCATTCTGGGTTTTGTTATCCAAAAGGGAGTGAGGACATCTATTTTGAATAAAAATAGCAGTACTAGAGGCTTCGTCCAAAAAGATGTATTAAGGTTTTGGTCATGCATCATGGCTTTGGCTACTTCTACAATAGTCCTATTTTTCCTTTCGTCCCCCCCCACCCCTGCCCATTTTGTTGATGGTTGTAAGGGACAGTAAACTCCCTCTTAATCTCAACATTATGAAAAAAAGTTTTGAATTTATCAGAGATGTATTCCCCCCATTATCTAATCTCAAGATTTTGATTCTTTTACCTAAATATTTTCTACTATAGCCTTGAGTTCCTTAAACCTCATAAGGATTTCATCAGACTCTTTACATTTCCAAAAATATATCCATGTTTTCCTAGAATAGTCATCTATAAAAATAGCTTAGTAAAAAAGTCCTCCTAAAGAGGTCACTATCATAGGTCAATGGAAATATGAATGAATAAGTTATAATACATTTTTAGATCTTCTTTCAATACTATGAAAGGTTCCTTTTGTGTTCTTTCCTAGGGCACACCCTTTGCAAGTTCCTTCAAGTTCTTGATTAAGTTTACGTATTCCTGTCACCATTTTCTCTATTAAAGGTAGAGCATGAAAATGGAGATTCCCTAATCTTCTATGCCAAATCTCACATGTATTTTGAGATTCATGAATTAAGGCTTGACAAGGAGAAGTGAAAATCTTTTATAAGAATCCATGTTGAACTCCTATGGTGTGATTTTTCTTAATGTTTAAATTCTTGGGCCATGCTAGAACTTTACCATCCATGAAGGTAATTCGGTATCCTTTGTCTTCAAGGGATGAAATGGAAACCAAATTATGCTTAATACTTGGTACAAATAATACACCTATCATTTAAAGAGAGATGTTTGTTTTTGATTGAATAGTGCAAGTTCCAATTCCTTTCATAGGGTAGTTGCAATCATCTCCAATGGTAACTTCCTCATCTAAACTTTCCACCAAGGTATCTAGGTTCTCTCTAAATCCTATTATGTGACAAGATGCCCCACATTCTCTTACCCAAGTATTAAGGCTAGTACACACTTGACTTGACAGGGATGAATAAAATACAAGTCTTTCAGAGTCCTTATCCAAGCTTGCCTTACTAACTTTAGCAATGGAGGCTTAAGGGTTAGGCTTGTCTAGACACTTCATTGCAAGATGCCCATATTTGTCACATCTAGAGAATTGTACTTTATACATGTCCCTCCTTTTGAATGAACATTTTCCATTAGATTCTTTTCCTTTCTTACCCTTCTTGTGAGAATGTGAATTTAGAACTTGAATATCTTCATTGTTGGAGTTTAAGCCAATCTCTCTAGTGATCAACCTTGACTCTTATTGAATACAGTTGGTTTATAAATGATCAAACTTAGGAAAGTTTAGACTGATCACTTATCCCTTGAATGAATTATTTCCAATATGTAGGGTGTTCATTGAGAGCCAACATCATTAACTCTTTTATATCAATTGTGTGGCCAATGGTGGATAGCTAATCTCTTAACTCTATTATCCTCATGAAGTAAGACTTGATAGTTTGTCTCTTGTTCATCTTGACATAATGAAGTTTTTGTTTTAGAGAAAGATCCATGCTCGTGTTATTTATTTCATTCATTTTATCTAAGGTTGTGGACATTAGATATGTTGTATCTAATTTGGAGATAATTGGAACTATTTGATCCTTCACACCATCCACTAACATCTTCATACCTTTTTTTTTTCATCCATAGGAGTTTCTCATTGTCTTCATCAGGTACAAGTATTGCCTTCTCCACAAATGTGTTCAAATAATGTTCTCTTAGAGAAATCATGATTCTAATTTGCAAGATACAAAATTTGTAGCTCCTTCAATTCGGTCCTCAAATCTAACAACATTCACCATTTTTTATAATATGAAATTCTAGAGAATTTAATGTTAGTTAGTTTGACTCTCCTTATAAATTTGATAGGATCTTCCTTTAGCTAGCTCTGATACCATATTAATTTTTATCAGATTTATAGGTTACAAAAATTTTAATTTTAATCATTGTTCTCCTTATGTATATGTAGATTTGAACAATATTGTATTTGATATGATCACAATATCACAATAATATTACTTGGATATATATAGCAATTTAATACAATATGAATTTATATCAATATGTGATCATCTTTATATCGATATCAATATGATCTATATAGTGACAATATTAATTCCTTATGAATCATTATTTGTACATTGCAAGATACCTGATTTGTTCAATATATATGTGTGTGTGGAGACATGTCTCTATGTGAACATGGTTCACATAGAGACATGTCTATAGGTGATATATGTCTCATGATAATGACCAATCAATGTAAACTAATCTCCATCGATTTACAAATTGACATGTTGTTGTAGTATAATATTGATACTCATTATCGATACACAACATGATTAATATAATATTGATACTCATTATCCATACATAACATGATTAATAATTATTATATTAAACTCAATTATGTATATATATATATATATATATATATATATATATATATATATATATATATATATATATATATATATATATATATATATATATATATATATATATATATATATATATATATATATATATATATATATATATATATATATATATATATATATATATATATATATATATATATATATATATATATATATATATATATATATATAATTAAGAATATATATTATTAAATATTTATATATATATACATGATTATTAATTTACTAATTATTAATCATGTGTTATGATAACCATAACCATAGCAATTAATTTAGAGCAATATACAAAAAAGGATAGAGATAAAATTCTTAAAGACGATAGGCCACTTATGCATTTGATTTCATCAGTTAGAATAATCTGACTGAAGCTACAAATATTAACACTCCCTCTTAGCTAGGGAGGATGATTACTATCCTATTGCAAACACAAGAGATCCATTTATTGTGAGAGAGATATCACCTCATTGTGATATCAAGACTTATGGCATATCCATAGATATCAAGTCTCATGATATCCACCATAAATGATATCAGCTCATGGTGATATCAAGAGTGATGGTGTGTCTATGAATATCAAGTCACATTATATTCACCATACTCACAATATCCATTATGGTATGTGCATAGGAAATCAAGTCACATTATGCCTACCATAAGGATATATGTTCATGGCATATCCATGAATATTACATCACATAATATCCACCATGAATATCTCAGTGATATAACTCATTGTGGCTATCCATAGATATGAATTCTCATGATATCCACCACTCAGTTAATATTACTTTAGAGATATTAACTATCATGACATGTCCATAGATATCAAGTCACATGATATCCATCATGATAGTATGGTTTAACTATTGTAAATTTGTCACCTTACAATAAGAACTGTATAAGTGTTCATCATTGAAAATTTCTCATCTCTCAATGATGTTCAGAGGGGCTCATGAAGTCATGGAATAACACACATGACGATAAAAGAGTTTACACATTAAAAATATTTAGAATATATTAGTACAACAAATAAATATTGTTGAGACTCAATCTTAGATAAAATTACATTTCTACCATTACCAAACTTACCTCTAAAGTATTCCACCTTTGTCGTGGATAGAGGCTTGGTGAGAATGTCTGGTATTTGTTCACCTGTGCTAACATATTTCAACTAGATAACATTTCTCTCCACCATGTCTCTAACATAATGGTAGGGAATTTATATGTGCTTTGATCTGTCATGGAATATAGGATTCATTGAAAGATTTATACAACTGTGGTTGTCACAATGAGATAGTGGGATTCAGGGATTTTCCAAACAATCCTACAAGAAGTTTCCTTAACCATACAGCTTCACAAGCTCCCATAGATATTGCAATATACTTGGATTCTATGTAACTTTGTGCAAATTAGGAGTACTTCCTACTAAAATAGGAGATCATGGCTGATTGTAAGCTAACGCAACATCATGAAGTACTTTTACGATCAACTATACTTCTAGCCCAATCTGAGTTAGTATATCCATGTAGATTTAGATCTACATTATTATATCTCAAACCATATCCAATTGTTCCATGCAGGTATCTTAGAATGTATTTTTCTACAAATAGATATAATTGTCTTGGTTCACACATGAACTGACTGAGTGCATTTACTGCATAACAAATATATGGTCTAGTGTTTACCAAGCACATCAAGGACCCTATCATCTTTTGGTAGAGAGTGGAATCTACTAATTCTGAGTTTTTTTCTACTTATTTTAACTTATGTAATTTTTTCTCCATGGGAGTAGTCATAGGTTACAATTCATAGATTCAAACCTTTTTAGAATGTCAATAGTGTATTTTCCTTGATTTAGAGTAATACCATCAGCCTACTGCCACACTTCTAAACCAAGAAAATAGTGCAGACGACCCAAATCCTTCATGTAAAATTTTGATACTAGGTCTTGTTTACATTTAGTAATGAGATGGTCTTCTCTTGTAATCAATAAGTCATCAACATAAAGAATGAGAATCAATATGTCACCATTTATTACCTTGAAGTATAAATTTGGATTTGCATCATTCTTGAAGAAGCCCAATCCTGAAAGATAGTGATCTATCCTCTCATACCAGGCTCGAGGAGCATGTTTAAGACCATATAGAGCCTTCTTTAATTTGCAAACATGAGAACCATTACCATGTACTACAAATCCTTTAATTTTCTCCAAGTACACTTCACCTTCTATTATGGCATTAAGAAAAGAAGTCTTTACATCCATTTGGTGAATTTTCCATCCTTTTGATGTAGAAATATCAATCACAACCCTAATGTAGGTATATCAAGAAATTGGAGAAAATGTTTCTTTGTAATAAATTCCCTCCTTTTGAGAAAAGACTCTAACAACAAACCTTTCTTTATATTTTTCAATGCTCCCATCTGTCGCATGTTCGATTTTGAAGAGTCATTTAGATGAAACTATTGATTTGTATTTTTGTCTAGGTACAATATCCTGGACATTATTCTTAAATATAGATTGGTATATCTTCATCATGGAATCTTTCCAAACTTGATATTTGAAAGCTTCCTCAACACTAGAAGGTTCTAATTTGATGATTTTACTCATAAGTGAAACATAGATGGAATATCTATGATATCTTTTGCTTTCCTTGAAGGTTCCTTTTGGAGCTGCATGATTTTTAGCCTCTCAAATCATTTTCCTTTCCCATAGAGGTCTTTTCCAATTCATAGTAGTGTCTCTAGGCTCATCAACAGAATCCATAGGTTCATTGTGATTATCATCTTCCATAGGTTCATGAGTCTCCCTCTAATTCTCAGAAGCATGATCCTCTTCCATATTTTGAGGAGACTCGTGATCTTCAATATCTATTTCATTAATGTCTTTGGATATTTTGAATGTAACATCTTCTTCAAAGATTACATCCCTACTTAGCCCAATTAATTTCTGTCTAGGGATATAAATCCTATAGGCTTTAGATGTTTCATTGTAGCCAACAAATATTCTTTTATTTCTAAAGGTTCTAGTTTATATATCTTCTCTTTGGGCATGTGAATGTAAATAGTACAACCAAAGATTCTCAAATGGCCTATATCAGGTTTTATCCATGTAAACTCTTCTTACGAGGTTTTGTTATCCAAAAGGGAGTGAGGACATCTATTTTGATATAAACATCAGTACTAGAGGCTTCATCCCAAAAAGAGGTCTGAAGGTTTTGGTCATGCATCATGGCTTTGATTACTTCTAAAATAGTCCTATTTTTCTTTTCTTCCACCCCATTTTGTTGAGGGTTGTAAGTGACAATAAACTCCCTATTAATCCCAGCATTATGACAAAAGGTTTTGAAGTTATCAAAAATGTATTCCCCCGATTATCCAATCTCAATATTTTAATTCTTTTACCTGATATATTTTCTACTAGAACCTTGAATTCCTTAAACTTCATAAGGACTTCATCAGACTCTTTACATTTCAAAAAATATATCCATGTTTTCCTACAATAGTCATCTACAAAAATAACATAGTACAAAAATCCTCCTAAAGAGGTTATTGTGATAGGTCCACATAAATTTGAATGAATAAGTTCTAATACATTTTCAGATCCATGTAGGTAATTCAGTATCCTTTGTTTTCAAGGGCTGAAATGGAAATCAAATTATGCTTGATACTCGGTACAAATAATACACATGTTAGTTGAAGGGTGACGTTTGATTTTAGTTGAATATTGCAAGTTCCAATTCCTTTCACAGGGTAGTTGGAATAATCTCCAATGATAACTTCCTCAGCTGAATTTTCCACCAAGGTATCCAGGTGCTCTCTAAATCTTGTTATGTGATGAGATGCCCCATTGTCTATGACCCAAGTATTAAGGTTGGTAGGAACTTGACTTGATGGGGCTAAATAAAATACAAGTCTTTCAAAGTCCTTATCTACTAACGTCAACAATGGAGGCTTGAGGTTTAGGCTTGTCCTGACACTTCATTGCAAGATGGCCATATTTTTCACATCTAAAGCATTGTACTTTAGACATGTCCCTCATTTTGAATGAACATTTTTCATTAGTTATTTTTCCTTTCTTCCTTTTGAAGTTTCCTTTCTTACCCTTCTTTTGAGAATGTGAATTTAGAACTTGAATATCTTAATTGTTGGAGTTTAAACCAGTCCCTCTAGTGATCAGCCTTGAATCTTCTTGAATGTAGTTGGTTTTTAAATGATTAAACTTAGGAAGTTTAGACCGATCACTTATCCCTTGAATGAATGCTTCCCAAGATGTAGGGAGTCTATTGAGAGCCAGCATCATTAACTCTTTTCTATCAATTGTGTGGCCAATGGTGGATAAATAATCTATTAACTCTATTATCCTCATGAAGTAAGATGTGATAGTTTCTCCCTTGTTCATCTTGACATGGTGGAGTTTTTTTTTATATATAGAAAGAGTCCTTCTTGTGTTATTTATTTCATACATGTTCTCTAAGGTTGTGAATAGTAGATATGTTATATCTAATTTGGAGATGATTGGAACTATGTGACCCTTCACTGCATCTACTAACATCTTCATATCCTTGTTGTTGATTTACATCCATAAGAGTTTCATTGTCTTCATCAAGTATAGGTATTTCCTTTTCCACAAATGTGTTCAAATCATGTTCTCTTAGAGAAAGCATGATTCTAAATTTTCAAGATACAAAATTTGCATCCCCTTCAAGTCGGTCCTCAAATCTAACACCATTCACCATTTTGCTGAATATGTGTGAGACCTACCAGACAGTCATATTCATACTGCTTTATTTTCCATGCTTTCAATACTTATTTCACGGACATAACTGACTATTTGAGACACTTATGTATATAAGGATTTGTTGAATCCTATGCTATATGTTCGGTACCTGATTATGTAATTAGGGTACACTCGAGACACTATATGTTTTGATTTAGTTTCAGTTATGATGATGTCACATATGATGTTATATGATGTTTAAAACTATTGTGATGAAAAGTTAGTTTAGGAAACTGAAGTTATGCTTAGTTGATTCATTTACAGACATAGTTTTAAACCATGCAGTATTGATGATGTATTATGTTTTAATCATGTTAATTGGACCTATTGATGTGTGCAATGAGTGTGCAGGATAAGTTGACCATGGATCTAAATACAGGGATCAAATACTGGAACCTATGTGTATACCGTGCATTCCAAGGTCCTCTTTATATAAAGAAACGTGGACCTCGTTGTATAGTCTTTATTTCGTGAATGTGGTTTGCATGTGTGTATTTATTTTAGTAAAAGTAATTGTGACTTAACCATGTCATTTGTTTTAATTGATGTGCCAAATTTGGCAAATTGTGGCTTAAGTGTTGGCATGGTTAGTATATTGTATTTGATTGGGTCAAGAGCTTGACTAGGGTTTAACCTTAGGGTAGAATCAACTTACCTTGGGTTGGGAAGTTTCTAGATAGTCAACCAAAACTTGAAATCCGTGTGTAATCTTTAGGTGGAGTTTATGAGGCTCATTTGGGCTCCCATAGGTTAACTAGGGTCAATTTTAGCTACCCAAGTTGATACCTTAGGGGTTATGGGTCATTTTCAACCCATTAAGAGCCTTAAAACTCATTTATGACTCCCCTAAAGTCAAGATTTCAAAGTTGGGCGGATTTGAAGAGTTGTGAGGTTTTGGTTAACCTCTGTCTTCTTCCCAAATTTGCTCTCAACTTCATTAATGAGAAGGAAGGCAAGTGGGAAGAAGGGACTAGAAGTTTCTTCCTCTCCTCTGATAGGTTCCTAGATTTTAGGAGGTTTGCCTATTTAGGGAAAGATTGGAGAAGGGTTTGAGTGTTCACCCACTCTCTAGATTTGGAGACCTTTTCAGTTTTGAAGGAACTTAGGAAGGACTAGCTTGGAAGGAGTTTGCATTTCTAGTTTTCATCCTTTTCTTGGATCAAGGTAGGATCTTGTGATATTTTTGTTAATCTCTTGCTTGAGTTTGAGCTTGGAGCTCCATTAATGGAGTCCATGGCTTTTAAAGGTTTTTTGTTTTTGAAAGTTAAGTTTTGTAAATGTTGTTTTTAAATTCGTAATTGCATTTTGGGATGGGATTCTTCAAGGCTACTCACCCTAGGGAGGGTGGAGGAACCCTAAAGGGGGTAGTAGGAAGAAGACCCAGGTTATGCAGAGTCTCCCATGCGTGGAGTGATAAACATAGGGTTTCATGATACCCATCATGCCCAAGTATGGCCTACGGGCACCTGGGGGGCATAAGGAGATTAGACCGCATCTTCTTGAAGATGGTCATCCCAAGTCCATGTGTGGCTTGGGAAATTTGTATTTGTACTATGGCTTCTCCACCTGGTAGTCCACCTATACCCTATTTCAGGAAGGCCTCTTGGAGGTCTTCCTCTTGTTAAACCATGTTGGGAAAATTTTTTGAAGTGTATTCATGTTGTCTACTTCTTTCATGTATGAGTTATGTTTGTATCCTGTTCCAATTTGGATCCCCTAGCTTGGGGGTGGCCATGAAATGGCCTAGGTTGGGAGGTGAGCCTTCGTGGTCAACCTCGTAATTGCAGGTACCTAGCTAGACGCAGGGCTTGTATGATTTATGGATTTGAAGAAAATTACAATTTCAAAAACTTGTTGAAATTTCACATTTCATCTGTAAGTTTAAAAATGGATTCTGGGATTCCTCGTAATTTTTATACATAGGGTTTGTAGTTTCCTTTGAAATTGTATATGGAAAATTTGTAATTATGGCAATATAAAGATATGTAGATTCCATTCAATTTAAATGAACAAGTTATTTGAACTTTAGAAAAATAATTAATGAGAAATTATCATATTGGAAATTTGTTTTTTGGACATGAGATTTTCAAGTATATTTTTTGTTAAATGTTTTAAAGTTTATATAAATTTTCGTTATTATGGTGGATGTTAGTAAGCTACTAAATTTATTTTAGTTGGTCTTTTGATTTATACCAAAAATATATATATATATATAAATTTAATAAAAGGATATAACGTGAAATTTTATTTAAATTTTTGTACTTGAATTTTTTTGAAATATATCAAAACAAAATAAGTGTTCAAAATAAATTTCTTTTTAGCTCATGTTGTGAGCCCTAAATCATAGTATTCAAATATGCATTTAAATTTTAAAAAATATTTGTCTAAGTACCCATTGTTTTAGTATTCAGGCTTTTTATTATCTTCACCAGTAATAAAATGTTATATTTAAACCCTTTTATTTATTTATTAAATAAATAAATATAAATATAAATTAAATTAAAAATAAGATTTTCTTAGCTTAGATTTTTTTTTAAGTTTCGGTTTAAGCGCTTAGCGCTAAATCAAATAATAATAATAATAATAAAAGAATTATTTTTTATGCGTTGGGGGCGGGGGTGGGCTGAAACCCTAACCCCCACACACCCCTCACACAGGGCGGCGGTGAAGGCCAGCTCCCTGTGCCACCATTGTGTGGTGGGCAAGAGAGGCGCTCAATGCCAAGCCTCCCCTCCCCTTCCCACCTTCCTCTGCCCTTCCCTGCTCCACCCCTTCTCCCGTGCGCGCAGCCTACTGTTCGTGCAACCCCAACATCGCGCTCCACCCTGCGACCCAATTTCACAGTGGGCCTTAAAAAAAATGCAAAGAAGATTAATTTAAGTTCTGTATATTATAAAATAAAATTTATCCCATTTAATTTATTTTATGATATGATTAAAGTTTAGTTTAGTTTATTTAAAATAATAATATGTTATTTAATTTAGATTTTCAATTGGAATTAGTATTATTCTTTAAATCATGTAATTCCTTCTTTCCAAATTATTTGGTGTTTATTTTAATATATAATTGGAGGGATATTTCCTTAGGTAGTTTAAAATGTTTATTTAAAATTGTGTTGAGATTAATTATCTTTATTTTTATTTAATTTAGAATTCATAAATTTCATTAATTAGCTGATAAGATAGGTACATGATCTAAATGAGGATTGTTTATCAATTAGGTTGAATATGTAAGTTTTAATTGCTTAATAAAGGAATTGCCCTTTTATTTAATTTTATTTATTGAAATAAAATGTATATTAAGTCTAGATTTTCATTATAGATTTACATAAATCAAGTAGATTAGTTATCTTAAGTTAAGGTTTAATTTTGAAAGAGTTATTGGCAAAATAAGTTTATCAACTTAACTTTCTTAAAATACACATTTTGATGTAGATTATTTTTAAATCAATTAGTGTATATTATAGATTTCTTGTATTAAAAAGTTGATAAATGTTATAGTCTAACTGTAATTTAGACCTTGATATAACTCTTAAGATAGAATATTATCTCTTATCCTCGATACTATTATCAAAGAATTTTTCCCCTTTGCAATACATTAATGAACCCTTAACATTCAATCGACTCAGAGCACTGTTAGATTTACGTCTTAGACAGACCCTTATGGTCATATCAGACATTTTCGTGCACAATTGACTTTTTGGTCAACTCTAGTCAAACCTGAGGCAAGTGCCTAGGTTTGCGTGTGCAACCCCTTCCTATTGTTGTTAAAAATTTCAATGCATGTAGGAAGCCAAGTTTTTGTACAGTTGACTTTCTAGTCAACTTAGTCAAACCTTGGACATCATCTTGGTTTGTGTGCGTAAATCTTACCCTAGCATGTTTTAGACTTAGTAGAATCTTTGTAGGGCATATTTGGGCATAGTTAACTTTTTGGTCAACTTTGGTTGACTTTTAGTCAACTATCTCGATTTATGTGTCAGTTGAAGCTAGTAGTCTAAGACACCCTTGTACCTTTGTCTAGAGCTATTTGATGAAGTTTAAACTTTGGTCAAACTTGGTCAACCTTCTATAGTTTGACCCTTGGATGTTGCTAGACACTTTAATGTTTCCAATCACCTATTTTCTCTCTACACCATTTTGCGTGCACATAGAGACTCATGCCAGTTAGTGATTCACATCTTAGTTGTGTTAGTGTGCTTGTTTGTACTTGGTTAGTAGGTTTTAGAGAAAAAAAATTATAGTTGTTTTTTGCTTAGTTTTTGGGCATGACAATATGAAATTCTAGAGAATTTAATGGTAATTAGTTTGACTCTCCTTATAAATCTGATCGGATCTTCCTTAAGTTAGCTCTGATACTATGTTAAGTTTGATCATATTTATAGGTTATATAAATTTTAATTTTAATCATTGTTCTCCATATGTATATGCATATTTGAACAATATTCTATTTGATATTTTGATCACAATATCATAATAATATTGCTTGGACATATATATATATATATATATATATATATATATATATATATATATATATATATATATATATATATATATATATATATATATATATATATATATATATATATATATATATATATATATATATATATGAATTTATATCGATCTGTGATGATCTTTATATCGATATCAATATGACCTATATAATGACAATATTAATTCCTTATGAGTCAATATTGAACATTGATACTATGAATCTATTGAGATGTTATGAGTTAATATCAAACTCTAGTAATATGTTTTGTCACTATTATATCTTGTTTTTCACTTATCAATTTTTGTACCTTGCAAGATATCTGATTTGGTCAAAATATATATAAGTGTGTGGAGACATGTCTCCCATAGAGAAATGTCTCTTTGTGAACATGGTTCACGTAGAGACATGTCTCTACATGAGACGTGTCTCATGATAATGACCGATCAACGTAAACTATTTTTCATTGTAGTATAATATTGATACTTATTATCGATACACAACATGATTAATATCATATTGATACTCATTATCGATACACAATATGAATAATATAATATTGATACTCATTATCAATACACAACATGATTAATATAATATCATTACTCGTTATCTAAACATAGTGTGACTAATAATTATTATATTAAACTCGATTGTGTGTGTGTGTGTGTGTGTGTGTGTGTGTGTGTGTGTGTGTGTGTGTCATGCATTATGATAACCATAATCATAGGAATTAATTTAGAGTAGTATGCATAAATGGATAGAGATCAAATGTTCAAGGCTAATAGACCACTTATGCATTTGATTTCATCCGTTAGAATAATCTGACTGAAGCTACAAATATTAACGAGGGACATATGGAGATATAAAGTTACAAAGGGAGGAGGATCTAGGGAGAGAGTGATATAAGGAGATATATAAATGAGATAAATGAAGGGAGGAAAGGATGGGGTGTAGATACAAGGTATAGAGGTAAAGAGAGGGGGGCATAGAGATATTGAAATAGAGGGAGGGATACACAGAGAGATAGAGGATTAAAAAGGGTGTGTGTGTGTGTGTGTGTGTGTGAGAGAGAGAGAGAGAATGTTTAATGTTGTATTAAATAGACTTTCACCTATTTGTGGTGCTGAAGTCCAACTTACGTTACTAAAATATTGGTTTTTGTTTAATATTTTCTAGGTTACTTTATTATTTGTACCAATGTAGTTACTGTAAGTATCTAAAATGTAGTGTAAGGAATGCAAAGTAAACCTAACATTCAACAAAACAAGCTAGATAAACACTTAAGATTAGACTAAAAGAAAGCCACAAAACAAAGAATGCAAACCTCAAAGAAACACTCCAAAAGCCTTCTTGATCTTTAGATGTAGTCCAAAGTGGATGTGTGCTCAATGCTATGCTCAAGCTTCAAATGATGGATCTTGGAGGGATTTTGGCATAATAAGGATGCTTTGGATGATTTTAGCTCTCAAATGGGCATAAAAACTTTTCTCAAATGGTGGATGAAAATGAAGGAGGAAGAGGCTCAATATAAAGAAAAATTGGAAATGAATGGACAGTCAAGATGCAAACTTGAGGAAGGGTTGAGATGCATCCAAGGGAGAGCACATGGATTGTGCTTTCTCAAATGCATAGCATTGTGACAAGTGTCACAATGGGGGAGGATGAGAGGAGAGGCCAAATCCTTCAGAGATGTGACCACTTTGGGAGGTGTGAGAGGGGACAAGTGTGTAAGAGGCTTTATGATTTGGCATTGGAGGATGTGGTGATGGTGACATGAGGGTTGACTTGTTTTGGCTTAGCATTTCTTAATCCTTGGATTATGATTGTGCAAATGTTTAAGGGGGGATTAGCTTTGGATTAGAGGCTAAGTGGAGGATTAGGGAGATGTGATGGGAGGAGAGAGAATGAGTGGAGGGTTAGATTAGCTAAGCATGGATTATTAGCTAATGGAGGAAATTAGGATTTTTTAGAATTAAATATTTTATTTAATTCCAAGTGGGAGGAAAAAAGGGGTTTGTGAATTAATTTATTTAGATAAGTGTATCCATTTAAATAAATAGAAGAATAGGGATTTAATTAATTATCAAACTATAGGTTTGTCATTTAGATAATTAATTGGACTATAGTTAATTAATTAAATTAATTAACTAGGGGATGACATAAATTAATTAAATAATAATATTTAATTAATAAAATACCTAAGAGAAGACTAAATGAAATTACTAAATGATGTAATCAAATTTAGGTGTCTACATTTTGCCCCTCTTCGACATAGTGTTAAAATAACAATGTTTCGAAGATGTTTTTAGCGATAGATGACACAAAGAATGGACTAGGTAGTGAGGATGCCCCAAATTATGGGCCAGGATGGTTAGACTGGGTGATGCCCCCTCGAGAGGACAATGGGGAAAGAAAAAGGGGTCCAAGCGGTGGCTTGAAAGGAAAAAGAGTGAAAAATGGAAAGGGCATGCTGTAGGATAAGAAGGGGGATGAATGAGGAAAGGAGATGTGAAAAAGGCAATGAAGGATGAAAATGGGTGCGAGGGGAAGAAACGGGGGGTGAAAAGGTGTCTGGGGATGAAAATGGGGGCTCAGAAGGGCCTTAATAAGGGCCGGAGGGGTCAAAATGAAGTCATTTGCACACCGAGAGCCTAGAAATTGTAATTTTGGAGCTCTAATAAGTGAGGATGAGATGGCATAGTGGGGGTGACCGACTCACCGATCGGACATTGTGAGATGTGTACAGTGGAGTGGAGGGCCTAACCGACAGGTAGGATCGAAAAACTCAGCTTTTCATCAAGTTTTTGCTACATTTATTACTATTTTAGTGTTAGAAAATGGCATTCCTGTGAGCAGGTGCTTGGTGCGAATGCATTCCCGCAAAACATGTGGGGGTTAGGAAAACTGGGCAGGTTTAGGGGATTTTCGCGAGATCGTGAAAAATCCTAGGTTTTTCGCGGGACCACGATCTCCCAAGGATTTCTTGTGGGATCACGTTCTCGTGGGCAAGGGCAGTGGGGTGCCAAAAATGGCATTCTCGTAGAAGAGGGGGGAAAAAGGTAAGCGGCATTGGAATGCATTCCTGTGGTGCCAGGAGGGATTGCGGGAACGCAGGAAGGGGAACCCTTGCGGGAACGCAAGGACATAGTTCTCTATGGAAACACGGGGAGAACTAATCTGGTGGGAATGCGGGGAGAAGAAATTAGGTTTTTGTATATCAGAAAGGCTGACGCATTTGCTTTTTTTGGATGTAGTGGTCAATTGATTGACTGACAAGTTGGGAGAGACACGCAGCAGTGCTTATCATTGTAGAGCAGTTTACTGCAGCAAACTGGGCTCAGGTGGACACGCTGGGACTGGAATATTTGGTGTGGATTTCATGGAGATAGACTTACATGGCTTTGGTGATAGTGCTCTGCAAGCAATGGCACTAAGAGACAGAGACATTTCATCTTCTGAATGGGGAGATGACCGTGACATTGGAGGATGTGTATCACATCTTTTGGTTACCAGTGCGAGGGGCACCCGTGGTGGTGGGAGTATATACACATATGCAGGCGGTGGCCCCACTACTAGGGCCAGGTTTAGAGTTGATCCTATTGCACAGACAGCTAGCCTTAGTTCAGCATGTGGCAGCGGTGCCAGCGGGATGATGGGTTCATTTCTATGTGTTGGGGCTAGTGTCAGGGTATTTGTCCCTAGACATAGGTGGGAGGAGCGTGACTCTTGCACTGATTCCTGGGATAGTGCAGATAGTGGATGCAGGGGTGCCAACAGCACGAGGGACCCTTATGCTAGCAGAGATGTATCATGATTTACACCAAATTTTATACCACAGGACGATGACTATGGGGAGGAGCTTTGGTTTTGCCTCCCTCCTACAATTTTGGGCATGGGAGCACATAGTAGTGCTACAACCCTTAGGCCAAGTAGATAGGCAGGCCGAGGAGCTTGCAGCATATAGCTGGGGGGATTTGGTTACTTACTAGGAGAGTAGGGATACTGACTTCTAGATGGAGGCACTGGATGGCATACAAGACGGGATCACATGGCGTCCATACCTAGGATAGGCACCATGGGCAGAGGATGTGCGAGAGTTACCATATACTGTGATGACTACACACTTGATAGGGCGGTGGGATTATATTATTGAGTAGTGTAGACCCGACAGGACCTCACACCAGTTTGGATTTAGACAAGATACACTAGATCCAGAGCGGTGGTATTAGTGGGCCACCCGCGAAAGGATATCAGAGTTTGGGCCACTACTGGATAGGGGGGTTTTTGGCCGCATATAGGGCCATGCAACCATTCCAGTGGGATTGGGTTGGTGGGGTGGCAGATCCAGGGACTACGCCAACATATGATGCATGGTTTCAGCCACTGAGGGTAGTAGGGAGATCAAGATTACCAGATGGAGAGGGAGCCGCACCACCTATGTACAGGGGCCAGGTAGGGAGAGGAGGGAGGAGGGGAGGAGAGAGGATTGGAGGGGGGGACAGGGAAAGGATTGGAGGGAGGGATAGAGGAGGGAGAGGAGGAGATGGAGATGGAGATGGGGAGGGGGAGGGGATGGATATGGATGGAGGAGGAGGATAGATACCTGTAGGGCCACCACCACCAGGATCACCACCACCAGTAGGGCCACCACCACTGGCAGGACCACCATCACCACCAGGGGTAGGTTCATTGAGAGGAGGAGGGGATGATATAGCAGGCCGCTTGGCCTTACTGTAGGTTGCACATGACAGGACAACCCAGATGCTCTAGGATGTGCAGGCGGAGAGGGACAACTTGAGAGGGGAGAGAGACCTCTTGGTGGCAAAGAGGGATGATCTAATTCAAGAGAGAGATAGCCTAATTGTGCACCTAGTACAATCCATATCAGAGGGATTGATGATGGTGGAGGAGAGAGTAGCTACGGCGAGAGAGGGATGCTCTAGTGGCCGAGAGGGATAGCTTGCGGGCTGAGAGAGATAGCTTGCAGTCAGAGCGGGACCGGCTACTGGGGGAGAGGGACACCACCACATGGGGGTCCCATGAGAAATTAGGGGAGGTATCTCACCTCTAGCAATAGCTAGTTAGGCTTGGGGAGTAGATTGGATGGTACAGGGGGATGTACCACATAGTGGTGCCACCAAATCGAGTGCAGCACTATAGGGATCCGAGTCATCCATTAGTCACAGGATCAGGATCTAGTGGGAGTCAGAGGATAGGGGCTAGTGGTGGCCATAGGATAGGGGCTAGCAGTAGCCATAGGACAGGGCAGGGGAGTCATTGGTCGGGCCACTCATAGAGTCAATAGCACTCAGTCGGTGGTTCGATACAGATGGTGGAGGCTGAGGGATTGGAGATAGGTACAGGCATGGAGATGGACATAGGGGCTATTTGGGTATCTAGAGAGGTGTAGAGTACAAGTATACAGGGTACAGTGGGTAGGCTTCCAATCTTATAGGTGCCAGTAGAGGCAGACCCCTTGGATGGGGATTTTGATATGTAGCCTCCCTTAGGAGAGGCAGATAGGAAGTGATATGCTGCGATTTTTTATCATGTACTAATGATTTATTTATTGATGGAGGGCATAGCCCGTATTGTATATGTATATATGTACTTGTGATATGGTCATGGACTCAAACATACATTTATTCTTTCATGCTTTGGGTTGGGACATGTACTTTATTCTTTTCAAAGATTTTTGATATAGATATGATGAGCTGGGTGGGATATGATGTGTAATGTATGGATGTATAGATGCATATGATGTACTGACATGGATGATGCAGGATGTGATATGATTTCTAGATGTTGTGAGACTGACATGTGTGTGATGCGGGATGTGTGGTGTGTGAGGTGATATGTGTTATATATGAGATGCATGTTCTGATGACTTGTGGATGTAGATGTGATGTAAGTGTTTATGATGGATGATGTTATGTATGTTATGATGAAATGCAATGGTTTATGGATATTTAATATGTTTTAACAATGCAAGATAAAAATGACTTAACAATGCAAGATAACAAATGAACCTAATGGATCTAAAACAACTTAATGAAAGACAAGGAATGAACCTAAAATGAACCTTAACAATGAATCTAATATGATATGGATGAAAAGAGATGAATGAACCTAAGATGAACCTTAAAAATGAATCTAATATGATATGGATGAAAAGAGACGAATGAACCTAAAATGAGATGAATGAAAGATATGAATGAACCTAAAATGAACCCTAACAATGCAAGATTAAAATGAATCTAACATGATATGAATGAAAGATGGGAATGAATCTAAAATGAATCTTAACAATGCAAGATTAAAATGAATCTAGAATGAGGTGAATGAAAGATATGAATGAACCTAAAATGAACCCTAACAATGCAAGATTAAAATGAATCTAGTGAATGTAGGATGATAAATGATATGACATGGCTAAACAATGCAAGATGAAAATGGATGATATGAAATGGATCTAATTAATGCAAATGAATGAACGTAGGAGGAGATGACGTAATGCAACCTAGGGTAGGGGTGGGAAATGGAATACATGCATGTTAGAAAGGTGAATGGGAAAATATGAATGCAAATGGGAGGTCGAGGGTGATTTGTAAGGGGTGGCACAACATATCACTGCCTAACTACACCCTCACTGAGGGAGGGAGGGGATAACAAGCGAAGGGGCATATTTGCACAATCACAATCCAAAGGTCAAGAACATGAGGTGAGGGAGGTGGATAAGTTTTCATCATGATGAGGTGTTCATGGGGGGAAAGATGGGTGAAAAATGGGGTGTAGGGAGGATGGTTGATGGGGATTTGCTTTAGGATGACATTTTGATACTAGGTAGGGATGATGTGAGCATTTGTTCAGATGTGGATGGGACGAAGGATGTTTAGTGAAGCTTGAGCATGGGGTGTTCCAAAGGGGAACACCACCATGTAGTTTGAGAACTTATTTTGATATAGCAACAGAAGGGACTAACAAAAGTTACTAGGAATGTGAGGTCATGTCACTAGCATTGCATAGGACTAACATGAAAAAGACATGTAGGGGTTGCCCCAGCATCACGCATGCACCCGGAAGGAAGCATGGTGGAAATGATGCAAGGGAAACCACACAAAAAAAAACATTTCCCAAGTGCACCAGGTGACCCAGAAGATCCCCTGTGAACCATGCAAGGGTCATGTTCGACTAACTCACAGGTAGAAACAAAAGATCGCAAAAAGACCTTGCCCCAAAAAGATGCCTCTTATCGTGGTGCACCATGATATAAAAGATCATGGAGACCTTGAGTAGAATAGTCAACTGAGACCTCAAAATCAACTGAAAAGATGAAGCAAACTTTCATGAAATCCAACTGATAAGACCAAAAGATGTCCTTTGCCAAAAGAGATCGACCAACTGTGGATTGTTGTGATTAGGTTAGAAATGGAGGAAGGATGCATCCTTCAAGGACTTGGCTGATGGGTTCTGACTGCATTACGAATTGTTGATAGGAAAATAGAAAACCTTTTGGAGAATCACTGTAACGCGGGATGCTTGCCAAGGGAACATTGTTGAGATTGAAGCCATTGTGGGCCATGTGCTTTGCGATCAAAAGGTACAGCTAAAAAATACAGGACAATATGTACAAGATGGAGACACTATATACATCGAGTATGTACAACATTGTAGGAAGTAGGATAGTGTGTCTCATCTTATGGCGCAAAAATGGGAATGACACCTTGGGAACAAGGGATGGGCGAAATGGGATGAAAAGAGGTGCCGAGTGGATTCTGATCGGTGGAGGGGGAAACGGGAGTTTGGTAGATAATGATATGGTCCACTATGTATGGCACCTATTGCAAGGTTTTCACCAACATACTTGTCCAAGGCACTTGAATTGCCAAGTTTTCACCATTGGACGACTATTTCTCTTTACTTTTTTCACTTTTTATTTTTATTTTTATTTTTTATTTTTTTTTATTCATCAAGGTGCCTATTTGCCAAGTTTTCACCAGGATGATGATTTTTTTCAGGATGTTTTGCTATTTTTAGGATTTTTTAAGGACTTTTTAGGATTTTTAGGATTTTTTTCCAAGATCATTTTATGATTTTTAGGATTTTTTCCATGATCATTTTAGGATTTTTAGGACTTTTTATGATTTTTAGGATTTTTTCCAAGATCATTTGCATGGTTCAAGCATAGAACCACTTCAAATGTATGATATTAATAGGATCATTGAGGGGCTCACCTTCAGGGGTAGGAAACTGGTAAGCTCTAGAGCCAAAGCAAGATGTCACCACATAGGGACCCAACCAAGTGGGTTTGAACTTCCCTTTCTTTTCACGATTAGCCTCTACTTTCCAATTTTCTTTCAGGACCAAGTCTCCCACTTGGAATTGTCGGGGGTGCACCTTTTTATTGAAGCTCCTCTTGAGACAATTTTGGTACATGATTAGGTGATCATAGGCCCGTTGCCTCTTTTCATCTAGCAAGTCCAACTGGGTGAGGTGCACCATACGGTATTCTTCATTTGTGATGTAGTTCTTCATGGACACGCGCAGTGAAGGGATTTCGACCTCGATTGGCAAAACAGCTTCAACACCATAGACCAGGGAATATGGGGTGGTGCCTGTGGGGTTACAGAATGAGGTGCAATAGGCCCAAAGGGAGGGATTGATCTATAGGTTCCAGTCGTAGCCAGGATCATTGACAACTTTTTGCAAGATTTTTAGGATAGTTTTGTTAGTTGCCTCAGCTTGGTCGTTTCCTTGTGGAAAATATGGGCTAGAAAAGCATTGGTGAATGTGGAATTGGTCACAGAGTCCTTTGACATGCTGGTTTTCAAATGGTGAACCATGGTCTATGAAGATGGTGGAGGGAATACCGGAGTGGAAAATGATGTTGTAGAGGATGAATTTGGAGATCTGGACACCCGTAGTTAAGTTGAGTGGAATTGCTTCTATCCACTTTGTAAAGTATTCGATGGCTGTTATGATGTACTTCTGTCCGTCAGAGGAATGAGGGTGAATCATGCCAACAAGGTCAAAACCTCAACATGAGAAGGGCCATGGAGGTACAATGGGCTGTAGGTCTTGCGCTAGTGCATGGACCAAATTGGCATGTTGTTGGCACTTCTTTACAAACTCACAGGTGTCATGCTCCATTATCAGCTAGTAATACCCAAATCTAAGCAGCTTCTTTGCAAGGACAATGTCACTCATGTGAGCACCACAAATACCAGCGTGAACCTCTTGTAAAGCCAAAGTAGCCTCATTCAATTCTAAACAGTGGGAGAGGACATTATGATACCCATGACAATATAGGGTGTCAGCTACAAGAGTGTAGCGAGATGCTCTATGAATAAGGTTCAGGCATTGGGTGTTTGTGAGGTGAGGAGATATGATACCATTCTTTAGATAAGTGTGAATGTTGTGGTACCACAGGGACTGGGGACCAACCAAGACGCATACCATTTCAACATCAGCATTCTTGTAAGCGAGCCTATGTAGCTACTCAACTAGAAACTCATATTGTGTGGTGTCACGAGGGATTTCCAATAGTGACCTGATTGTGGCCATAGCATCAGCTACTTTGTTTTGTAGTCTTGGTACTTGTGTGAACTATATGTTGATAAAGTGTTCTTTGAGTTTATCTACAAGCTCTTTGTAGGGTAATAGCTTGTCATCTTTTGTCTGGAATTCATCGAGGACCTATTTGATGATTAGTTGGGAATCTCTGAATACTTGAAGTTCTATGATATTCCATTGGATAGTCATTCCGAGACCAGCGGCAAGGACTTCATATTCTGAAATGTTGTTTGTGCACATGAATCCTAACTTGAAGGACTTTGGGATGTAGCCTCCTTGAGGAGTTATAAAAAGTATCCCTGCCCCCGATCCATGTGATGTATACGAGCAGTCAAAATATAACTTCCACTGAGGTTGTTCTTCAACCATACAAAGGTGTTCATCTAGGAACTCCATCCCTAGAGGGTATGCATCGACTAAGGGAGCTTCTGCAAGTTGATCAGTAATAACTTGTCCTTTGATGGCCTTTCGATTGACGTACTAGATGTCAAATTCACTAAGCAGCACTACCCACTTTGCCATCCGTCCTGTGAGTGTGGTCCTTGAGAGTAAATACTTGAGAGGGTCAACCTTTGAGATTAGCTTTACTATGTGACTAAGCATATAATGGCAGAGTTTCTAAGTGGTGAAAACCATTGCCAAGAAATCTTTTTCCATCGGGGAGTAGTTCAGCTCATAGCCGACCAGTGTATGGCTGATATAGTAAATGGCCCTCTCTTTTCCATCATCATCAAGCTGGGCTAGGAGTGCCCCCAGCACTATCGTAGTTACTGATATGTACAAAATGAGGGGCCTTCCTGGCATCGATGGTACAAGAATAGGTGCATTTTCCAAGTATTCCTTGAGCTTCTTGAAGCTGCACTGACAGATGGGGTCCCACTTGAATGTGGTGTCCTTTCGCAAAAGATGTGTGAATGGCTGGCACTTATCTACTAGTTGGGAGATGAATCTTTGGACTAATTACAACTTTCCTTGTAGGCTCCTTAGCTATCTGAGAGTTCTAGGAGGAGGCATCTCTATAATGGATTTTACTTTCTTTGGATCGATCTTTGTGCCCCATATGGAAACAATGAATCCCAGAAGCTTCCCAAATGTGGTGCCAAAGATAAATTTCTTTGGATTCAACCTCAAACCATATTTATGTAGGTAGTCAAACACATCTTCGAGGACATCAAAGTGTTCACATCGTGTTCTCAATTTTGCTAGAATTTCATCTACATAGTCTTCCAGGATTTTATGGATCATGTCATGGAAGATTGTGGTCATTGCTCTTTGATACGTAGCTCCCGCATTTTTAAGCCCAAATGGAATCATGTTATAATAGAATGTGCCCCATGGCATGGTGAATGTTGTCTTGTGTTGGTCTGCTTCGACTATTCTGATCTAATTTTATCCTGAGAAGCCATCCATTAGTGACAACATCTCATGATCGGTAGTGAGATCGATGATCATATCAATGTTGGGGAGCGGAAAATCATCCTTCGAACATGCCTTGTTGAGATCCCTGAAGTTAGTGCAAATTCTTATGCCACCTGAAGGCTTGACAATTGGTACCATGTTGGAGATCTAGTCTGAGTAATCAATGGCCCTGATGATCTTGGCTTGGAGAAGTTTCTTGAGCTCTACTTTTACTAATAATGCTACTTTCAGATGCATTCTTATTAGCTTTTGTTTAACTGGCTTGGCATCAAGATCGAGTGTGAGATTGTGCACAACAAGATTTGGATCAAGCCCAAGCATGTGAGAGTATGACCACACAAAATTTATGATAGACTCTCGAAGAAGAGCCACGAGGGCTGACCCTTCTCCCTCAGTTAGTGATGCAACAATATAGGTGATCCTTGGGATTTCTTTTATGCCCAAATTGACTGGTTTTGTCTCTTCAATGACTATAGATGACTGTTCTAACTAGTAATCCTTGATGGGAGGAAGAGGCAAGTCTCCATCCTCTAGCACCTCGGAGAGGTTTTCACTATCGGATACGCCCTTTATTTTTACTATTTTGGAATCAAGATGTGCCTTAGAGGGGTTTTCACATGAGGATTCTTTATTTTCTTTTTTATTTTTATTGTTGTGGCTAGAGACTTCCTCTTCCCTAAAATACCCCTTTGGGTTGAGTTGCTACACTTCAGCTAATTCCTACCCCCATTCTGATTATTGGTTTGTGGCGCCCATGAATTGTAGGAGCACTTCCTTGCTTTGGAACTAATCGATGTTTACTACACTCGGTTGGTCCCAACCTATGAGGTCGGGATGAATGAGGAGAAGATCAATGAGATTGATGGCGAGTTGGAGAAGGACAAAATTGCCCAGGAAGGTTTCATCATCAAAAATATCATCATAGGATCATTTTTCTCCTCTTTCAGAATGCCTTCGACTTCAATGAGTTCATCTTGGATATTCAAAAGGGTCACATTGGGCGAATTGGTGCCCCCAGTTGTGACATCAGGTCCTCGCACATGCAGGTGAGGGGGATCAAATCTGAGGCCTTGATTTTGTGGATTTTTAGAGGCCTCCATAGGGTCTTTCATTCCAGCTTCATTAGGTCCTAGACCACCTCCTTGATAATCCCATTGTTTAGTAGCCCATTTGTGTGGTATAGGATATTTTTCTTTAAAGTACCCAAGGAACTCAGTGACGGGAGGTGTGGGATCCTTGTACAACCATTGATTGATATCGGGTGCCAACTCTTAGCCACCCAAAATTCCATTGGAGATGAAAGAAAATGATCCCATGGTTTTTACCTTGGGGCCTTCTGGAGGATCCTTGGTCAGATGAAAGGGCCTTCCTTATTTGTGTGGGTCCAGGGGGAGAGCCCCTACTGCAAAAGTGTTGATAAGGTTGTACTCCCCACAATCCTTGTTGTTGATCTTGATGAAGGAGAGGTTGGAGGCTAGGACTATTTCTAGATCGCAATGGGATTGGGAGGAACTGGTGATAGATGTGTTGATATCAGTTCCAGGACAATGAGTGGAATGGGGAAATGAGGATTCAATCACATGATAGTATGTCAAAGGTTGGGGATCAGTGTGGATGGTGATTTCAGTGCCTTGATATGGGAACTTGATGCATTGATGATAGGTGTATGGAACTGCTTGGATGGAGTGGATGCATGGATGACCTCGGAGGATGTTGTATGGGAGGTCAAGATCCACAACATGGCATATAGTATCTTGGATGATGGGACTGATCTTGATGGGAAGCAAAATAGTACCTTCAAAGGTACACTCCAGGTTGTCGTAAGCCTTGATAATGATTACATCATGAGAGATGTCTGCTTCTATGAAACCAACCTGTTGGACAAATTTTAATGTACAAAGATTAAGGGCCGAACCATTATCTACCATGACCCTTTTTATGGTGAAGTCATTGATCATGACAACGAGGTGAAGCAGGAGATTATGATCTGGTTCAACGGATGGCATGTCAGATGGCTGGAAGGAGAGAGTGGAAGGTGTGGATAAGTGCCCCACAAGGTTCTTGAATTGGATGGCATTGATGTATGCAGGGACGTGGGCCTCTTGGAGGGCTTTATTGAGGACTTCTTGATGGAGGGGTGATGTGCGGAGGAGGTCAAGGATGGAGATTTGCGTAGGTGTGTTCCCAAGGTGTTCCAAGAGGTTTTATTGTGCATTGAGGATGGTTTTAGTAGTAGCACCGGCAATGGATATTCGACCTCTTTGGGTAGTAATAACACATTGATTGTCAACACCTCTGACATGGATTACATTCATAGTGGGTTCGACTTGGCAAATACAACCAAAAAATTTATCGTAATTGATCATGTAGGTAGTGGTGTAATCTTTCCCATCACCATGGTCACCTTGTTTACCCTTACCTTGGTCTACGGGAGGGTTAGCATTGATCAGGTTCTTTCTTGCATTGTGTTTAGGAAACACATTTTGATAGATCTACAAGTTGGCATTAGGCGAAGTCTGGGAAGGGCCGTCAACTGTGATCTCCTTTTTATCTATGAGGTCCTAGACATAGTGTTTGAGTTTCATGCACTTCACAGTAGCATGTCCCTTAACACAGTGATAGTCGTAGTACTCATTATCCTTATACCAAGCTGGTTTGGGTGTTGATTCATCAAAAGGTTGAGTTTGTGGATACACAACTAGGTTTGCACTCACCATCTTGCATAAAATAGCATCCAACGGTTCTCCAAGAGGTGTAAATGTGTGCTTTGGATTGTTCTGAACATGAGGTTTATTTTGTCCTTGAGTGATAGATATGGCGTTGGCTTGATTAGCAGGAGGCTGACAATGTGGTTGCTGGTAGGTGGGGGCTTGTTGTTGATACAAGAGTGCTTGCTATGGGTATGTTTGAGGAGGATTGGGACTAGCTACAACAACTTGGATGTTTCTGGTGTATGTGGCTCCATCAGTGACCACGTTCTTGTTCTTGTTCCAATAACGAGATCGATCAATGTTAGGTCTATCTTGGAAGCTCTCCTTGTAATGTTTGATGGTACCTTCATCCAAAAGAGCTTGTTCAATGTCCATGCCTTTCCCCTTGATGTCTTGGTATGTCTGTATACAATTTATTCACATGGCATGGGATAACTTTGGATGTAAATTGTTGATAAATATCTTGGTGAGATGCTTCTCTGGCGGTTGGTACGAAAACCTCATGGTGAGGTTTTGTCATTTTTGCAGGTAGTGAGCCAAAGTTTCACCTCCTTTTTTCTTAGTATTGCATAGGTATAGCAAGGAGAGCTTGTTCTCAATGTTATGAGCATATTGGGCCACAAATTTTTTTGAAAGTTCTGTGAATGTGGAGATAGACCCATATGGTATCTTGTAAAACCATTCGATAGTCGGCCCTCCCAAACTCTTGGGGAAAAGGTGCATGAGGTATATGTCATTGAATGCCACTTCTTGGCATGCCATGTAGAACTCTTTGATATGGTTGACTGGATCACCCTTCCCTCGATACTTGTCAAACTTTGGTGTTTCAAAATGCTTAGGGAAGGGGAGTGTTTTGATTGATCTGTTGAATGGATATGGACAGACTTCCTTGAACTTGAAATATTTACCCTCAGTACCAGCCTTGAGTTCTTTGAGGGCATTTCTTACTTCTTCCCATTCTGATTTGACAAGTGCCATGGCGGGTACTCCCATCAAGAATGGATCTGATGGTGCGGGTGAATATGGAGGGATATGCAAAAGAAATGGTGAGCTTGGATAGGGAGATTTCCCTGCAGAAAAGGCCATCTAAAATGGATTTTGGCTAACTTATTGGGTGATGTATTGTTGATGTAAGGTTGGGGCTTGCTCCTGGGTGAGATATGGTGTGGCTTGCTACTGCGGGATGAGAGGATTAGCTTGCGGCACCGAAAAATATGGTTGTTGTGGGGGGAGTTGGTGGAATGGTTGTTGCTGGGTCTGTTAATGCACTTGTCCAATGTAGGAGGGGTGCATACTGTAATACCCCAAAAATGGGCTATAAGTTCATTAATCTCCTACATCTTCAATTCGAATGAAATCGACATCAAAGTCCTAATCTAAGGCACATCTAACCATCATCGAATCATAATTGATTATCTTAAATTCTGCATCGGGGAATATTCCTAGCAATATTCCTAATTATCTTAATTATCTTTAATTTAATGATTATTTGGCAATAAATCACATTTACCCTGTTTGATTAATTGAATATTTTCATATTTAATTAATTAGATTTAATATCTTGCCACTTAATTGTGTAATTAAATTTAATTCTATCTATTATTAATTGTATTATTTAATTTTGACAATAAATCCAATATCCTATGAATAATTGATTAAATTCTTATTTAATTGATTAAAGCAAGTTGTCATTATTTAATAATATAGTTTTTAATAAAAGTTTGGTAAAATAGTTAATTAACCCATAAATTGATTATTTTATTTCAAAAATCAATTAAGTTGAGCATAAATCACTTTATTTATTTATTAAATCATAATTATCCATGTGCACATTCAAGGACCAGTTAAACTCAAAATTGGAAAATCAATGCAAGTTGTTAGCTTTTTGAAACTCAACATCTTTTTGAGTTTTAAAGTTGATCTAAACTTCTAATTCAAGTTGAACTATGCTTTTGCATGATTTTTGTGACTTAATTATCTTTATTTAAAAATAACTCAAAAATCAACCTAAGTTATTTGAGTGATTTAAGGCTTTTTTCCATGCACCTCCAAAGCCCTGGATTTCTATAAAAACAAGGCTCAGCTCTTCATAATTGATCTCTCAAATTTGCATCCAAGCATCTCATATTTTTGCACAATCACGCTGGAGAATTGGAATTGGGAGAATCAAACCTTATTGCGAATCAAGGCTATTGTGAGATCAATTTGTTTTTTTTTTTACATTCATTTAGATTCTTTTTCATATCATTGTTAGATCATTTTAGCATATCAATTTCCATATTAGCATAGATTCATATCAGTTTTTATCATTATTATTGCATAGAAAATACCAAAAAAAAAAAGATTAATTGCATTCAATTTCATATCCATCTTTTGCATTCAAATCCTTCATTTAGGTGTCGTCTAGGTCACTGATCTCGATAGCAATCTGAGAACATTAATCTCGCACCTACTAGAAGGCAGTAAATCACTTGGTTAGAGTATATTTCAATTTTGCATATTTTGATTATAGCTAACCTCTAATGATTTACTGAAGTGTTGTGTTTATAGATCAGGTACAATTTTCACACACACATTTCTGGCACCCACCGTGGGGCCCGAACCACCTTTGCATGCTAGTTTTGATTTTTTGGGAGGAGCTAAAACCCCAAAGTTTTAAAGATTTAATTTTATCTACCAAACGGCTTATATTTTTGGTCTAAATTTTTTTTTTCAAGTTGATGACATATCAAGGAAGCTACAGTAAAAAATTTAGAATTTTTTGAGATGTTTTTAATTTTTAATAATTTTTTCTTGAAATTCTAGAAAAAATTAATATCTAATGCAAATCAGTATATTTTTTGAAAATTTTTATATTTTCGGAAAGCTCTTTAAATTCTACAGGGGGTCCATTCTTTATGTTTTAAATTTGGACGCAATATAATAGCTCAAATAGTCAATTTACAAAAACTAGTATGTTTTCATAAAATAGGTTTCTAGGGCACAAATGAACAGATTTTTCTAAAATTTTTGCATTTATGGAAAGATCTCTATTTTTTAGTAGTGGTCTCTATTCTGAATTTCTATTTTTGTGGCCAAAATCATATCAAAAAAATTAGATCTTGTTGACTAGGTCAAATGCAGTGCAAAAAAATTAAAATTTTGTGATGGGTATACACTTATTTTTCATATGATTCAATGCATGATATGAGTTGTCATTTGGATTAATTTCTAGTTATTATTGCTCCTAACAATTGATTTTTAGATCTAACCCTAGGGTTTTCATAAGTTGAATATACCTTGCATATCTTGTTTGCTTGTTGGCTTGTTGGAGAGTTCGTAGCTTGCTTGCATAGTAAAGCTCAACAAAAATTGCTAAAAATCAAGTAAAATCTACTAAGCACGTTGCAAGGATCCTAGGTATTTTTCTTCATCTAATGACATTTCAATTTGGACTTAAAATAAATCTCTTATGTGTCAAGTTTGTGTGCATCTTTTCATGCTTTTGATCTATTTTTACACACTTGCATAATTGATACTAGGTTGTGACCCCTTAAGGATTCATTAAGTAGTCTTAGAATACTTGTGATTGATCTTGATTGCTATCTTGGGTTATTAGACTCGCTAATCCTCTGGCCCCTCATTTTCACCCCGTGATTGCAATCTCAGCGCCATAAAGGGGAGGGGCCAACAGGACAGAAGCGTTAAGTGTTCCACTTGGCAACCCTTTTGTGCTTTTAAGAACTCACTTGTTTTCTAAGTTGGGGACTCATTTTTAGCTTGTGTGAGGTGTTAAGTGTTCCACCTTGTGGACTCATCTCATATTCATTTTAAGCGTTAAGTGTTCCTCTTTCTACTTTTTGGGTACTTTTGGTAGATTTGCTTTCGGGAATATATCTGTGCTCACATAGTAATTAGGCCCTATGAACACTATTCGTGATTCTTGAGAGATTGGATTCCTAGCGAAATCTTTCTTGATGATAGAATCCTTGTAGGTAGGGAGGATACTTAGTGCGTTTCACATTCAACTTGGTTAGTGTGTCTTCTCTTATTGATGGATACATTCTCTCCCAGGAGAGGTTGATAGATCACGTGGGGTTGACACCACTAGCTTTGGTGAATCAAAATTGGTTAGTGTGCCTTCTCTTATTGATTGATACATTCTCTCCCTAGAGAGGTTGATAGATCTCGTGGAGTTGGCATCATAGACCTTAGTGAAGAAAAACTTTGTCTTAGCGTGTCAGATTAATCTGCTTGCTTTGTTTGGGTTAAAAGTGAAGGGGCATCAAAACCTTGGATCTAGAGCCAAGTCCCATTGTGGTATACTATTGTGAGTCATCTTTAGAGAGGGTTAACCGTAGAAGACAATCCCTTCACAGGGCAAACTGTGTTGACGGAACCTCAAGCAGCCATAGCCATTTTCATCATGGTAGTGACAGCCGCTATATAAATATCTTTGTGGAAGAAATCTCCATGGGTATGGTTCATTGTTGGGTTGTCAAATCTCCCTAGCAGCTCCTAAAGATTAAGTTCTCAGACTGTGTCAAAACCCTAGTGTGCTGGGATTGGAGTTCACCCCTTTGGATCATAAAAGTTGTAGAGTCAAACCATTACTAAAAACCCTAGCGAGGCCAAATTTTCATTTTCTAGGGTATATGTGCGTTATTGCAAAACATTTTTGGAACATACACAATTAGCACTTCTGAGGATTAGAACAAATAAGTCACTTGATTATTCATGCACAAGGTTTCTTTTGCCCTTGTTCATTATTTTCAGACATGCCTGAAATTACTTGCTTGCTATTTTACGTGCTTGTTCATCTATCTGGTTACTAAAAATGATCAAATTTGGTACAATCCTCAAATCTAGACATTAAAATTTGCAAACAATCCGAATCTGAAAACTCAAAATTTGAAAAATCTAAAGTAAAATTATTTTCTGGAGTCAAAAGTCATCTCAGGAGGTCAGAAAGTCATACGAGTTTCTATCGAGTGTCATTTCATTACAACCCATCTGTTGTATGATAGCAAACCCAGTGTCGTACGAGTTTTCATGCTAGCAAATTCTCAAAGTCAAAATCTTGCAACTGTCGTATGAATTTTGCAACTGTCATTTCATAGCATACCCACTGTCATATGAGTCTGCAGAGTGTCATTTGGAAAAAATTTTAAGAGTTGTCAGAAAATTGTTAGAATTGCTAGATATTTAGCTTTTTCAGCCTATTTCCAGAATCTATCGAACAAATCACTGTGTCAAGAACAGAGCAATAGCTATTAAGAATCAGTACACATGTCTCAAAGAATCAGTACACAAGAGGAAGAAGCTCTAATCACCACTATGATGAAGCAGCTGCAAGCTATGCAAGTCTAGCTAGACAATCTTAAGAAAGAAAATGAACCTAAAGAGTTCTCCATGGAAGCTCTATACTCTTTTCCATTTGATAAAGACTTTTACATGTCACCATGCCCTCGGAAAGAATTCGAGCAATGTGATAACCCTTATGATACCTCTTTCACAGAGAGTGACACATCTAGCTTTGGAGACTATGATGACTATGATGACAGACAATGTAATGATACCTATGACACCTCTGTTCCTAAGAGTCCTCCTCATCATGTGTTCCTACTTACTACAAATGGGCCGTCACATTGGATAGATCGTGATGGTGATCCATATGATTCTGATTTTGAAAGAGACTTTAATGGCTTTTGTGGACAATACCTTAATTATGATCCATCTACTACTGCTAAGGACTACAAAATGCATCGTGCTAGCCTAAAATGTCAATACTATAAGGATCTCTCCTCTAAGAACTCTCAGGCTGAAAATAAAGATTACACTCTCAAGCAAGATCATGTTAATGTTGGACCTTTGTCTTGTGATGGTTCCCTTCCATCCCCTACTTCCTCCAATACCCATACATTTCCTAAAGCTTCTGAGTCTTTCAAATCTTTCACAGAACCTTCATCTGACACAAGCCTTGATACTTTTCATACAGTTCCCTATTGTTATCATCTAGGACTACCTCTTAAAGAAACTCAAGCTAACCTTCACCTGGCTGCAAATACTTTCAATAATGCTAAACCTAAAAAGCCTAAGCCTTCATATGCTACAATGCCTACTTCAACTAGTCCTTCACCATCTCTGCAACACTCTTCCATACAATCCCAACATGCTTTTGTATCCTTAGAAGTGGCTCCATGTCAAGAGGACTCTAAAAATGATGAAAAAAATAACATAAAGAAAGATCAAGATCAAGAACCCTCCATGTCATCCAATCCTTTTCATGATGTCTCTTGTCTGTCTCAGGGTTCTTTTGATCCTGCACACCCTTTTTCATGCATTCCACCATGTCTTAAGTCTTCTTCTAAGCAAGATCAAGCTACTACTTACACTGTTGAGCTTATTGACAATCAAAATAACCTTACCCCACTTCCACTTTCCAAAGATGATACTTTCATTAAGGTTGGTAAAAATGGTGTTGTTACTTCCAATGTTAAGCCTATTGAAAATCAAGAGAAAAATTATGTACTTATGCTATCCAAAGATCCTTGTCAAGATCAAAGTCTTCCATCTTCTTGTTCTACCACTCCATGGTCGCTTCCACTTTCTACTCTTCCTAAGTCTTTGCAAGCTTTGAAAAATCCTATCAAAGAATGTGCTCATATTCATCATGTCCATGATTCTATTAAAAATCCTAATGCTCACTCTAAAGATGTTGATATCCTTGGTTGTCATATAGATGTTGATGAACTTATTGATTATCCTTTTGCATCTTCCACTTCCATCCTCGGACCTCTTCCACCAATACTAAGGGCTTCATGTCTGCCTTCCATCTTGGGTCCTTATGTCCCTTCACTTTCCCCTCCTAACTCTCCTAATTTTCCATCCATATTGGGTCCTTACATCCCTCCATCTCCCATCTCTCCTCAAGATCAACATAGATGCATACCCTTGAATCCTTTTCATCCACCCACCCATCTAAACCAGTCATATCCTCCTCCTTCTTCCACAAGTCCCAAGTCCTTTGGAAGTAACTTGAATGTTCAATACAAGAAAAAGAAGTAATACAAGAATCCATCAAAAAAAGAAGATCACCATGTCTCCTCTAATCGACACAGAGGCATAAAGTCAAAAGAGATATCTAAGAAAAAAACTACAAGACAAGTATGGGTTCCAAAATCTATCATTGAAGATATTCTCTCTAGATCATCAAAAGGAAATAAAAAGCCTACGACTATATGGATTCCAAAGTCTCTCTTGAAAGAGTCTGTTGTTGAGAAAAAAGTGAAATTGACATTCAAGCTTCCAAAGGCTTCCACTTCATCTTCTTCCAAAAATATTCTTCCATTCCATGCACCTAGACCACAACCTCTACTATCCATTCACCATATTCCTTCACGTATTCCTTCATTCATGATTCCTCCATCCTCTCACCACCCTTCAAGGTATGTGTTGACGTTGATCTTGCCTTCCTTTCCATCTCCCCTATCACAATCTTTCCATTCATTATCCTTCTACCTTCTATCATTTTTCCTCATTTGCCTATTCCTCCAATCTTTCAACCTCATTCAGCACCATAAAGGGGAGGGGCCAACAAGATAGAAGCGTTAAGTGTTCCACTTGGCAACCCTTTTGTGCTTTTAGGAACTCACTTATTTTCTAAGTTGGGGACTTGTTTCCAGCTTGTGTGAGGTGTTAAGTGTTCCACCTTGTAGACTCATCTCATATTCTCTTTAAGCATTAAGTGTTCCTCTTTCTACTTTTTGGGTACTTTTGGTAGATTTGCTTTTGGGAATATATCTGTGCTCACATAGTAATTAGGCCCTATGAACACTATTCGTGATTTTTGAGAGATTGGATTCCTAGCAAAAATTTTCTTGATGATAGAATCCTTGTAGGTAGGGAGGATACTTAGTGCGTTTCACATTCAACTTGGTTAGTGTGTCTTCTCTTATTGATCGATACATTCTCTCCTAGGAGTGGTTGATAGATCACATGGGGTTGACACCACTAGCTTTGGTGAATCAAAATTGGTTAGTGCATCTTCTCTTATTGATTGATACATTCTCTCCCCGGAGAGGTTGATAGATCACGTGGAGTTGGCATCATAGACCTTGGTGAAGCAAAACTTTGTCTTAGCGTGTTAGATTAATCTGCTTGCTTTTTTTGGGTTAAAAGTGAAGGGGCATCAAAACCTTGGATCTAGAGCCAAGTCCCATTGTGGTATACTATTGTGAGTCATCTTTAGAGAGGGTTAACCATAGCGGACAATCCCTTCATAGGGAAAACTGCGTTGACGAAATCTCAAGCGATCATAGCCATTTTTGTCATGGTAGTGATAGTCGCTATATAAATATCCTTGTGAAAGAAATCTCCACGGGTATGGTTCATTGTTGGGTTGTCAAATCTCCCTAGCAGCTCCTAAATATTAAGTTCTCAGACAATGTCAAAACCCTGGTGCGCCGGGATTGGAGTTCACCCCTTTGGATCATAAAAATTGCAGAGTCAAACCATTACTAAAAACCCTAGCGAGGCCAAATTTTCATTTTCTAGGGTATATGTGCATTATTGCAAAACATTTTTGGAACATACACAATTAGCACTTCTGAGGATTAGAATGAATAAGTCACTTGATTGTTCATGCGCAAGGTTGCTTTTTCCCTTGTTCATTGTTTTCAGACATGCCTAAAATCACTTGCTTGCTATTTTGCATGCTTGTTCATCTATCTGGTTACTAAAAATGATCAAATCTGGTACAATCCTCAAATCTGGACATTAAAATTTGCAAACAATCCGAATCTAAAAACTCAAAATTTGAAAAATCTAAAGTAAAATTCTTTTCTGGAGTCAAAAGTCATCTCAGGAGGTCAAAAAGTCATACGAGTTTCTATCGAGTGTCATTTCATTACAACCCATCTATCGTATGATATCAAACCCAGTGTCGTACGAGTTTTCATGCCAGCAAATTCTCAAAGTCAAAATCTTGCAACTGTCGTACGAGTTTTGCAACTGTCATTTCATAGCATACCCACTGTCGTACGAGTCTGCAGAGTGTCATTTGGAAAAAATTTTAAGAGTTGTCATAAAATTGTCAGAATTGCTAGATATTTAGCTTTTTCAGCCTATTTCTAGAATCTATCGAACAAATCACTGTGTCAAGAACAGAGCAATAGCTATTGAGAATCAGTACACATGTCTCAAAGAATCAGTACACAAGAGGAAGAAGCTCTAATCACCACTATGATGAAGCAGCTGCAAGCTATGCAAGTCCAGCCAGACAATCTTAAGAAAGAAAAGGAACCTAAAGAGTTCTCCATGGAAGCTCTATACTCTTTTCCATTTGATAAAGACTTGAACATGTCACCATGCCCCCGGAAAGAATTTGAGAAATGTGATAACCCTTATGATACCTCTTCCACAAAGAGTGACACATCCAGCTTTGGAGACTATGATGACTATGACGACAGACAATGTAATGATACCTATGACACCTCTGTTCCTAAGAGTCCTCCTCATCATGTGTTCCTACTTACTACAAATGGGCCATCACACTGGATAGATCATGATGGTGATCCATATGATTCTGATTTTGAAAGAGACTTTGATGGCTTTTGTGGACAATACCTTGATTATGATCCATCTACTACTACTGAGGACTATAAAATGCATCGTGCTAGCCTGAAATGTCAATACTATAAGGATCTCTCCTCTAAGAACTCTCAGGCTGAAAATAAAGATTACACTCTCAAGCAAGATCATGTTAATGTTGGACCTTTGTCTTGTGATGGTTCCCTTCCATCCCCTACTTCCTCCAATACCCATACATTTCCTAAAGCTTCTGAGTCTTTCAAATCTTTCACAGAATCTTCATCTCACACAAGCCCTGATACTTTTCATACAGTTCCCTATTGTTATCATCTAGGACTACCTCTTAAAGAAACTCAAGCTAACCTTCACCTGGCTACAAATACTTTCAATAATGCTAAACCTAAAGAGCCTAAGCCTTCATATGCTACAATGCCTACTTCAACTAGTCCTTCACCATCTCTGCAACACTCTTCCATACAATCCCAACATGCTTTTGTATCCTTAGAAGTGGCTCCATGTCAAGAGGACTCTAAAAATGATGAAGAAAATAACATAAAGAAAGATCAAGATCAAGAACTCTCCATGTCATCAAATCATTTTCATGATGTCTCTTGTCCGTCTCAGGGTTCTTTTGATCCTGCACACCCTTTTTCATGCATTCCACCATGTCTTAAGTCTTCTCCTAAGCAAGATCAAGCTACTACTTACACTGTTGAGCTTATTGACAATCAAAATAACCTTACCCCACTTCCACTTTCCAAAGATGATACTTTCATTAAGGTTGGTAAAAATGGTGTTGTTACTTCCAATGTTAAGCCTATTGAAAATCAAGAGAAAAATTATGTACTTATGCTATCCAAAGATCCTTGTCAAGATCAAAGTCTTCCATCTTCTTGTTCTACCACTCCATGGTCGCTTCCACTTTCTACTCTTCCTAAGTCTTTGCAAGCTTTGAAAAATCCTATCAAAGAATGTGCTCATATTCATCATGTCCATGATTCTATTAAAAATCCTAATGCTCACTCTAAAGATGTTGATATCCTTGGTTGTCATATAGATGCTGATGAACTTATTGATTATCCTTTTGCATCTTCCACTTCCATCCTCGGACCTCTTCCACCAATACTAAGGGCTTCATGTCTGCCTTCCATCTTGGGTCCTTATGTCCCTTCACTTTCCCCTCCTAAATCTCCTAATTTTCCATCCATATTGGGTCCTTACATCCCTCCGTCTCCCATCTTTCCTCAAGATCAACATAGATGCATACCCTTGAATCCTTTTCATCCACCCACCCATCTAAACTAGTCATATCCTCCTCCTTCTTCCACAAGTCCCAAGTCCTTTGGAAGTAACTTGAATTTTCAATACAAGAAAAAGAAGCAATACAAGAATCCATCAAAAAAAGAAGATCACCATGTCTCCTCTAATCGATATGGAGGCATAAAGTCAAAAGAGATATCTAAGAAAAAAACTATAAGACAAGTATGGGTTCCAAAATCTATCATTGAAGATATTCTCTCTAGATCATCAAAAGGAAATAAAAAGCCTATGACTATATGGATTCCAAAGTCTCTCTTGAAAGATTCTTGTGTTGAGCAAAAAATGAAATTGACATTCAAGCTTCCAAAGGCTTCCACTTCATCTCCTTCCAAAAACATTCTTCCATTCCATGTGCCTAGACCACAACCTCTACTATCCATTCGCTATATTCCTTCACGTATTCCTTCATTCACGATTCCTCCATCCTCTCACCACCCTTCAAGGTATGTGTTGACATTGATCTTGCCTACCTTTCCATCTCCCCTTTCACAATCTTTCCATTCATTATCCTTCTACCTTCTATCATTTTTCCTCATTTGCCTATTCCTCCTATCTTCCAACCTCACTCGCTTTACATAAAACCTTATCCTCCATTTTTCTCTTCCATATTCCTTTCCCTATCAGCATCTTTGAGCATATCATTTGAATTTTTGGTATACCATGGTTTATCCTTTCAATGAGCATTATCTAAAAAGCTTGCCTTCTTCCAAAAATTTAAAAATTAATGAAAAATTTAAAAAAATTGAAAATGTGCCTTGGTGAAAACCTAGAAACAGGCACCTTGGTAGCAAAACTAAAGAGAAATAAATTCATCCTATGGTGAAAACCACTCCCTTGTGGCACCTTGGATAAGTACCATGATGAAAACCTGACAATCAGGCATCATGCGTAGTTCTTCTACATATTTCATCCATTCCATCTTCTCTCTTTGATCTTGACAATGTTGATCTGTACATGAACATTTGGCTATTTTGTGAGCTATCTTACGATGATCTTGCTTTCATTCCTTCCATGTTTAGCCTTCATATCCATCTTCCTCCATTCATTTTCGCCTATCACTATCCTTTTCCCCTTTGGTCTTGATCTAAAAAAAAAAAAATGAAAAAAAGAAAGAGTAGAACACGATGCTATGAAGCCTCTTGACATGTCTACTCCTTTGGACCACATCCTTTCCTTCTTTGGCATTACGTTTTTGTGACTTATCCTATGCTAGCCTTTCATTGCTTGTCCAAATACGCTTTCCATGACAATTTTTTCCTAGCTTGGGTATTCTTGAGGAGTTTTCTCTTGAGGATTTCTTCCCTTCATTCTCCTTCATTTTCTTGTCTTCCATCTCTTCCACCAGCTTGCCAATCCCTCTTGTTCTTCACCTTGCTCGACATTGAGACTGCACGATATGATCTTACTTGGGAGTTTGCAATGAAAAAAGATGCTATCAAGTATACCAAGTATCAGAACACCTATTGGGGCTACACCTTTCACCTTAGTTTATGGGTCTGAAGTGGTACTACCTATTGAGGTTAAAATCACATCACTCAGAATCAGAATGCATGGTCTAGTAACTGATGATGACTACAGAGTGTCTAGGTTGCAAGAACTTGAACTACTAGATGAGCACAGATAGGCAGCATATGATCATCTCAGAGTATATCAGAAGAGAATGTCTAGAGGCTACAACAAGAAAGTCAGACATAGAGAATTTCAAGTTGGTGATCTAGTCTTGAGAGAAAATCCTAAAAATCAATCCCATCGAGAACGCAATGGGAAGTTCAAACCCAATTGGCTGGGTCCCTTTGTCATCACTGCTACTTTTGGCTCTGGTGCCTATCAACTCTCAATGACTGAAAGAGAATAGCTCTGAGAATCAATCAACGTTCTCCATCTGAAGAAATTATATGCCTAAGGCATTCAGTCTATGGTTAAATATCCTGAAAAAAATCCTAAAAATTGAAAAATATCCTAAAAAAATGAACATCTTGGTAAAAACCTAGCAATAGGTGCCTTGATGATTCACAAAAAAATTGAAAAATATCAATAATACAAAAAAAAAAAAAAGTGCCTTGGTGAAAACCTGGGAACAGGTGCCTTGGTAGCAAAAATAGAATCTCTACCAAGATGGTAAAAACTCGGCAAACGGGCACCACTTGTTTCAAAATGCTCCATCTATCAGTGCAATCTTGGTCTTTCCTAGCTTTCAGTCTTGCTTTAGTTTGTACATATCTCCTGGTTTATTTCTGCATTTCTAGTTTTCAATAAGTCGGTCTGTACACCAATCAGCTCAAGCGTCTGTATCCTATCAATGTTTTACACTTGGGGGCAATCAATGTCATATCCTATGGTCTCCCATGTATCTTAGATGGATCATATCTAGTCAGAGTCCTTTGAAGCTTCATGTGAGTCAGTCAGTCTATCTTGTCTCCAGAAAGGATTTTGCATCTACAACAACGCAATCAAACATCAAAACTCAACTGAAAACAATCTGTGCTTTTTACATGCTTTTATCTCCTTGTATGTTTACTGATTTGCATTGAAATTTTTGCATATTGTGTCCTTTCGAGCTCTTCGGTGATGTCCTTTACAGGATTTAGAGAGTGATGACTAGGGGCATAATCTTTTCTTTGTCTTCTACTTGTATGTGAAAATCTAACAACTTTGAAAATTCTGGATTAAAATGGTGTCCGACTGTAAGAGCCTCTATCTTGAATTAGATGGCCATGCGTATCTCAACCATTGATACCTGGAAAATTCAAGGAAGTTTGATCTAACTATTATCTTTTTGAGTGAGTTCTTTCTCCTATTGTGAAACGTGATCTTACCTAAGGATGTGAACGATAAAGGGTCACTATGGGTAATTCACATTGGATTTAGAATAATCTCTTAGTTGTTTGATGTGTTTGTCATGCAAGGCGTATTCAGGTCATCATGACGTTTATGTTTTGATGCTTATACAAATTACTATATCAAAATGGACATGATATTTAGGTCATCCTGGCATTTATGCCTTGGTGCTTATATCTAATCCGACATTCCGAAAACAAAATCAATATTCATATATACATGGTTGTTGACCAGTGGGTGTTGTATTGATTCTTGCACATACAAATTGATATTTATATGTCTATGGTTTCATAGCTAGTGGGCATTGTATTGATTTATCCGGTTACCTAAAAGTTCAATGATGATAACAAATCGACATATGATTAGTGACTAGGTCCTAGGTCTTAGGTTGCATTTCATTTTGCATGTCTCATTGCATTTTGCATGTTTGCATGATCTCACAATGACTAAACGAACTTCAATGCTTAAACAATTCTTCAATCACCTCTTCAAATCTAACAAGAGCTGAATCCCACATGAAGGTTCCTCCAATGAAATAGCAAGTAGAATCCTTTTTCGGGATCAAAATTCAAATCTGAGATCATTCATATTATTAACTACTCGCATATTCGACTTTCATTCATCACAGAAATCCAGAATTTAACTTAACTGATTATCCAACATCAAACTATCAAAATTTTAACTTGGTCAACCATGGTCAACTCATGGTCAAACCTAGTCAAACTTGGTCTCCAGCACCTCTAAATGATGCAAAATACATTCCTGGACATGTTTAACCACTTCTCAAATCAATTAACATACTTCTGAACTTTTAATGCTGACTTCTCTTGTCAGATTTCAATTTTAATCCCGAAGGGGGCATGGTATTGCACATCATTCAAGTTTGTAATTAAATTTGAAATCATATCTTTATGGAAATCATATCTTTCATCAGTGATCAAGACAAACAATCATGTCTAGTTACTAATTCATCAAAAAAGACCTCATCGCTCGGGGCAAATCTATCATCACTTGGGGCATATCAGATTCATCAAGATCCATATCAATCTGGTATTCTCCTAATCTTGAAACTGTATCAATTTTTGCAACCATTGGATCATAGTGTTCTTTCCTTGGTTCTTCGGCAACTGAAGGGTTCGGATGTGATACCTGCTAGTTCTGCTAAGACAATCGAGTCTAGAACCGGTCACTCACTTCTTTGCAATCCTAAGGTTTGGAATTAGGTGTTTTGACACTTTTTCGCAATCATAGGTTCATTTTCTCTTACAGTGAACATTATCTTTGGTCATTCAGGACCTATTATCTCCATATCAAATCAATATCAATCAGCTTCTGTCTCATACCAATTATCAATTTCGAATCAGTTTCATATCTCTATCAAACACAGACTATCTTTGAACCACTGCGCTTCGCACAGTAATTCAAAGAGGGGCAAAATGTAATACCTCAAAAATGGGCTATAAGTTCATTAATCTCCTACATCTTCAATTCGAACGAAATCGACATCAAAGTCCTAATCTAAGGCACATCTAAACATCATTGAATCATAATTGATTATCTTAAATTCTACATCGGAGAATATTCCTAGCAATATTCCTAATTATCTTAATTATCTTTAATTTAATGATTATTTAGCAATAAATCACATTTATCCCGTTTGATTAATTGAATATTTTCATATTTAATTAATTATATTTAATATCTTGCCACTTAATTGTGTAATTAAATTTAATTCTATCTATTATTAATTGTATTATTTAATTTTGACAATAAATCTAATATCCTATGAATAATTGATTAAATTCTTATTTAATTGATTAAAGCAAGTTGTCATTATTTAATAATATAGTTTTTAATAAAAGTTTGGTAAAATAGTTAATTAACCCATAAATTAATTATTTTATTTCAAAAATTAGTTAAGTTGAGCATAAATCACTTTATTTATTTATTAAATCATAATTATCCATGTGCACATTCAAGGACCAGTTAAACTCAAAATTGAAAAATCAATGCAAGTTGTTAGTTTTTTGAAACTCAACATCTTTTTGAGTTTTAAAGTTGATCTAAACTTCTAATTCAAGTTGAACTATGCTTTTGCATGATTTTTGTGACTTAATTATCTTTATTTAAAAATAACTCAAAAATCAACCTGAGTTATTTGAGTGATTTATGGCTTTTTTCCATGCACCTCCAAAGCCCTGGATTTCTATAAAAACAAGGCTCAGCTCTTCATAATTGATCTCTCAAATTTGCATCCAAGCATCTCATATTTTTGCACAATCACGCTGGAGAATTGGAATTGGGAGAATCAAACCTTATTGCGAATCAAGGCTATTGTGAGATCAATTTGTTTTTTTTTTTTACATTCATTTAGATTCTTTTTCATATCATTGTTAGATCATTTTAGCATATCAATTTCTATATTAGCATAGATTCATATCAGTTTTTATCAGTATTATTGCATAGAAAATACCAAAAAAAAATAGATTAATTGCATTCAATTTCATATCCATCTTTTGCATTCAAATCCTTCATTTAGGTGTCGTCTAGGTCACTGATCTCGATAGCAATATGAGAACATTAATCTCGCACCTACTAGAAGGCAGTAAATCACTTGGTTAGAGTAGATTTCAATTTTGCATATTTTGATTATAGCTAACCTCTAATATTTTACTGAAGTGTTGTTTCTACAGATCAGGTACAATTTTTTCACACACACATACCTGCATTGCTGAGAGGGGGGATGGTAGCTTGGGTTGCACTATGGGTGGTTGTATGAAAGAATTAGTGGTTTGGGTAGAGTCAAGTTGGTATGATTGCGAAGGAACAGTTTGTTGAGCGATCGATGGCATGGATAGATAGTTGGTGAATGTGGGCAGAGGTGCGGAAAATGATGATGGGGTTTGTTGTTGTACTGCTTGTGGGATGGTTTGTTTTTTATGGTATTTTTGGTAAATTTGGCCATGTGTAGGTATGCCCATGGCATTCATTTGTGCTTGGCTGAGGCTCTAGGTAGCACCAACCCCTGTTGGGGGCTATGGTGCAGAAGTTGTTGCAAATGTGGGTGGGACCATGGGATTTTGAGATACATGTAGGGGAGCTTGGGATGTTATGGTCGGCATTCCTATTGTGAAGGTGACTTGTTGGGTTTGCATGCCAATAGAAAAAGTGAGAGGAACTTGCATGGATTGAGATTGTGTGACGAACTAGGCAGATGTAGGTGGTGTGGTTTGTGCGGCTCCTTGAGAAGGAGGTGTAGATGCAGTGAGAGGTGGTGTTTCTTAGGTAGACATTTGGGTGGATTCTTTCGATTGAGTGGCTACCTATGAGGAGGAAGGCGGGGGTGGTGTGCCCATAATGAATAGTGGGGTACTTGCAGGGATTGTTGCACCAGGTTGCAAGAGATGTGGGATGGGTGACGTTGTATGGGATACTTGCATGGTCAGATCATCGACTTGTTGGATGACAAAGGAATCAATGTTGGTGGAGATGTGGAAGGAGTTTTTGGGATCAAAAGAGCATAACTATGGTGGGATGGGAGTACCCTCCTGCACATAGCTTGCCAAGATGGCAAGATGATTTTGTGCAATGATTGTGCTTACCATTTGCGCATGTCCTGGAAGACACATGAGACCTTCCATGGAGTTGGTCGTAGGTGTCTCATTGGGATCTTCCCACACATTCTGAATTGTTGGTGGTTGGGGATCATACATTACCATCGTACCCATGGTGTCATTTGGGTCTGCTAAACTAGTGGCTTGGTTGGGATCCATTCCTTTCCTTTTCTTTGATCGTGTCACAACAGGCATGAAAATGCAAGGTCCTAAGATGGGGAGGATGCAGATGTATCAAAAGGGATGCTTGGATGAGGATTTTGGATCTAGATGAAGCTAATGATATGAAGATGTTTAAGGATGATGAAGGATTTTGGATGATGGGGTCCTTAAGGGATTGTGATGAGCTACCTTTCCTGATGTGGGATCAAAATGTTGTGGGATTGTTGTCCTAGGATAGACTTGTGATCTTCAAATGACAGGATCCTTACTAGTGTGAACCAATCTCTAGAACAAGATGATGGGGTTCACAAGAGAAAGTACTAGCTACCCTAGACAAGGTTTAGTTGAATGAGTGTGGCTAAGATTTTGATTCTAAGGATGAGGTTTGAGAAACTCAAGATGGGTCCCTAGATGATGAGGATTAAGGATGATGATTCTGAGATTTGGATAGGGGGTGATGCTATATGATACTACCTGAAGGATGATGCAAATGTTCCTATGGGACTATCTAAGGATGTTGAGACACTTTTTCAGTTTTGGAGAAGGATGGGGATTGTGCCTACTAGTCTTCACTCTCTAGTCTGACAAATCGATGGTTGACTTAGATTTGAAAGGAAAACTATTAGATATGTGCGTTGTATTCTATATTATCTAATCTAGCTTGATACTTCTCTTCTTCTCGGGCTACCGTGACAACAGGTTGGTAATCTTTAAGTTTCCTTTCGGAAACTTTCTTCTCTTGATACGCATGGGTTGTTGGTAACTTAGCTTTATTATGCTTCACAGGTGTGGTCATAAATTAAAAGGAATATCTCTGCTTTATGAACACTGGGATATATCAAGCTAGGAAGTGACTACGGTAAGTATACCTTGGCTTGGTTTGGACAAAAATTGACTTTACTTTCAGGATAGTGTTGACAAACAATCCTCACAAGAGACAAAGCAATCTTGTGAGGAAAATAGGTAGATGATCTCTTTGGAAAAAGAACTTTAGTACCTTCAATTTTGTGTATGTTCAACAAATATTTTCACTGGGTTTGATCACTTTCAAGAACACATACAAGCAATTTCTACCTATAAGATAGGTGAGTATCACAACCTTTGCCCACAGCTTGATATCCCAAAAGAGGAATACATATGGTGAGTAATCTTCAGGTGACCCAGGAAACCACTTGGGTTAGTCCTTGCACAAAGATTATGATACCTTCGGGAGTACATCAGGTGGGCTTCTGATTAATGGCTTCTAGTAAGATCAATGGTGTCCCCCCAATTAGTTTGTATGCACATGACTCACTTAAGAGCCTAGTTGACCATGCTAAAATCATAGGGATATTCACCTACCTCAGGCTACCATCAACACACCTCACCTGAGCTTGCGGGGATAAGGTGAGAGTTTTCTTAGCACCTTATTTATATATCGTCTGGGGAATTACTGGTTTGAGGTCATTCTCTAAAGAGGAAGTGCTTCTCTCTACACAGGCCTCACTAGAAGTGTTGTCAATAAAACTTGATCTTCTCTTCACCCAAGAACTGCAAAGGCAAGGGGAGAGGATATGGATAAAAGTGGATTACTTCCACGTCACTTACTTTAACAAGGTTTTGCAAAAAAATAAAAATCTCTAAGGAAGTGTTGAAAAACACTCCTTCAAACACACCAAGAAGGATTCAATCCAAATTGAACCTAGTTTAGGCTAAGTGTTTTCTATTCTAGAACATCAAATACTCATGTTTAGCATGCAAGGTTCTTTTTGAAAAGTAAATGACAATGCTTGGAAAATAGAGTTTACTTTGCAAAAATAAGGAAAGTGTTACTCGTCTTAGCACTCAAGACTTTGTTTGATCAATTTTAAGTACCAAATGAAGTGTTCATTGGATTGATTCTTTGCCCCTTATGTATTCAAGATTGAGTTTTTGTTAATTTTAAGCACCAAATGAAGTGTGATGTTTTCCTTGTTCAATTTTACCCTTTGTTTATTTTAGACCCAAATCGAAATGATGAAGTGTTGTTTGAGCATACATTGTTCTTTTTAATGCACCAAAACAAAATGAGTAAATTTTGTTTTAAAAAATTTAACCAGCGTTCCCGCAAAGACCTGCAAACATGCAATAGAAAAATTACATTCCCGCAAAGCCATATAGGCATTCTTGAGGACTGTCAGAGAAAATTAAAATAACATAATAATAAATGCAAACAAAGTTCAATACCTGCGAATGAGTTTCCACAGTCAAACAGCGTTCCCACAAGTCAACTGTCAATCTCACGTTGTAGGAATGGAGGCAAAAACCTCAGAAAATGACAGGGTCGTATGGCTTACAAAGGGTTAATAGTCAATCCTGCCAAGTCAAACAATGTTCCCGCAACATTCAAACAGCGATCTCGCGTTGCGGGAATGAAGGCAGAAAAAAAAAAAACAATAGTAAATGTCATACGGCTTACAAAAACTACACAGGCAATCCCACCTAGTCAACACGGATGTGATCCTACATAAAGGGTACAGTCAGTCACTGGTAAAGTTAGGACAGAGAGCAGAAAAAGATAGGAAAAATAGAAGTTTTGTTGCAAGAATGTGTTCCTGCAATCCGTACAAGCGTTCCTATGGTGAAATCAGTGTTCCCGCATTCGTACAAGTGTTCTTGCAAAACTGTGGATTTTTCGGATGTTGGTGCTATGTAAAATTCGAAGGCGGGAATGTCAACGCAAATATGTCTTATTCAGCCCTAAACCTGAAAAATACCCAAAAACCTCTTGCAGCACACTCAAACAACAAAAAACCTTAGTATTTGGGTTAGTTTTGCAAAGAAAAATAAGAAAGATGAAGAGAAAATGACCCTTGAAGTGGGTCCCACCGAGTGTGCCAAAATGTAAGTATCTAAAATGTAGTGTAAGAAATGCAAAGTAAACCAAACATTCAACAAAACAAGCTAGATAAACACTTAAGATTAGACTAAAAGAAAGCCACAAAACAAAGAATGCAAACCTCAAAGAAACACTGCAAAAGCCTTCTTGATCTTTAGATGTAGTCCAAAGATTTGGATATGTGCTCAATGCTATGCTCAAGCTTCAAATGATAGATCTTGGAGGGATTTTGGCATAATAAGGATGCTTTGGATGATTTTGGCTCTCAAATGGGCATAATAACTTTGCTCAAATGGTGGATGAAAATGAAGGAGGAAGAGGCTCAATATAAAAGAAAATGGGAGATGAATGGACGGTCAAGATGCAAACTTGAGGAAGGGTTGAGATGCATCCAAGGGAGAGCACATGGATTGTGCTTTCTCAAATGCATAGCATTGTGACAAGTGTCACAATGGGGGAGGATGAGAGGAGAGGCCAAATCCTTCAGAGATGTGACCACTTTGGGAGGTGTGAGAGGGGACAAGTGTGTAAGAGGCTTTATAATTTGGCATTGGAGAATGTGGTGATGGTGACATGAGGGTTGACTTGTGTTGGCTTAGCATTTCTTAATCATTGGATTATGATTGTGCAAATGTTTAAGGGGGGATCAGCTTTGGATTAGAGGGTAAGTGGAGGATTAGGGAGATGTGATGGGAGGAGAGAGAATGAGTGGAGGGTTAGATTAGCTAAGCATGGATTCTTAGCTAATGGAGGAAATTAGGATTTTTTAGAATTAAATATTTTATTTAATTCCAAGTGGGAGGAAAAAAGGGGTTTGTGAATTAATTTATTTAGATAAGTGTATCCATTTAAATAAATAGAAGAATAGGAATTTAATTAATTATTAGACTATAGGTTTGTCATTTAGATAATTAATTGGACTATAATTAATTAATTAAATTAATTAACTAGGGGATGACATAAATTAATTAAATAATAATATTTAATTAATAAAATGCCTAGGAGAAGACTAAATGAAATTACTAAATGATGTAATCAAATTTAGGTGTCTACAGTTACATCAATACCTACCCTACCTACTCTCGAAAAAGATACATGATTGGGATACATAGAATTCCTTATGCCCTCAATTCTCTTCCTTGTTTCCTATATATGCAAAGGCTTTTTAAATTTGTAGATGTCTCATACATCTTAGCTCAGTATCATTTCCTAGTGAAATATTTGTCTCTCTCTTGTTGTAAATATTGTTGTAGTCGTGATCCTGGCTTGGGAGCATTTCTCCAACATGGTATCAAAGATTTTTTATCAACTCTTTTTAGTTTGAGGCATTTCATTGAGATCTTGATTATTGGAGGTGTGTAATTGTTTAGACTCTATCTGAGCTTTAGTTCTAAAAATTTGCATAAATATTATTTTTTTAATGGGAACAATTTTGTAATTGTACAATATTAATTTAGCATTTTTTATTTCTCAAAATAAAAAAAGTCACCTCAATTATCACCAATCACATATGTTTTTCCATCCTTGTGCCTCGACTTCAATTTCCATATTTTCCTTGCAGAACACTATCTTCAAGACATTGATACTTGAGGGTATTGAGTATGTATATGTTTTCTACAATTGGTCATGGTTGATATACTTGTTTGAAGCCTACGCACAAGGTTTCTTCATTTATAAATTCCTTACAAGTTACAATACTTATATTCACAATGATATAAGCAAACAAAAAAAATAGTTTCTTATGCTCCATATCAAGGTGTCAACCTTTCTTGGTTTGTGGCCTATAC